>JAYRBT010000042.1:71620659-71731952 GCA_036023395.1 Myiotriccus ornatus
GGAATACTGGGTACTTGGCCACTTCCTTGGTTACAAACTGGTCACCAGGAAGGCCTAGACTAAAACCATCACAGAATAAAATAAGGTTTGAAAAATCTACTTTTCACTCCATCTCAGATTTGGTATAGCTGCCCAATATGCAATTTCTTGGAGAATAATGTTGTTGCCACCATACCAGAACACTGTAGATATTTTAAAGATCTCAGTATATTCCTGGGATTAATTTCATTCATCCAAGTGTAAGCATTGAACATTAGTTGTTCTAGATGCCTCTGTAGTCAGTAGACGGGCATCTCTCAAGAGAGACTTCTGCCATCCCATCCAAAACTATGTCTCCAAAATTATTTGTGCAAATAGCTCTGGCCATTGACTATGTCGCTGTAGGGAGCCTGAACAATTCATTCGGATGGGTTGTCAGCTGCAGATGGTGAAAGCCATGAAATCAGATGTGATGGAATTCCAAAGTCTTTGCAGAATGTGAGCATTACGCCTGATGATCAATCTATTCAGCAGCATTCTCCTTATTTAAAGAATTATTTCATGTTATTATTTTTCCACTCTGTGGGTAACCACTTTAACAAAAATTGTGAAGAGAGTTCGCCACAGGTTTAGATACTGCTCATCAGTTTGTTCACTTCTGTTGCCCTACATGTGTTATTTTTCTCTTCTTTAGTCCTCCGGTACCAGTATCACAGTGGATATCGCTGTCATGGGAGAAGCACATGGGCTCATCACAGACCTTTTGGCCGATCCTTCACTGCCCCCCAACGTGTGCACATCGCTGAGAACAGTGAGCAACCTGCTTAATACGCAGTTAACCTTCCAGGCCATCCACAAGCCAAGGGTGAATCCTTTGGTGTCCTTCAGTGAGAACTACACCTGCTCTGACTCAGAGGAGTGTCCGGAGAAAGGAGAGAAACTGGCCATTCCCAAGGTGAGTACTGGAGCCTGTCTGTCATCTTGTAACTTGGCTCTCCCTAAAGGTACATCACTGGGCTATCAGGAGGCATCACTGGGATTTTTGCTTGTTTGCTTCAGATTAACATCCTGTGCACCAACGACACTCTACTGGAAAAGGACAGCTAATCTATGGTTGGTTTCGTAGTAGCACAATTCCTGTGTATCCCGAAACTCACGGCCAGGTTTACTTTGGTTCAGGCATGTTTAGAAGATAGTGTTTGACACAGAATAGATCACACAGATGGTGTGCATATTTTCTTGCAGCTGTTGGTTGGAACTTGAGAGAAGAAATGACAGGGAGAAGAGCAAGCAGAAACCTTTTATCATTCAGACTCACAGGTCTGCCCCATCACTTCTTACACAGAAATTCTCCTCCCACTCAAAAGATTTGAGCCACTGCATGTGGGGTGACTATCCTAGACAATGAGCATTGGGGAAATAAGCAGTAATTTGAGGGACCTTTTTGCTCACTTTAAAGGTTGGAATTTGAAATTCTGTATGAATTTCAGTCTCTTCTTCCTTCCCTTAGCCAGAAGTTGACAACCTATACTAGGCAATGAAAAACTCCCAATTGATGACCTCCACGTCTTTGGATCAAGTTTAAAATGTTGCATACAAAGCAAACAAACAAAAAGATTATCACAATCATTAGCAGACAACTACTATGAGCTCGTGAGAAGTGCTCTTGCGAAGAAAGAGAAGACTGAACCAGAAAAATCTATCTATTACTGCTTTGACAGATGGCTTTATAAACGCTCAGGAATCTGACAAGAAATAACCAGTGTTAGCTACTCACATTTAGAAGTAGTTTGAGTTGTAGGTTTGTTGCTAATTAGCTGTCCTGCAAGGCTTACATTTCACTTTTGAAACTAAACCAAAATGCTTTTGTACTGCAGTCTTCCTTCTAAAATTAAATATAGGCAAAGTACATTGCACAGGCAAGTGCTTTTATGTTTTTACAGTTTCAATGGCACAGCCAGCATTCATTCCAGCATTTCCAGGCATCCAAATTGCAACACTTGTGATTCTTGTTTTTATTATATTTTGGTGTGATGATAATTATTACCCTATTTGCCTATGTAGCAGCTGTATGTACAAAATGGATGTTCACGGGTTTTTAAGCACATTTCCCAATTTATTTTAGTGAACATGTCTCTCATGGCTGTACTCTGGGCTCTGAGGGGAAAAGTTAAGTGGAAGAACACTGCCATCACATGAGCAAACACAGGGAGCAGATACCACTTTGCTGTTGCATAATACCTAGTGAGGAGAAGCGAAATGAAGGATGAAAAAATGAGTTAATGCTACAGAGATCTAATTTGACAGGAGTTCACTGACCTTTAAATCTATTATGGTTCATAAAACTAATAATTTGCAGTCCTTTATTTACTTGTATAAATATAGATTTAGAGTCTTTACCTTAAGCATCTGACACTATTTTGGGTAAGGAGATAGTATGTTAACATATTTTTCTTCAAGTTTGAGCTTCAGAACCACAGGTGTCTTCCGTCTCATATTTCTTAACCCTCTGGCGAAGTCCAAGATCTCCATTGCAGAGATATATTTATTTTAGTTCTTAACTATAAACATTCCATGAGAACTGCTAAAGAAACATTGTACAAAATTACAGCATCTCTAACAGCAAATCTGGATAAAAAAAGACTCTTTATCATCATCCCTTAGTATATCTGTCTTCAGAAATTAAAAAAAACTATGTGAGTCCTGTTAGTGGAGGAAAGGAAGAATTAGGTGAAAGAAAAATGCAGGGTGATCAAGAAAAATCTGCTGTAAATAGTGATGCTTTTTCTAAACTTATCAAAAGGCATCATTTCCCAAAGAATGAGTCTTATTTCAGTGGGTGACCTTTGGATTGGTAGATACAGCAAGGAAAAAATTGGAGCTCCTGTCCCTTTCTTACAGCCTTTCTTGCCTTGAATCTCTGATTCTGAGAATTCATGACAGTTTAAATCATAGAATAGTTGAGGTTGAAAGTGCACCTGGAGATTGTCTAGTCCAGTCCAGGGATGATCTAGTCCAGTCCCTCATGCAGAAGGTTTTTCTAGGCTCAACCTAGATCAGGTTGCTCAGGAGGATGTCCAGTTGGGTTTTGAGTATCTCCATGAATTTAAACTTCACAGCCTCTTTGGACAACCTCCTTCAATATACAGTCATCCTCACAGTAAAAAATATTTCCCTACCTTTAAATGAATTTTCTTCTATTCCAATTTTTGCCCTATTGCCTCTTGCCCTTTCACTGGGCACCACTGAAAAGAGCCTGACTCCATCTTCTTTACACCCTCCCTTCAGGTATCTGTATACATTAGTAAGATCTACCCTAGGCCATCTCTTCTTCCAGCTGAGGAATTCCAGCTCTCTCAGCTTTTCACTTTATGACAGATGCTCCAATCCACCTTTGTGGCCCTGCTAATTTGTTTAAGTGCCTTTGGCCACATGAGATGTTGAACCTCTGTGGCTATGGGGCTGCGGTTGTAGACCTTTTTTAAAACTTGAAACAGGAAGGATGATCCAGACCCTCCAAGCATTTAAAGCATGTGTTGATTCGAGTAGAATGAAGGCACCACAGTACCTGGGAGAATCCAGATGTAAGGTACCTCACTAGTTGTTGTCAGGCAGAATTAATCAAATGGAAATGGTTTTTCTTCTGCACGTTTGAAGGGTTTGTAAGCTGATATAAACTCTAAGCTACTGATTTCTCCTCAGCGCTTACGGAGAAGTTTGCCTCCAGGACTGCTGAGACGAGTGTCCTCAACTTGGACCACAACAACATCAGCCACAGGATTACCTACACTGGAGCCAGCTCCGGTGAGAAGGGATCGCAGTGCCAGCATCAAACCCCATGAGTCATCTTCATCCAGGTTACAAATTACCTCCTCTCTCTTTTATGTTTCTCTTTGGGCAGATGTCTTTGGTTCTGCGTGATGATGTCCTTCATTCAAAAATGCTGGCTGTGAAGTGTGTTAAAAGTACTCCTTCGTGTTTCTTTAAGTTGGGTTGCCAAAGGAGCAACATTCCCAAGTTTAGTCAGACTGTGCCAAAATTATTCGTATTATTGGGAAGTAAAATAAGTTTTAAAAAATCTATTTATGCTAACAAAGTGCAGAAGTGCACAATAAAATTGGAAGAAAGGCAAAATATCTGGTTGAATTCTTCTTGATAAGCAGCAGTTCCCTGTGTGGGTATTGCCCAGCCAAGAAAAAATTCTAACAAGTAACCCAGCCATTTCTAAGAACTCACCTAGTGTTGATGTGGTTCTGTCATTAAACCAGTTCATAAAGCACTTCTCCATCCTTCATTCTTCTCACAGCCTGATCCCAGAGCAAGTATCATAAAATACATGGTCCTCCCATGAAATGGAGGAGAAGTTGTGTCTGCTCGGCTGCTTACAGCAAGCAGATGACTTATTTAGGGCATTTGCAGAGGTCTGAGGGCTTTCAGACCTATGTGCCACACATTTTGGGATTTCCATGCTGCCATAAAGCCTGAGTTGAGCTGTTTTTAACCCTCCACAGGGTGTGTGGCAGTGTGTGGCAGACAACCCAGTTGCAGCCAGCAAAGGAAGAAGTTGCACAGCCTTGTGCAAAGAGCTCTTGTCTGTGACAAGAACGGCTTGGCTCCCAGGGAGTGTTAACTGTGATCGTGTTGTGTAGCTATTTCAACAGGATTTCCTCCTTTCTGGCTCCATGAATATTCTTCTGTTCTAGTCAGAGAGGAGCAGAGCCTTCAGAAGGAGGGTGGAGGGCAGTCAGTTGTGGTGCCACCCTGAGAGAATAAAGTTCAGGTCCCCCCCCCAGCCTGAGCAAGAGTTATCATCTTGGAGCTGGAGGAGAGAATGTGGAGACATGCTTTGCTCTGGGGAAAGAAAGATCAGAACCAAAGCACCAAATTCAAGAAGAGAATTTAGAGTCACGTTATCAGAAGACTCACGTGCTTTTCTGAAATTCAAAAATCAGTGCTGGTAGCAGAGAAAAATATAGGACCTGAGAGGGCCTGGCCTCACCAGTGCTGGCTGTTAAATTGCTTGTGTGAACACAGCCCCAGAGAGCTGCATTCTTCCCAGGTCAGCCTTTCCTCCAGATACCAAACCTTTCCCACAGAGGAGACCCTCATGCAGGGCATCGAGGTGCTCAAGGCAGCCTGCAAAGTACACTGCAAGAAAAATATGTGGTTGGCCAAAATTCCCTTTGTGAGGAGTCCCAGCTATCTCAGTAAAAGCTGGAACCAAATGGAAACGCTCTTCACTCACCGACCTGTGGTTCCCAGGGTGTATTTGATTTATGCTGTTGATCCCAGTCTCACGTAGTATGTAAGCATCCCAAGATGGGAATCAGAGGGAGAAGGAGAGCAATTAAATATTATTGTTGGTCCTTTCCTGCGGTTGTTACATAACTCTGCACGATGAGCCAACTAAGCAGGCTATCAATTCTTCCTATGTTTAATGTCGCCAATTGTGTAATTATAGCTCTGTCAAGCCTCCCAGCCTACTGTTTGTAGTACTTCTCTTACAGTAGGAGAAACAATGTGTATTCCAGAAAGGGAAAAAATGGATCCTATAAGTCTAGCTTTAAAAGTTTTGGCAGACCGAGAGAGATTTTCTTTCAAGGAGAAGAATTTTGAACTGAAGAGAAAAAAAAGTCTTGATTATCTGCCACTTCCCCTGTACCAAACCAAATTCAAGCACTCCACAGGTCACAGAGAAAGAAATGTTTCATGGGTTGAGGAGTAGGAGAGAGGCTGACACTGGGATTTCCCTGTGGTAGATGCCACAGTTACAAAATCTGCAACTTGTTCCTCATAGCCTGGGACATCATCTCTAGATTTCTATAGTCACAAATTTGCAAAAATCCCCCTTAAATTTCTGTTTGAGATTAGTAATCTTGTATTCTTCAAACCCTATGTCAATAAACTAGTAAGACATGGTCCTCTTATGGCTTCTAATGATACAGGAAAAATAATAAAGCTTCCACATTCTCTCCCTTAGTCACTTCTATATTCAGTGGTTCTCCCTTAAGAAGTCAAAGAATGTGGTTTGGGGATTTTTGGTTTGGTTTGTTGGGGTTTTTTTTGAACTTTGCAGTGACCAGTGTGTGATATTCTTGGTGTCAATTGAAAAACAAAATAAAACCATAAAAAAAAATTTAAAAAAGAAATTTTTTTTTAAAAAATCTGGATTCCTTCTTTGTCTCATCACAGATTATAGGAATTTGGGCCAATGGAGACAGCCAGCAAATATTTTTGTAGGTAGTACTTCTCCTCCAAAACAATATGTTTGCAGAGGTGTAACACAGTGTTACGTGATCTTTTCTTTCAGAGTGCTTTTTTTTTTTTCCTTTTCTTTTAAGTTTCTTTCCAAGTTCAGCTGGAGCTAGGCTACTTTAAAAGTCTGTCTTCTGGCTTAAGTGTCACCTCAACACTTGCATGTGAGGCTGTGAGGGGGAACGTGGAGCCTGAGATGCCTGGTGGTCTGTCCAGAGGGCTCACGGGCCTTGCCTCGTAAGAGCTAGAGCTGCATCCCTGCAAGCAGCTGAGACTTGATGAGTGGCATTTGGGAAAACAATCATAAATACAGTTTTCTTGCTGTACAGAAGAATTTGGCCTCTTCTGGTAGAGAGTTCTAGCCTGAAGGCTGAAAGCATGGGCCCATGCTGTTGTAGGGGACAAGCCTTTGTTCCACATGCCCCCTATTTTCCCTCAGGGTGTTTCTCTTGGACCAGTGTCTTCAGGGTCTGTCAGTAGGATTTTTGGGGGGATGCAGCATGCATTTCAGCTGGCTAGAGCATGAAGGGACGCACCAGGGGCCATGGCCATGCAGGGTGCTTCTGGACACCCCTGGTCTCCTGAAGAGCTCCTCCACTGCCCTAAGGGTTGGTGGGTACCTGCTGTGGCACCAGCAGCAGAGGAGACTGGGCTTGTAGTTACACTGAGAACTTGTTTTGTTTCTGGCTCTTTTAGGGAGGTGTTAAAAGAGCATATAAATTTAACTTACTTCAAGTCAACTCTTGAGCCTCTGCGTACTGTCAGAACAATATAATGAAGGCATCTGTATAAATAAAGTGAATAGGCCTCAGCAGCAAAGGAGGCCCAGCTTTTGGAGTGTCTGAATTGTAAATATTTTTGCTGAACACAGTACTGAATGCCTCACAAACTGCAGTTCAGCCAGCCCATAGATGTTGTTTTCTTTGTCAGATTTTGTGCTGTCCCAGTATCACATATTTCTTGCTGCAGCTCCTAACCTCTTAAGATCTGCCATTGAGGCTTTTTCCTGTGTCGAATGGTGCTTGTCTGTGCTCTGGTTTTGCAGCCCTGACTCCTGGAACAGCTCAATTCTGATGACAATCACAAAGAGCAGGTCCTTCTCCACCTCCTATGCCATGTCTTCTACCAACCACCTGAATGCCAAAAGGCAGAGCCGGCAAGGTGAGTCGGCATCCGTGGCTCTGTCAGGCTTACGTAGCTGCTCCCCATGACTAGCAAGTGCAGCTGCTTTTATTCTCTATCCAATCTGCTTCTTTTCTTATTTTTCCATCAATATGATGTAGTTATTTCCTGTATTTAAGAGAAAACAACACAGTGTCTTAAAATGCTATAGCTCATAGTGATGCCATTGTAAATGTTTTGACTTTTGGATTTATAGAGGTTAGTCACGACATGATGCAGCAAGTGTGATACAATATTGTGTTGTGATTTATATCTATGTAATTCTCTTGACTACAACAGGGCTGAGAAGAGAGTGTTTTCTATAACATTTATGACATTTACTGTCTGTGCATATTGTCTGAGATTTCCTGAAGCACAACATACATAATGCCATTTTCAGCTGTAAGCGGCAACTGGCCCATCTTATGCAAACATATCCAAGACAAAGACTTTGTAACTCTGTCTATCTCTGTATATTTATTTATGAGAAAGAACAGGTAGTTGAGAAATATGGGACTTTTCACTCTGCTTTTTGAGATTCTGAAAAAAACCCCATTACTCCCATTTTAACTAGGGAAAGAAATTGAGAAGGTGACTTCAGAATTGATATGTTTGATATGACAGCCATGAAGCAGCCTTAATCCACAGTAATGTGGTTCTCCTCTCTGTACAAACGCGGGATCATACAATGTTTACTCATGCTTTAACTTGCAATTCAAAATTATCACAAGGCCTCCCTTTTTTATATCAGCCCGGGTTTTTTCCAAACATGGAATAATGTTGAGATAATGTTACTCAGAGATACTGGCCACCCAGCTATCAGGTGGAAATTGATACATGCCTGAGGCCTGACATTGAAAAAGCCAGAGAATCCCAACTTAGAGATGGGTTTGAAGATATGGCTGCACAATTATTTTGCGTATCTAGCACTGTCACATCTCATCTCCTTTCCAAGCTGAAGAGAACTGTACAACATCTCCTTTTGTATGGAAGCTGCTTTGTGTTATCACAGGGAAGACTAAGTAACACAGTATTATCTTAAAAGGTAATAGGCACATAGGCAATTGAATAAAATTAAACCTGGAAAATAATGGAGATACAGTACCAAGAATCCAGGAATTTGTTTTAAAACACAACAAATATTACACTTCAATTTGTAATTTTCAGAGATTACCAAGTGAATTCAAAGGGAAAGGAGTGCGGTGTATAATATTCTGTATTTGGAAAACAGCACTTACCAACCCCATCAGTCAGTTTTCTGCTTTCAGAAAGCATTAATAGTCATCTCTATTGCCCAGGTATGTGAGATCCCACATGATGAAGGGGGATCTCCATTCCATCACAAGCGATTCCTAGGGGTATTGATGGAGAGGAGTAAAAGTTTTGTGTGAGCATTTTATGTAGAAGATTGATATTTCAATGTTTTAGGCTGTTTAAAAGCATGCATTTTTAGTTATGATTTGTTTTCATGTTCCAACTAAATAATTATTTCAATTTGCAATAGTTAATTGCAAATAGACTTTTATATGTTAGCCCCATTTGCAAGATACAATAATTATTAGTAGAAGTTGATCTAGCTAAATCTGTAAATCTGTTAATTTATAAAATGTGTCTTTAATTATGCATGAAAACAGCTGCTAGTTATATCTATTTTCGCCAAAAAAAATCAAATGTTTTCATATGTCATTTCACATCACATTGAAGTCACTGTTTTATATCTTCAGCACTGCACATATGAAGAAGTTCTGGAGTACCTAAGCAGATGGATGTACTTAAAAAATTCTCTTTGTATTTTTATTCTTCTCTTATCTTGACTGTTCAAAATTCCTTGCTGTAACAAGACACGTTTACTCTTACGTTTGCCAATAATGGTTAAATGTTAGATTATTGAAAATAGGTTTGCATTTTTCTTGTAAATTTATTTATTTATGGTCACCTACTCTGGAAAATTACTCTTTAAACAACAAAAAAAGAACACCAAAACCACACACAACAAAAAATATGTCAGGAGACAGGAGCCCAGACGAGCAGTAGAAAGGCAGCTGTGATTAGAAACATTATTGCGAGAAATGCTGTTTAAATTCCCAGGATTTGTTTTAACTGTTGGAAGATGACTATATGTATTGTATCTTCTGAACTGTATCCTCTAAGAGTCATGAATATTACCTGATAACATGTAGCTCAAAAATAGATAATAATCCAACTCAATCTCCTGCACATCTAACAGACTGCAAAATGTGTTTAAAGACATATTTTTACTGGATGGAAAGCCGATATCTCAATGAATTCATAAATGAGAAACAGAGGGTTTCTGTATTTTAAAGCAATTTCCCTGTGTCATGGCCATCTGATAACATTTTAATTGCTCTGAAGGCTGTAGTTTTCTGATCTCAAGACAAGCGTAATATCCTACTTTCAGTCACTGAATTAAGACAGTAATACATGCCACATGTTTGCTGAAGAAATACCCTAATCAAAACTGAGGAGATGTTGGATATCTCCAAATTACAGCTCAGAACTTTTTTTTAAACTCTTGGATTGTCAAAAATAAATCATATTTTAGCCTCATATCACAGAAAGTTGCTATCAGGAAAAAACACTGGAACTGTATACACAAATCCTGCAAGGTTAGCATTTCATAAACTTAGAATAAGCCAACATATTGCCTTTTTCTAAGATAATTTTTGTGTCTGGAATACATTTAGATAGTGGGCACAATTCAAACATAAAACCAGTTCAAGTTCCTAAGGTCTTTCTATCATTTGGCTTTGAAGATGAATGTGGTAAATTAACTGGGGCTGAGTTCCTACAAACTTTAGAACAGGAGGTAACTCAATTTATGTGCATTTCCTTTCAAGATAGATTAAGTTTGCCCCTCTACACTTTGACTGGAATTTGGTCTGAGACTCGAAAAATGTAAAGTGGATTCAAAAAAAAGGCAGCACTTTGTTTCAAGCTCTGGACCAGCTGATGCATTTCATCTTGGCAGTGGTGCTCAGACAGAATAAGGGAGAGAGAAAACTACATCTCACTAGTGCTCACACGTGTGGATATTGGCAGTTCATGATACACTAGCTCAGGAGTACAATACCACATGGTACAGGTAATGGTTGCAAGTTCCCTTAGTGAGCAATAGATATTGAAAACTAAACTCAAGCTGCACATGATCCAGGCCAAAATCTGTAAGGAGTGCAGAAATGGCACCATAAGTGCAGTATTTTATGTAATGGATGACCACTAAAAATTGGGTTTTTTATTTATTCTTAGTCTTCAAACATGTACAAATCTGAATTTTCCGGGAATGTGTGTAAGCTGTTCTTGCTCCAGCTTTACAGATGGAGACAGCGAAACAAAGATGGATCTGGCATCTGCAGATGGAGCTGGGAATTGCTTGTTTGGAGTTTGGTGTCTCTGTCAGTAGAACATGTTGATACCAGTAGTCACACCACTGACACATGCCTTTCATTTCACGCCTGCCAGTTAGTGCATCCTGCTTAAGGGAAAATATGCTTTGTATTTTGAGCCAGATCTTCAGCAGGTAGAAGTGGCTGATACTAATGGAATTTCATCTGCCTGTGACAGCCTGGGGCTTGGCTCAGAGTGGAGCAGGGTGTTCTCTTATTTTTCTGTTTGGAAGCTATGATGGTACTTGTGCATCTCAAGAGGAGTATTTCTGCACAGTGAACTAATGCAGCCACTTGCCACTTCTGTTAATTGACAAGACTCTTCTTTTGCCAGGTATCCCACCAAATATTTCACCTCTCACCTCCCCATGCCATTCACCAGTTCAGGGGACCCCTGCCACAAGTCCTACTGGAAAAACATCTTCTGTATCATTTCCAGACTCTACAGATACTGACACCAAGCAGGGTTTAAAGCCACACAAAGTCTTAACTTCTTCTCAGAGCGCACCTCCCCTGTCAGATCCTGTTATCAGCCCCTCTGTCATTTGCAGCAGGTAAGATTGTAATTTGACATGAGTAGGGTTAATTTTACATTGTTCTCAGGAACATGCTCTTTCAGCTCACATACAAGATCTTGTGATTTACTGCAGTATTGTGTATTGACATTTCAAGTTTGTAGTATTTGACTTACTGTGTGTAGATCGATGCTACAAAATACTTTTAAAGTGGAAGAGTGTTAGCTACATTTATTGCTTTTACTGATGTCACATGGACAGTCTGATTCATAAATAAATTCTTTGACAGTGATTTTCAGATCCCAAAGTTGGATTTCATGTTAACAACCTGTGTTTTTTATGCCATGCCCCCTAATATGAATAGTCAGTTTAAGGTCACAGGCCAAGTCTCCCACAGCAGGCACCTGATGTTTGATAGAAAAATCTGACTGTGAGGGTTTAAAAGATTCTGGCCTGTAGGCTTCTGGTAAAGATGTGCCAACAATTCCTGAAGGCTACATGATTTTGAGCATTCTCTCAAGAGGAGTGGATCCTTTGTTCCCTCGGCAGAGTCAGATTACATGAAGTCAGGATTTTTTTCCAGAAATCAACTGCAGATAAATTCTTTCAAGTACTAAGAGTTAGAGTAACACAGTTTAATGTCACACTTTAAAGTAGCCCTTTATTAGATAACACAGGCTGATCCTCCTTTGCAAAATCAGCATTTTGGAAAGAAAGTTGTTCTGCTTATCTTCTCAGAAAGGATTCAGTTGCTAAATTATATTAGTGGAGTTTGCAATATGTGTCCAGTCCAGAACAGTGGAAAACACGGGTATTCCTAAACCTGTTCCAATGCAGTGTCAGGGTTACCTTACTCACTAAATGTCACTTTTCGACATAGCAGTGATTTGTGATTAATGGCCAGCTAGTGGACAGCGTGTCATCTGAGGCTGGGTTAAATGGTATCAGGTTTGACTATCTTTGGAAATGATTTTTCCTTTCTGGCTTCAGTCACGTGGCTGTGGATGTGTCTCAGGACACTGTGTGCAGGGCGAGGAAGGGGGTGTGAGAAAGTCAAACTGAGACTGCAAGTTTGCTCAAGGGAATCATCCTCACTGGAGTTCAGACTAGGATCCCAGCAGGCTTTTAAGTTGGATTTAGGTGACTAAATAGAAATTTAAGTGCTTTTAAAAGTTTTCCAAAGTCATAGCAAAACTGGGACTTGGGCTGAATAATTTGAAATGAAAACTGTATTACACAACATAAATATAACCTAAAGGTGCTACTGTCTTATTAAGCTGTGCCTTTATTACTACTTCAACAAAATATTATTACTTTCACAAATAACATTTATGTCTGGAAGCCTTCTGTTAAAGAAAATGGTTAGCAGTTGCATTAAAAATGTCCAAAAAATCAATGTAAGGTTGTTGTAGATGAAATATATTTTCTTCATATGTGGAAACTTTGATTTCATTGTAATCACTGGTAAAATGCTCATTAACTTTAATGGGGGTGCTGTATTGTTGGATCTATGTAGGTTATACAGCATATTGGGGGTTTCAGTTTGCTTGTTTTCAAAAGGTTAGACTGTGTAAGCATTGCAAATAGTTACATTGCTGACCCAGACTTTGTTGATTATTTGAAAAAAATACTTATTATTTAAAATATTATGGTGTAATTTTTTAATAGAATTGTCATTCACTGGTGCTAATAGTCGCTCTTCCTTTAAGTCACTGCTGAAAAATTACAAGCACTGTCACATTTCTAGCCATTAGTATATAGAGGTGTCAAATCCACAGATACAAGCTGAACTAACAGCACACAAATAATGCACCCGTTAGTAATGTAGACACAATTAAAAAGCAAAATCAAAACAAAAAAATCTTAGATACAAAGAAATTAAACGGTTAACAAGTTGTGAGAATTAAATTAACACACTGGAAGTAAATTTTTAATGTCTGAGCTTTCTCATAGTAGATTGCTAGTCTTCATGGTGTACAGCCTTCTATGTTTACTGCCAAAACACCTGCCTTGCAGGGCAGTAATTCCGAGTCAGCAAACCTCTGCCACCAGCAAACCAATCCCACCCCCTACAATAGAAGAGGAAATGAAATCTTGATAAGTTCAGTGTTTTAAGTCAGATCCACCCAGGCAGTGGCATCAAGATGGCAGTTTTACTGTACTTCTTTTTTACCAACAAGGTGAAATGTGGTAGGACAGTACAGTTTGAAAACCACAGTAAACAAGAACACACACCAGGCAATGCCAGTAAAATAACTTGTAAGTAATCATGTATTAATTCTGCTTAGTGCGTAAGGCAGGAATCCTGTGCAAAAAATATTAAACAATCCTGAAGTTAAGGAGGGTATTGGAATGCCTGTGCATGAAGGGATTGAGTTGAAGTTGCATGGGCACGTTTACTTCCAACACAGAGTAGATTTCAAGTGTGCTGCTGTTTAGCTCAGTAATTTTTTTTATTTCAATAGCGTGCTTTGTGGACCATACATATTAAATCAGTGTGAGTTTGCATATGTTCAGGAAATAAAGAGGTGCACTCAGAGTGATGCAGAACATTGTGGCATTACACCCAATCAAAGGCTCTCTATCACTGATCTTATGGAAATCACAAGGAATGGAATGTTGGACAGAGAAATTAATACTTTTTTTTCATCTTGTTTAGCAATCTGAGTGATACATGATTTATTTGCTTGGCTATGGACTACAGGTATCATTGAATACAGATTTGCATTTTTATTTAAAAGTCTTTCAGGGGTTCATTGTGTTTTCAGGGCGTATCAAGCTCCAGGATGTGTTCTGGATGACCCAGTCAAAAGCCCTCTGACACAGGATTTCAACCATTTTTACACGTTGAATTTACAGTGGTACAAAGTTTCTAGTACAAAGTTTGACCAATGAAAATAATTTTATAATAGTTGCTTTTCAAAGGCTGTTACATATGAGATACGCCACAAAATACTGATTCAAAACAGAGAAAGAATTGTTAAAGTGTCAGTTTTTTGGGGACAGATTTGAAATAATACTGCTAAATGAGACTTCAGATTTGTTATGTTCTCTCATGTTTTCATGATATACCATTGTTTCTTCAGGTCCTAGACTGAATCATATTGGGACATTATCATTTGAATTTTTTTTTAATTCAGTAGGGGCTTGAAGGGAATCACACACCAGGAATAAAGCTTTTTACTGGAAGGGACATTTGAAAGGGCCATGATATTGTGGTCCCTCCGAGAATGTATTTCTGTTCTGGGAATGGTGAAGCAAACTCTGTCTTCTAATTTCATTGGTAAATGTCTGGATGTCAGATCACTCACCTCATGTTCTGTCCAAAATGCCCTCTTGGTTCTTATGTACTTGGTATGTTGTCACTTTTATAGGGCAGCTGTAGTACAGAACCAGGGGATATTTTTTAATTTTTCTGGTTTTACTGATAAATTTAGAGAGTAAAAAATTCATTTAAAAAGAAAATCACATATTACAGGTTTACTCTTGACAACACAAATTTAATGGTGGTGGCCAGTTAATCCAAGGTCTTTTTGTATTTTTTCCCTTTTATTTTCCTTAGTTCCAATAAAATTTCAGGTCTCTCTTGTAATTTTGTCTGGAGAATGCACCCTGGACCATGGCTTATACTGTATGACATAATCTTGCACTGCCAGCAGGAAATAATTTTACATAATACTGTCTGATTGTGCATATTTCTTGATGTATTTCAGCTGTGGCAGACCCTATAACCAAATAGAAGCTGGTGATGGGACACTAAATAGAAATGATGCTGCCACACACACCCTGAACAGAACAGGTAATTTTTTCTCTGTCAAAAACACCTTGTTCCTTCAAATGCAATAGTGAAAGGACAGACATGCTTGTCTGTCATAAAGGGAGAACAGATGTAGGTGATACCATACAAATTGTCTTTGAGGCTTCTTGCCTTTTTGTATGTATAACATGTACAAAATGCTAACGAAAAATAGAGTTAAAATATAAAAGAAATGTGGTTTCCCTCATTTGACTTAATCAACACAAACAATAATCCTCAAAATCTTCAGTTCGTGGTCCCATTTTTTTACACTCTGCAGGGTATATGCCTTAATGCCTTGGGACAGATTGTCCAGCTTCAGACCCACCCAAGCAGCACATATGTATTATGAGTCAGAGATCCTGTTGCTGTTATTCGGAAGGTCACGGGGTGCCTTTCGTGGAATTGTTGCCATTCACACACCGAGCTCTGTGCTTTGTGTTGCAGATGATCCCGCGCAAGCCACTTCTGACTACGAGACCAACAACAGCGACAGCAGCGACATCGTGCAGAACGACGACGAGACAGATTGCTCCAAGGAGCAGACACGGAAGGGATCTGTCTGTAGGTCCTACACGCCCGAGACCATCATCCTGCATCCCTTGATACCACCTGAGGTAGCTTGTCTAAGTCCCACTCGCACAATAGACTGAGTGGATGCTGATACAGAGTGGGAAAAAGACCAAATCAAAATTGAAATCTATCAACCGCCACCCCCCCAAAAAAAAAAATCCTAGGGCTGTCTAAAGATTGTGATCATGGTTTTAAGCAACAATTGCAGCAGGAGGATTAACTTTCAAGAATTGAAAGGAACCATTGAAATGTGTCAGGGCAGCTAAGCACTGGCCACTTATGGAACACTAACCATCTATTTTGGTGGATAAAAGTTTATGGATCTAGCATTAGGCATTTCTGAAATGTTTGGCCTCTGTGTTAGTTTCCTTTAAAGGTAATGGAATGGAAGGAAGAGAAATGATCTTCTTAGACTGGCAGCATGATATATAGTGTTCCTGTTCAACTACTTCAGCTTCTCAATGGGCTTGCAATACTGTGGTCCTTATTTTAAAATAAATGAACACTGGTCTGAGGGTGCTGCAAGATATTACTATTGGCACATGTCTTAAACATAAGAACATTGCAGTATGGTGAACAAGTGCTGATACAGCTGCTCTGTTCATCTGTAAGCTTGGTTGAGATGCAGAGGAAAGGCTTTGTTTAGTTACATTTTTCACAGTTTGTTGTACAACTGAATTAATAAATTCAAGTTGGCATGAGCTCTTTGAAAAATTTGCTGTAATCTGTTGGAGTTGGACATGCTGAGAGAAGGTATTTTACTTGAAACATTTTGTCATTTACTCATCTACAGTTTCCTAGTAAAATGTAATTCTAGGAAGTATACAGGGAGAAATGTGAAAGGAGGGGCACAATCCATCTTTTATTTGCAGACCTTGGAAAACAGGTAGGTTTCAGTTTAAGGAGCAAAAGTCTTCAGTTGGACTGAGCTTCATTAGCCTTGTTGGATTGTAATGAATGGGTCCTGATGGAGAAGTAGAAACTGAGAGCTTTTCCCTCTGCACTGCAGCAAATTTTACAATGAAGACAGATTCCCTTGGAAATGAATGAATGATTCCCAAGAGTGAATGAATGAATGTGTCTCATGGATAAGTTCAGACAATGATGTTTCATATACAGAATTTCCAATTCATTCAAGTGAAACACGTTATAAAGGAGAGTGACTTGCTGCAGGGCTGGTAGAAATGAGGACATCGCTGAGCTGAGTAAAGTACCACCGAGTTACAGATGATGCTAATGTGGTAAGAGCCTAATTTTTTGCATGAGACGCTTCACTGAACTAACACTCCTCTTTATTCTGATTTCTGGCACAGGACAAGCCTGTACTTGCTCCTGAGCCTCTGGTTATGGACAACCTGGATCCCCTGATGGAGCAGCTAAATAGTTGGAACTTCCCAATCTTTGATTTGGTGGAAAAAATTGGAAAGAAATGTGGTCGGATTCTCAGTCAGGTGAGAGGTATATCTTGTCTGCAGTGTCTGGCTTAGAATATTAACAGATTTAGACACAGTAGTGTTAAGACCCATTGTCCTTACAAGCTGATCATCCAATGAATCGTGATCCCTGTCACCTAATTCAAAGCTGTCCATGTGAACTCCATCTCACTATGTTCCTTACTTTTAAATAGCTATGTTTCCTAATTTAAAACTGTGAAAGGGTAAACCACACACCTATTTTGCCTGCTGCCCTCTGACAATGAGTTTACATGAACCTTTCTGAATAATCTCTTCTATCTGCAGGAGGTGCCGCCGCCCCTTAATGAGTCCTGTGTGAAAGGATTTCTCATAGGGTACAGCATGGGAGGGCTAAACAGTAAATATATGCAAACAGGATATACAGAGCTTTAGAGAGCAGAGTTTGAGAAAGTGGGAGGAAAAATAGTCCTTGCTATATTCCTTCATTTTTAAAGAGTCAGAACTTTGATAGAAAATTCAAATAATTATTACATAGGGGAGACTAATTTGCTATGAATCAGAATGGGAGAGCTTGCTGGTCTTTCTTTCAGCTATCAGAACTATCAGGGTTTTATTCCTTCCTGGGAGTTGAATCCAGTTACTGACACAGCCTGTCTCTACCCAGCAGGATTAGTGTCACTTCCATAATCACTTTCCTGGCTGAACTTTCTACTCTGTTATGCCCCTTTTCCTGGCACACTGACAAATTAGCCATTTTTTCTCATGGAAGTATTGAAGATTATTAAACAGGAAAGGCAAATAATTTTTATTATTATTTAGGGATGGAAGGAAAACAAGCCCAAGAGAATCTGAGTGAACTAGTACCACTTTACAAGGCATTGTGTAGTGATGAGTGCTGGAGAGAAGAGATAAAGTTAATTGGTACAATAAGGGACAATTAACACCCCCCCACAAACACAGAGGTTAGTGTGTCAGGCAGATCTCAGTGTTAAGAGCTCCAGAGAATGCTGTATCAAATCACGGTCCCTCGGTGGTTACCTATTATTCAGCTCGATTCAATTATCCAGTGGTCAATAAGGAAAACCATGGCATGAATTCAAATATATTCAGTTGTCTGCCTTTTAGTGTTCTGGAGCTTGGCAAGCAACATCTGTGTTTGACCAGCCTGCCAAGTCTCTGGGTTTTAGAGAAATAGGCAAAGTGTGGCTGGATGTGGATATTGATATAAATTCAGTGATGATTATTGAGCCACTTTTGCACTGGACAGTGAGTGTGTGATTAAAATGCTCTTCTGGATCATATCAGTCAGGGTTTTTTTCTAATACCATAGAATAATAATAGAATGATAAATGAAACATAAGGCCAGAACCTTCTGGAACTTTTCTTTTGGATCTTTCTGATCCAAAATTTGTTCTGGTTTTGCATGGGTATCTCTATAGGTTTTAAGCACTTTATTAAGTTACATGGAGTTCTGTTCCTCTGGGGACAATTCCCCTGCGCCTCCCTCAATTTGCACTAAAGCTCCACACTCTCCCAAAATCTGCTTTTTGCACACCTTCTGAGGATGTTATCCACTTCGCAGTGCCACAAAATGAGGCCTGTAAAATAAAATAGAGAAACTGTAAGAAATAATATTTGTGATCAAAATTCAACATTTTCTGTAACAGCTGTTTTAATGACTCCCACTCCCTAATGGCAGAATGTAGCAAGTTCAGCCTTGTTCATAAAATAAAGATAGATCCTTTAGTTCTTTCCCCCACCTACTCAGATATTTCTTATAAAATTATTTTCAGAAATAAGGGAACAAAGATAAATAAATCTTTTTCTCCAGCCAAAAGTACTTTCTCTCCTTGTATATTTTTTTAATCCCAAGATATTTTAAACAAAGGAAAACAAAAGGTCTAATGATTTATTCTCTGTATTTTGCTGTAAAATGGCCTCATCCATTAAAAAAAAAGAAAGTAAATTAACAAGCTGATTTAACTATGTTTGTCTTGCTAGGTTAAATTTATGGGATGGAACAAAGCAGAGTTGACACGTGCCTCTAGGGACGCATTCAGTTTAGAAAGCAAATGCTGGCTTAGCATCTTTAAAGCTGCTGGAGATGTGTGTTTCTCCTTTTTGGAATGTTAAATGGATTTAGACATATAAAAAGACCCTAAACCAGTCAGTGACCACAAAAGCATCTGTGCAAAGAACAGTGGCAAGCACTCTAAATGTGGCAGTAACAACTATGCATGATAGAGTTTAGAGAGGAATGTACATCCAGTCTTGCTTCAGTCACAACACTCTTCTCACAGCTCCTATAAAACTAAAACCTGTGGCAAATAAACTTATTTGGCTTGGAAAGGAAATAACATGAGAAAAAAGTACAGGCTAAAGTCAAGGTTTAGCTTTTTTTACTGGGCCCATAGAGATGAAAAGTGGAGGTGCTCCTATGCTGGCAGTACAGGAGCCGTGGCAGGGGCAGGGTGGCATCATTGCAGGGTCTGGGTGGTGCCAAGAGGATTGTGTGCTCACCTCATTGTCACACATGGCTTCTGCTCAGAGAAACTGCAGATGTGAAGGAGCGGGGGAAACCAGTCCTTGGGGGATGGGATATTCCTGGGATCACCACAGCAGCCCTTGGGAGGAGCTGTGTTTGCCAGAGCCGGAGACGGGTACCAGCCACTTCAAAGAAACACACATCTGAAGAAAGCAAATACAGGAGACAAAAAAAGGAGTGCAAGAGTTTTGCCTGCAAACAATGAGAAGGGAATTGCTAATCTAAACTTTGCACGTGCTCCAACGAGAGCCATCCCTGTGTGCCTGCAAAACCCAGGAGATGGGCTACATGTGAATAACAACCCCTGTTTCCAAACCTGCTTCCATTACAAATCATGCAGAAGTGCTTGTCCTTCTTCAGGCAGCACTGCCAGAAATATCTGAGTTATAAATGATTCATTCAAGCATTAGCAGTCATGGCAGAGACAAGCAGCAAATGGAAGCTGGAGGGAAGGGGCAGTGTGGGGCACCCACTGCCAAGCACCTGTCAGCCATTGGAGCTTCCCTGGGCTTGTCCCTGGAGCAGGGGCCACACCTCGGCCCATGGGATCATAACTCCCAGGGAGCTCATGAAAGAGGATGATGGTTGGGAAGAACAGATTTAAAAAGACAGAAGCATTTTAAAATGTTTAATCCAGAGCAATGAATAAACAAAGTTTACCCAGGTTGTTTTTTTTTTTTTAATGAAAGAAGTTAGGTAATTGACTTTGCAGAAGACATCAATGCCCTTTTTTCCTCCTTTTGACTTGCTCTTACCTCTGACTTCTCAAATCTTCGTTCGCGAAGCCTAGCCATGATGATGATGACCTCTGACTTCTCTCTATTTTCTAAGAGAGAGAGACAGAAAAAAACCCAAGATGTCCAGATGAGTTTCTTAGCTGTGGAGGAGCTGTCATTCATAGCCATCACAGTCAACTTTGCTTCTTTTCAGTTGTGAAATTGCCCACCTCTCAAAATCCAAGGGAAGGAAAAACATGCTTTTATGACAAGCTTTATTTAAGATACCTGTCCGGTACTGCTAGTACAGACCAGCAAGGTTTGGTAATGCAGAATAATATTTCTTTATGCTTCCTCTTTTCATACAGAAATATTTTGATGGAAATACGAAGCTTACATTTCACTGATATAAAACTAGAATGTAAGATTCCTCGTCTCTCTGTAGTTGAAATACTTAAGCCATGCTTCCAGATAGATAAAAAGTGTTCTTTGCAGATTCTAATCCAAATTATACATAAGGTCACTTTCTTCACTCCGCTGCAGTACAGGAGGCTCCCATGGGGTTTTCAGAGTGTAACGTTTTGCCTTCTAAAGGCCCTACCTTTTGTTCTAAGCTCATGTCTTCCAGAGCATGGGGCTACCAGCAGAACCCCAACTGTCAGATATTGGTCATTAGAGGGTCATCATAGATGGGGTCAGACATCACACTCAACCTGTCTCTGCATCATCACTGCCTGTTGTAATGCTTTGCCAGAGTTAGTTCACATTCAGGTTTTTCCTGGTAGGGAAGGACTGTGAGGAAAGGCACGGAAAGATTATTAATGCTGCAAATTCATTTCTTTTTTCTTATTCTTACTGTAAAAATCCACAGCGGAGGAGCATTTGAAGTTTATGTTCATTAAACTTTAGGTGCAGCTCACAGGTCCCAGTTTAAATACACAACATGCAGAAGGATTCGTGGATAGATGTTTGATGTATGCTCAGGTGTAAAACACAAAAGGTAATTTGGAACCATTTCTTATCATATAGCACTCATCAGTCCAGATGTGCTTCAAACTGCTTGGCTCTAGGCAGTTCATTACCAGACAGAGGGCATCAAAAGGACAGAGCTTAGCTAACAGCAGTAAATAAATAAAGGAGCTGAAAGGCTTTAGGGTCTAATTTGTGAAAGATGTGAAAAGGTCGGGCAGTGATTTTATTGTGCCCCATTGTTTTATGTGTCAAGTTCAAACTTGTCTTCAAAAGTGCCCATTTTGCAGCAGCTGCTGTCTACATCTCTGAGCATTTGTCTTCCATGAACACCTCAATGATCCATCCCGTTCTCCCTTTCCAATATATCCTCTCCTGGATGTTTGCAGTCATCTTTCCATGCAGGAACACTTGAGGCACCTCTGCTTCCTAAGCCACTTGCTGCTTCTGGAATCCCGTTTAAGTAATTTTTTCCATTTCACTTCCAAAATGAGAGCAAAGGAAAGGAGATAATGCATAGAATCCAAATAGTTACCCCTTTTGTCAGTCCTTTACTTGTTTCCCCCTTTTCTGGGAATTAACTTGAGGATTCTCCTTGGAGAACTTTGTGGGGAAACTTCTGAACATCTTTATGTGTGTAGGTTTCTGAGGTGCTTGCAAAATTTCAGGGAGGGCATATTCCTGAAAGGAAGAGAAGAAAATCTGGAAGGAATGAGGAGGAATGTTTGGTACTGATAGCTTTTCTGTCTGGCTGTGTAGCCACATTCCTATGGAAATGCACATAGATGCAGCTATGGCTGGATCAGGTGAACTTCAGAAAATACTACCAAGAAAGCAGGTTTTCATGGGGTTATTTGACCCAGGGAGTTTTATATCTAATTTCTAGAGGTTTTCTGATCTCTTCAGCAACATGGGGTTTTTTGATTGTTTGTTTGGTTTTTTCCAGGTATCATACAGGCTTTTTGAAGACATGGGACTGTTTGAAACCTTTAAAATACCAGTGAGGGAATTTATGAATTACTTTCATGCCTTGGAATGCGGATACCGAGAGATACCTTGTAAGTAAAACTACCCACCACATAATGATGCTTCCTTAAATTTTTGAGGATTTTCCACACACTTTGGTATTGAAGCCTTCCTTCTCTCATTATTGCAGCTACTTTTTTTTTGTTCTGCTACATCACAACCAAATGGGGGGTTCTCTAGTAAGAGGCTGTTGCTGAACTGCAGCCTCTCAGGGTTTGGGGTTTTTTTCATGTGTTTCATGTTTCATGTTGTTTCGTAACAATTCATGGCAAATTTTCTCCAAACTATAAACCACATAAAGCTATCAGGTAAAGAACTGTTTACTGATGATGCAAGTGTAGCACAGTGTCCCAGCTGGAGTTTCTTGAAACATTTACGACTCAAGAACAACTTGGACTTTTAGACAGTAGCAGTGCTGTGCTACCCCAGGAGATGAATTTTTTAAAGCAGATGAAGTATGCCAAGTACATGAGTGCATCCTGTTCTTCTGCAACTACATATTGATATTTTTTTCAGTGAGAGCTATTTATTCACTGAGAATCCTGCTTTCAGTGATCCCCAAATTATTTACTAATTAAAATCCAATTTACCAGACTGGTTCAACTGGAAAAGCCAGTTGTTTTCCAAAGGAAAAGAGGGAGTTTTTAATTCCTTTTTTAGCTGGCAGATAACCTCAGTGTTGAGGAACATAGGACATGCTGTTTTCTCTACAATCACAGAAAAATACATGAAGCATCATTCTAAGAAGTCGTATAGTCTCTGTGTCAAAATATTAAATACCAGTTGGAACAGCTACAGTGGGAGGAATTTAAGGAAAGCTCCCTGAAATGCCTCCCAGGCAGGTGCTTTGGTCTCTCTTCTGGGAAAGCAAGAGAGTCCAATTTCAAATCTTTCCTTATGTTTGAACCAGATCAAGGACTTGAAGCAGTAGTTTATAGCCTGAGGATACTATAGGTAGAAGTCCCACTGTCTGTCTGTCCTACTGGAGCCATTCATTTTTGTTTAAAATATTTAAGTTATTCATGGTCTCTGGAATTTTTTGTGAATCTAGCCCTTTATTTCCATGCTTTCCTTAGGTGTGTTTTGTTCTTAGTAGAGAGGAATATTTTGGCTAGTACAAAATTAATTTACCTTCCAGTTTTTCATGTCTGCGAAGAGGCAAAACCCAAAACAACTCTCACGCTCGTGATAAAAGTTTGTTTTGCCTCTGCTCGCTCGACTGGCGGGAGATGCCCACTAGATGGTGCTGATATCCCTCTGTCGGAAACATCCTTCGTGATCAACAGCGGGGTGGTTTTCTTTGTGTCGCAGATCACAACCGGATCCATGCAACTGATGTTCTCCACGCCGTGTGGTACCTTACAACCCAGCCCATCCCGGGGCTCCCAACCGTGATCAATGACCACGGGTCGGCAAGCGATTCAGGTATATCCGTATGTGCAAGGTGTCTGCGTTGTGTTCTGAAAAGTTTCTGACGCAAAGTTTGCTGTAAGAAGGCCAAGTATTCAGGATTGCATGCAGTACTTGTTATTGTACAGGCTTTTAAGTTCAGTAGCGTCATGGATGTTGAAGGTGTTCGAGTATGTTTGTGTAACTTTGGAGAGAATGGAATCGGTCCTCCAAACCCTAATAGATTACATTTAATGATGTGGGAATGCAAGCCTTTGCGGTCACCTATAACGGCAGATCTTTGTCAACATTTGGGGGGTTTTCTTTAGGCAAACTGTGTTAACAGTGCTTTTCAACGCTACTTCAGAAGGCTTTAAAACCCTTAACCCCTGCATTGTCTTGCTATTACAAAATTGCTGGGGCACGCAGGTAGTGCCGTGCACTTGCTGCTACTTGGCTGTAGAGAAGAGTTTTTGCCTTTCCTCATTGCCTCCAAAGACACTTGTCACCATTTGGCAACCAGCTTGCACGACCAATCTTCTGCTAGTTTATTTATTATGGGAAGCTGTTCTTTTTCCATCTTTATGGTAACTTCTCCAGGTTCAGCTGTAGCAACTACGGGAACTGTCTGTGTTTTATGCAAGTTCTCAGAGAGTTACTATAAAAGCAAGAGTTTATTTCTGCACAAACCACTTCCATTTCTGCTCTTTTGTTGTTGTTGTTGTTTGTTTATTTCTTTGTTTGGTTGGTTTTAATGTTTGTGTGGCACATGCATATCATTTGTGAAACTCTTCATGATATTTTGGTGGGAAACATTTATATTCCTGGAAAAATTTATTTGCAGGGGTTGTTGAGGTCTTTGTAGGTGAGGTGAAATAGGTGGAATAACAGGGGGCTTTTTGGTGCTTGTTATTTGAAAGACATTGTTAGACTGCATGCAAGGTCTATTCAAGCAGATTAAATTAGCAAAGCGTCTCATTCAGTATATGTCTCTGATAGGTGTGTTCAAGCTGCTTCAAAAACAGGCTGATAAGAGTATAATCAGCAGAGTCAAGAACTCTGTATTGGAAAACATGCACTGTAATTTAATTAATAAATTCTAGTCCATTGCTTTAAGGACTGTTAGTGTCTCGTAGACTAGTCTATATGGTGAAAAAATTAGA
The DNA here is from genome assembly GCA_036023395.1 of Myiotriccus ornatus. NCBI lineage: Eukaryota > Metazoa > Chordata > Aves > Passeriformes > Tyrannidae > Myiotriccus > Myiotriccus ornatus. The sequence continues at coordinate 71,645,566 of JAYRBT010000042.1, forward strand.
GGAAGAAGTGGGAAGATCCAGTTACCCATAAAGCTCCATCATGGCTATGAATCCATGTCTTAATGCTTGTATCTTCCATAGTTTGAGAACAAGTTCTGCTGGATGGCTGGAAGATTCCCAGGTGGGATCAGAAATTGTTCCTTTCCAATTGTTTGCCTTATTGCACTGGGTCATGCACACTGTATCAGAAAGCCTTGAGGCCAGGGTGCTTTCACTCTGCTGTTATGTATTGTAAATTTGCTCTTCCTCTCCCTGCTTTGTTGCTTCTACCTGTTTCAGTATGTCACTGAAAAAAAAAGAAAAAAGTGGTAAGGATGTTTTTATTGTTTTAATTTATTTATTTCTGCTCAGATTCTGACAGTGGAATCACTCACGGCCACATGGGTTATGTGTTTTCGAAGACATACACGCCTACAGATGACAGCTATGGATGCCTGGCTGGCAACATCCCTGCCCTTGAACTGATGGCTCTTTATGTAGCTGCAGCCATGCATGATTATGATCACCCAGGAAGGACCAATGCCTTTTTGGTAGCAACGAGTGCTCCTCAGGTAAATAGATCTCAACCAGTGTTGCTGTTAAGTTTGGAAGGTCTTGATAACAGCTTTTTCTTGCCAGTGGTGCCTGTGGCTTCCATTAAGCACAAGTCTGCCAAGTATTTTGAAACAGCTTGTCAAAGTGACAGAAGTAATCACTTCACTTGGGGATTGCTGGTAAGAGTGTTCTTGGACACCCTCAGTTAGCAGAGCTGTTAAGAAAGGTACTGATAAACTGTGTCAGGAGAAGCTAAAGCTCTGCTGACTGATACAGAAACTGGAACTGGGAAATAAGGGAAGAATTATTCTACCGAATAAGGCACAGAAAGATTAAAATAATATAGAAAAAAACACTTGTATAATTAACTGCACCTTGCAAGTTAGTCTGTGCATGATCATGGCATATTTTCAGTTGTTTCTATCGAACATGAGCAGCTGTCATCTTTTATGGAAGTATTTTTTCGCTATACATCTATCAGGGAGGAGGGGAGTGTGGAAAATAATCTCAATTTTATGAATGTAGAACTGAGGCTTGCCTAGGGTTACACAGAGGATGCTGCCAATGCTGGGAGTTGAATTCAGCAATTCTGAGTTACTCTTTATTGGCTTAATTATGAGATCATCTTTCCTTACTTTACATAGCTGACCTACCTGGCTTCAGCGTACTGGACTGAAAAATACTTCTATGGACAAGGAAAGGGAAAAGGATAGTTTAATGATGACAATTGAGTAGGGATGCAGAAATTCTAGATTTACTCCCCAACCGGCACTTGAACTTGCTCTGTATCAGTTTCTGTCTATAAACTGATAGTAGTACTTCTCATCCTTGCAAAAGTCTTTTCTGTGATAGAGAATATCACAATACTTTGGCCAGGTAAATAAATTGATAGAAGACATGTACTATCCTTAAATCTAATTTTAAGAAATGAGTGCTATAGCTTTGTGGTTGTAAAAATAAAAAAATAAAATTAAAAAAAAAGGAAGTTAGATGATTAGCTTTAAATAATGTCCCTAGTCTGAAAATAAATTTATAGGAAAAAATCAAATTCTTCCTGGTTTTTTTTTGGGTTTTGGTTTGTTGCTTTTTTGTGGGCTTTTTAAAACCTGGTATCACCTGAAATTTGAAGAACCTGTATTTGGCATCTAGGTTTTTTCTTCTCTTACATGACAAGCAGTGTCAACTTCCAGTAGTTGATACTGTGTTGCTGTGTTAAAAATCTGCCTTCAGGATTCTGGGTAGCAGAATATCTCAAATCCTTACTGTGCAGTTAGGCAAGATGGTCTGTGAAGTTTAATTTCTTCAGCCGCATGTACTCTGGGATAAAGAACAGATTCTATATTTTAGGATTGAATTGAATTCAATTCTTTTCGTCTCTAGGTGACATAAAAATATAATTGAAATGAAAAGCCACTGGAATGTATGTATATGTGTTTTTGTAAAAAGTTAAAAAACTTGTATCTGTCTTACATGGAAGCATATTTCTGAAAGCTTTTCTTTCTATGAACCAAATTGTCAAAAGACTGAATGCTGCTAGGGTGGAGAGATTTCCTGGATGGCTGTTGTCCCCTAAGGTCCATTTTCTAGATCCTTCTTTAGCTTCTGAATGACATTGCCATCTTTATGAGAGTTATGCAACTTGTTTTAGTAAAGATTTCACCGGTTTTGGATTTTAGCATTTAGAAATCTGTCAGGCTGAGTGTGTGTAGTCAGATTGCAAACTGGAATTTCACTTCTTTCTGTGTTTGGAATTGATTCGACATGGACACAATTGTCAGGTGCAATTACCAAAGAGAATAATCCCCGTTAACTGATGTTAGCTCTAAAAAACAGGGAAGCACACAAACCTATGTTATATTAGTCATTAATCTGTGGCCTGAAACAGAATAATCTGTTGTCATGTGCTACAGTTTGGTCAGGAACCAAAAACCCTGGAGCATGAAAGACTCAGATTTTTCAAATCAATCTTCCAATAAATCATCACCATCACAACAATTCCTGTGTCTGCTATTAGTCCTGCCAAAATCACATCCTCAGACCTTGAGAAATTCTTAAAAAAAAACCAACCTCAACAAACAAATCAACCAAACCTGAACCTCCCTCGAGCATCACCCCCATGTCAGTCCCATTTCTGCACCGCTGTGATTTTGCTAAGATGTTTCTCAGCTTTCCGTTGCCCTCCTTACTTCCACAGGCAGTGCTGTACAATGACCGCTCTGTCCTGGAGAACCACCACGCCGCTGCTGCCTGGAACCTTTTCATGTCCAGGCCAGAGTACAACTTCCTGGTCAACCTTGACCATGTGGAGTTCAAGCATTTTCGCTTCCTCGTCATTGAGGCAATTTTGGCCACTGACCTGAAGAAACACTTCGATTTTGTCGCCAAATTCAATGCCAAGGTAAGGTTCAGGTTCAGGTTTCTGGTGGATGGTCAGAAAAGATTGTGGTTTTGGCCACATCACAGCGAAAACTCTAGAAAGGCTCCTGTGTTGCTATTTTCTGTGATTGTCCTTTTGACTGCTGTAAAACATTCTGTTGAATAGTAATTTGGTCTTTCTGTTGTTTTTTACTTATTTAAATTTAGTGGCACAGCTTCTCTTCTTATATATGCTTAGTGTTTCAGAAAGTGGTTAAGGGTAAAGATATTATAGACTATTTGAATGTAAATCCCACTTACATCCTACTTTTCAACATTGTTTTCTTGTTCACTAACACTTAAGACCTATTAGCAAAATACTCAGGGGAAAATAGTCAAAGTTGTTACGAAGTTTTCGTAATGGCTAGATACTTCCACTGAATTTGTATTGATTTAATCACACTGCTGTATTATCAAGGCATGGAGATCATAACCACTGTGAAATTCTAATTTCAAATACAGGGAAGCATGATCTTTCTTTACTACATTGTTTCAAATGGGTAAACCCCAGAGAAAGGTCACAAAAGTTCTTTCCTGCACACTCCATTCAGTGAGTATAAAATCACAACCCTGGGAGGAACCATTCTTGAAATTCTTTTACAGTTTCAACCCAACTTATTGGAAACCACCTTCTGTCAAGTTACTTTAATAAACTCCATCACCCATCAAAGCTGTTGGCATGTTATCGAGATACCTGCTTTTGGAGCTGGTACTGCCCTCTTGTTCCATGAGAGAAACACACCAAGAACTCTGGGTTTCTTATCCAGGACTAGGACCTGCTACCTGATCTGGTGACAAAGATAAAATATTTTCTTGTGGTATTAGGATGGACCGGTATGGAGAAACTTCGAAGTCTCCAGATGTATGACTGATTTTCTTTTCCATTTCCCTGTGCCATCTGTCTCTTTGTTAGGCTTTAAGAAGCTGTAAAGAAAGGCCTTAAATTATGGTCCAGGTAGACAGAGAACTGATCTCTAGATCTGTAAAAGTCTGAGCTCCTTCTGCACCCCTGCTAATCATTTCCCAAAACATCTGGTAATGTCAGGGGGGGTTCCTTAGTTCTTAATTTTAAACTCTGGGATCATTTTCATTATCCTGATTTCCTAATAAAGTATTGAATAATATTGCCAGATTATTGTCTGCCAGGGTTACAATGACAATAAAGGAATTTAGGCTATTTGAATACATCCTTTGAATTTGGCAGCTTGGACCAAAACCATCACTTCTGTGAACATGAGTAAGGAATGGAAAAAGACAGGCTAAACCAGTGATTACTGTGGTTTTGTCACAAAGATTAAATGTCTTAACTGTGGAAGAGGACAAGCTTGACCAAAGTACTAGGTGTAAACTGTAGATATTGAAAAATAAACTTGTCTTAAATCAAGCAGTCTGCACAACACTACGTGTAACCACTGTTGTAACCAACCAAGGTGATGCCTGAGACTGCAGATAAACAGGAGAACAGCTACATCCTGCCAGCTCACTATAGATTTGAAAGGACATTTATTAACCTCCTTATTACTTGAATAGTCAGATGGGCATGCATGGACTAAAAGTGGAAGAGAAGGTGCACACATGAGCCAGTGCTGGTGGCTGAGTCTGGCTTTCCGTCAGTAATCACTGCCTTAAAAAGAGATTATTTATGTTTGGTTGGCCAAAACTCTTCTGTACCAACATGGACTCAGAGCAGACCTGATATGCTCATATATGGGGTGAAGGTGCTGTGTAAGTGACAAAATTAGCTCTGAATGATCACATTATTGGGTGGGTTGCTGAAGTGTACTTTAGTATATTGAGTCTGTGGTCAGAGTGACACTTCTGTACCAAAGTCAGTGTAAACCTGTGTAATGTAATCATTCTCACACTGGAAAACATGCAGCCTGGAAAGCACCATCACAAAATAGTGAAGGAAGCTCACTGTCTGACACTTTGATGATACTGATGCCTTGGAACACTCACTGCTCTCTGACTTTAATTGTGTTGCACCACGTACACCAAAATCAAAACCCTCATCATGTGGGTTCACTGCTCTGTGGGGCAGGGGATCTGCTGACAGAGGATGTAGAAGTTTCATCCAGTCACAGCACAACAACTTTCCATCTATTTTCAAGTATGGCAAGTTTGACAATTAGAGCTTCTGATTCAAGGAGGGAGTTGAGTTGAGCTTCAGAAATTAAGTGGACAGTAGAAGTTAACCCCTACCACATTAGGAGATATTCTAGGAATAATGGCTGAGGTGGGAAAATGTGGCTAATGGCAGTGAAAGTTGTATTGCAGGCAGACGTTTTGAAAATGTAAAAGGGTGAAGTGCTCAATGCTTTTGCAGTCTCAGTCCATGTGGTTAAGGCCTGGCTTTGTGAATTCCAGGTCCCTGGGGTGTGAGAGAAAGTTTGCATTGGTGAAGACTTACCCTAAATGAATGGCACTGGTTAGGAAGCACTTAAACAAACTGGACATAGTCAAGTCCATGGCACCTGATGGGATGCAGCCATGTGTATAATTACCTGATAGGGAGAATAAAGCCAATGGGGCCAGACTCTTCTCAGTAGTATTTGGTGACAGGACAAGAAACAATAGGCACAAGCTGGAATACAGGAATTCCCACTTAAAAATAAGAAAATACGTGTTTCCTCTGATGGAGATTGTACACTGGAAGAGGTTGCCCAGAGAAGTTGTGGAGTTTTCCTTCTTGAAGATATTCAGAATTAAATTGGATATGGTGCTGAGCAGCTTGCTCTATCTGGGCCTGCCTTGAGCTGGGGAGTTGGACTAGAGTATCTCCAAAGGTGCCTTCCAACCTTAATTTCCTGTTATGCTTTGATTTTATTGTGAGAGGTATGGAAAAAATTGAGAGAAGGAAAAAGGTAGAAAATAATTTCAACCATACTAGCTTAAGTAGGGAAATAAGCTTGTTACATGCGTTTTAACACTGCAGTTAAATCAACGTGACATTTGATGGTAATTTATCTTTTTACACCAATTAGATCTTAACTTCTTGGAAAATGTCATGGAAAGATTGCATTTTTTTGTTGTCCTAGCAAATGCTTTCTAACAGGTGCATAATTTGCTAAATACAGATTTTCCATTATTCATCTCAATGCTCTTAGGTTTTCTTTTTTTTTTTTTTCCCCCCCACATATTGCCCTACAACTAATAGTTAATTTCAGCCTGGGGTCATCTCACCTGCTTATAATTTTGTTCAAAGGCTAAATATATTGTGCAATATCCCAGGGCTGAACTTCCTCTGTGGATGCATCCTTTTGCCCAGGATTGCTGTCATGCTTTTCCTTGTTCTGTCTGCTAGGTGAACGATGACGTTGGAATTGACTGGACTAACGAGAACGACCGCTTGCTGGTTTGCCAAATGTGCATCAAACTGGCTGACATAAACGGGCCTGCAAAATGCAAGGATTTGCATCTGCAGTGGACAGAAGGCATCGTCAATGAGTTTTATGAACAGGTAAATAAATGCGTGTCCAAAGTGGTATCTGTTGGTTGCATGTCTGGTGTTAAACAGCCCTGGAGCATGATAGGGCTGGCGATGAGTAAAAATCACAGAGAATAGGGGACAGGAGGATGGCTAGAGTTACATTAATCCATCCTTTTGCTGGACCAGTAAAAGTCCATTTGTCACTGAAGCTTCTGGTGTGTCCTCAGAGACCTCTGATGATGCTCTTTACAGGCTTACCTTTCAGTGTTCTTTCATGCAGACTGTCTTCTCATCCTTCCCTCTAAGTCCTTTCAAGATATCAGCTGGTTCCCATGGCTCTCTTCTGCAGTCACTCCAGGTGTCTCACACTGTAACATGGACTTTCAGTTTATCACAAACTCACTACATATTGATCCTGACTCATGTGGGTTTTTTCAAGACAACACTTCCAGCTTTCAGATGGTTTGTCAGTACAACTGCACTACTAATGCAAGGCTCTACTGATGGTAGAACAAGGAAGGAGAGCAGCCACAGATTGATTTACAAAGACCTGGGAGTACAGCCAGGCACTGGTCCTCTCTTTCTAGGTGTAAGGGAGCCCTTAATTGAACCTTTTCTCATTATAACCTATTTAGCCCTGCTGAGTGCAAGGGTCAGGGCTGTTCCCACACTATTCCTCTGTTTGCTGAGTGGGAACATATTTTGAATGGGCTAGTTAGATTAAACTCCACATCCTGTCTTTTCCAGATGAAGCAAACAGGCAAAATCACTGAACCAGACATCCCATAGACTTCTTGGGGAGGCTGTGCAGTAACTTGAAGTCACAGACTAATACCTTTTAAAGCCTTTTCAGTGTCCTTTAAATTTCCTGCACTTACAGTCTGGAAAAAAACCCACAGGATTTACTGCTGTCTATTGGAGTATGTAAAGCAGTGGGAAAAGGGACAAAATTCAGACATTGACCTGAAGCTCCTTCATTTATTGGAGACCTGAGGGGGAAAAAAAAAAAAAAAAAGAACAATGAACCTTACATATATTACAAATATAGTTGGTTCCATTTTTGCTTTTCTTTTTTTTTTTTTAAGAAAGGGAGTGTGTCTCAAAACAACCTTCATCTCCCAAATTTTCTTTCAGCAAATGCTTTTCTTTTTCGTTACAACTGTCCAAATGAATTGTACTTGACAATTCTGGTGATGATCGTAGCTTATGTGGGTGACTGACAAAACCTGTTAATCAGTTATAATGATAGGACTTTCCTTTGATCCAACGTAAATAGTGTCAGAGGGAAGTAACTGTTCCAATACATTAATATCATCCACGTGTTGGATAGTGAATTAAGCTTGGGAGCGTTACATGTGTGGGAAGATACCATATTATCTGTTCCACATTAGGGATCTGGGCTATTTTCCGTCATTCAGAAATGGGACTCAGAACATTTTCTTTATAGGACTGACTTTTGGCATTAAGGCTAAATTAGGTTCTCAATTCCTTCTAACCTAGGTTAAAAATCTGTTTTTCTTTCATGTGATATGCTACAAGAAGTGAATCAAACCACGTTCACCATGCTTTTGACCATCAGGTTTTTTTCTGAGAAGGGAAAAGTCTTCATATTCTCATTTCTAAAAGGGAGAATGTTATGGAAAGTTTGAATTTCCATGGAATTATTATCAAAAAGCATACATATGTAAATTCAACCTATGCTCTGAAAACCATAAAATATCTTCCTTTTAATAAACTTCAATTCCTTTGAAGAATTTCACTCCCATATAAATAAAACTCTTTTAAAAATATATTGTATGGAAATATCCAAACTCCAGTGTCATATTGTTACAGGTGGTTTCCTTCTCTTCCCTTCACATGCTCAGCACACTTATTTGAAGACAGGTTAGATGTATTAAATAGAATCAAAAAACACACTGCAAGACTTTTCGCATAATAAACCATGTTTTAACAGAATATGGAAAAAGAACTAGTAAACATTTCAACAGTCAGCTTTCTTCCCACTACTGACAGCTCACAAACAGGAAATCTCAGATATGTTGCTGTAAAGAAGGGCAAGCTGCCACCTCTTCTTAATTTGTTTGCTATTTCAAGAATGGATGGCATGTTTCAGTGTTTTGTCAACAATAGTATTTTGTGTCTAATGACTGAACATGACATTTAGGGGTGGGTTATTAAAAAGCAAAAAACAAAACACAGGGAAATGAGCCATTTGCTGTACATGCTCCAAAATGTAGCTCTCATTCTTAGGCCTTCACCAAATACAGATGCAGATGCAATGTTGACCAGATACAATGTCCATGACTTTTGGAAAATTTACAGGGAGATAAATATGGACAATCTTTAAAGTGATGGAAACTGAAAATGTATCTCCAAATTCTAAACTGTATTCACAAATATAGAACTCTGTATTGTATTAAAGCATTATTTTATATATCAAGCTTGATTAGGTAAATTAGATTTTTTTTCTTGGGGAGATGACATCTGGTCTTGTCATGTCTACTCAGCTGAAAACTCAGTGATGTCACCAGAAGCTTTGCTGTGATAGGGAAGTGAGTATATCAGATTAGGTTCTGCAATAAAGTTTTACTTTATTTTACATTATGAGAGGAGAAAGAAAAGTCTTCCTCTACCTTCCCTCTACCCCTTCTCTTCAAGAAAAGCTAGCAAAAACTTCATAGGAAAGATTTACTGCTTTTGAGCGATCCTTGCTTTCGTAGGGATTATTCTAATAGTCTCAGGAAACTAATACTAACGACTCAAAACCCAAACCTGCATGAGTATGAAAACTAGCTCAGTGAGATAGCCTTTGTGTGTAGAAGTTCAGTCTTGTTCTGTGTAAACAAGTGGCTGACTACAAGGTTACTGGGAAATAAAAATCACAAAATCAGAAGGGATTTTTTTTTAAATAATGTGAAGAAAGAAATAAAATAAAAATTTTCAAATTTTCGCGCTCACAATGTAAAGTACAGGACAAGGGCAATGGGTAACATTCTGCACGGTTATCAATTCATTCTTGACCAAAAACATCCTTGATCAATTCACACTATCAGTAGTGGGTCCTGTCGTAAGAAAAGAGTTGTAACTTTGATTAACCATTTGACATGATGACACTGTAGCAATGTCATGCTGGCGTGCTGTGGAAGTGGCATTGGAGTTTAATTGTTTTTCTTTCATCATTTTTAATTGGTTTGATGTGCTTTACCTTTTTGTGGCACAGTTTTGTTTCATTTACTTCAGAGAAGTTACTGCTATTTTCCATCTCCAGGGTGATGAAGAGGCCAGCCTGGGCTTGCCAATCAGTCCTTTCATGGACCGCTCTGCTCCTCAGCTGGCACACCTCCAGGAATCTTTCATCACTCACATTGTGGGACCACTATGTAACTCCTATGATTCAGCGGGGCTGATGCCAGGAAAGTGGATAGAAGATAGTGATGAGTCAGGAGACACTGATGAGCAAGAAGAGGAAGAAATAGCAGAAATGGAAAGTTGTGAAAATGCTGAATCCAGTAAGTTGCTCACGCTTACATTTTTCAACAGAATGAGTTCCCTATTGTGACCAAATAACTAAGCAGAGACTGAGCTGGTCGGGTTCAACACCGGCCTCTCCAGAGTGACAGTGAGTCTGTGCTGTCCTTGGAGAAGCTGGCATGTAGGCAGTTATGCTGGTAATGGAGCTGCTTCATGGTTTCAGGACTGGTGCAGTTCGTATCTACTACTCATTTCTGCCTTCAGTTGTGGTTTCTGGTGGTGGATCACCTACCTCTGCATGAGGGCTTTTTAGACTCTTTCAGGACTGGCTTAGTAGACTGCAACAATTTCAGTTGGATAAAGGATGATTTGGAGAAGACTTTTGAAGGAGAACACTCATCATTTCCATGAATCACTATGAAATGAGGGTCTGAGGTGCTGGAGCAGTAAAAAAGTTCTTAACAGTGGAAGTATTTGAATGCAAACCTCTCCAAGGTAATGTGTGGAGAAGAGTGACGAGAGAATTGGCTCTGAGCATGGCTGTGTTGTGTGCTGGGAGCTTGGCCCTTCTGGCTAATCAGTAACTAAAGCTGATAGTTTCCTCCCTCTCTTCCAGAAGGAGCGCGGTGCCAGTACTTGTCATACTGAGAGGAAAGTTTTGTATTTTGAAAGGAGATTCCAGGCACTCATGGGAAGTGATCTTTAAGAGAAAGACTGCAACTGTAGACTTATTTATCAGTTTAATGCTGCGTGCTTTACCTTTTTATTTCTTTCATGTTCTTTCTACCTCTGAATTTTCTACTATGGTTCTTCTATTTCCTTCCTCTGGATCATCATTCTCTCTCTCCCTTTCTAGGAAGCACCAGCCTTAAGTGTGCTAGTGAAATATCAATAAAGAGCTTTCTCTTTTAACAACCTCACTTTTTCTGGTCTTTCTCACACATTTTCATGCCCTTCATACCTGAGTATCATCCCTGTTTTCTACTGAGAAAACTGAGAAGCAGAAAGATTTGATGATTGCAGTAAGTCACATGTGGAACTAAAGCCTATGTCTCCTGATGTACAGAATTAACCTTTTATATCTAGTAAGATCCAGAAGTATATCATTTGTATTTAAGAAATCGTTGCTATTGTTCACACACACACATTTGCATGTATTTTAGATTTAGCAGGTTCCCGTGCACAAAAAATGTTGTTGAGAACAGCAAACATCAAGTACACACACACACACGGGCTGATTTTAGCACCTTAGGATCTCTCAGTTCTGTAATAGCCGGCAGAGCCACATGTTTATGGCAGATTGGCTTTTATGGAATTGCCTACCAGGAGGAAAGTGTATGTGATAGGTAACCAACACAGACTCCAAAGCCTGAAATGTTTACTGCTGTATTAAGAAGAAAAATGAAGGATGTTCTCATATATCCACTGGACTGTCTTAACTTTAAAATCCCCAGTTTCCTTTTATCTCATCTCTCTTTATACTTTTCTTCTGTATCACCAGTAGCAGAGTGCAACAATGCTTTTTTCAGGTTAAAAGCACTGACCTTTATTAACCGTTGTCCCATTGAAAACAGACCATTTTTAGTTGTTTTCTGTTTTCCTTTCTATTTTTTTTCTGTTTTCTTTTTCACATTCTACTCTGCTACAGAACTTTACTAGTCAGCCTGGTGCTTTTAGGCTACGGTTTTCAAAACTTTAAAAATTAATGTATCAGAAGTTGTGAAATATCCAACAAATTCTTCCTACTTCCTTCTTACCAAATGTGGGCTGCTAATCTTCACAATCATGCCAGTGTGTTACAAACTGTTTTCTTCAGGTTCCCTGAATTTTCTGTGACTGTGTATCTGAATCAGGAATCTACAACATATTTTGTGTCAATATAGGGGGTTTACAGATCGTAATAAATTCATATCAGAGATCAACACAATTTTGGATGTTCTAAACTTTCTCAGTGAAACAATATAAAAGGCTGAGATGTCAGATGCATAGATTTGAAGGGTTGTATAGGTGTTAGTAAGGATCTTTTTCTTGATAGAAACACCTTTCAGGCAGATAGAAATATAATCGTGGCAGAAAACATTTCAGCTAGGCCCTGATAATTCACTGAAGCTGCTGAGATAAATTTAAGAGTTGTAAAACCTTAAGGTAGCTTGAAATAATATTTGTTACTGCACAGGAGCACGTACTTTCACTGAATGTCTGAGGCAGGTATAAGAATTAAACAGTCTCGGTCTTCAGTGATTCAGACAAATTTTAACACCACAGCAAGTGCTCACTGGTGTCTGCAGAGAGCAGCAAGATGTGGGGTCACCGAGGAAACCCAGCAGAGAATGTCCTGCTTGCAGCATTGGCAGGGTAGGGGCTTCTTATTAGTGCTAAACCTGAAGGTTTCCTACAGGGAACCAAGGGCTTTCTAATGAAGGATTGAGTTGGATTTGGTCTGTGCTCAGTGAAAAGCTCTTTGTTTCCAGTTCAAAAGCTTCAAGGGCTAAACGTTTTGGATCCTGACGCAGACATACTTTAGGCAACCTGCAAATACTAATCCACGCAAATTTATTTGGTACAAAACATTCCTCTACGTCACATTCTTTAAAAAAGAAATCAGCAGTTGTCTTTGGAGGGGTTGTTATTTCAGTTCTGTGACTACCAGTGGCACTGTTAATGACCAGGGAAAATTTTCAAGCTTTGTACTGTTAAGGAGTTAACAATCTCTGTTGGACAGACTGTATTGACAGAACAAAACACCCTTCAGACAGCAAAACACTTGTAGTGCAGCTGTGTCAGGAGCCATGAGAACCACCAGTGACAAAAAACACTTTAGAGGTTAACAGCAGGGGACTGATGCTTCAAAATAAGACAAGTAAGCTCCCTGATAGTATTTGGCTATATGAATACTTCTTCAGCGGTGAGACTGCTGCCAAAGCAACGTTATGCCAAAGCTTCAAGGTCACCTCCACTGCAATAGTAGAACAGTAGATCTGTGACTTTGAAAACAGAACACAGAAATGGGTTCCCTCCTTTGATCACTAATGCTTCATTAGTAACCCTTCATTTATTATCCTTCTACAGCTCAGCTCAGAGGTAAAATGTGGAGAAAACAATTCAAGACATTTTCCCTCAGACAATCACCAAGGATCCATTGGATGTGGGGAGGGTACAGAATTTAATAGTGTGCGTTATGAAGGAGGCTGATCGGAGTCTTTAAGTACTTGATATAAAATGAGCAGAAACAGCTTAACAACATGCTTTATGCATGACTATTCAAGCACTAGATGCCTCTGTGAGCAGCAGAGTCAGGTGCAACATGCAGACTGGGATAGGATGAAGCCGGGGCTTAAACTGTCCAGGAAACCAGTTTGCTTTCCCAGAGGTCTGGAGAGGTGTAGCTTTCTGCATTTTAAGACTGTTTATATTTGTGGTTTTAAAATCCTGTTGGTCCAGTTCCTATGTGTCATATTACACCCTGTCTACTTCCTACACCTTCAGTCTCTTTTCCTTCTCTCACAGAAACCGGTATATTAATGTCACCTGGTGTTTTACAGGAAAGAAGAAGTTCAAGAGGAGGAAAATCTACTGTCAGATCACTCAGCACCTGCTTCAGAACCATAAAATGTGGAAGAAAGTAATTGAGGACGAGGAGAGGTTAGCTGGGTCAGAGAAGCAAGGTGCAGAGCAATCCCCGCTGCACCAATCTTCAGAACAAATCCAGGCTATCAGGGAAGAGGAGGAGGAGAAAGGGAAGCCCAAGAAGGATGAAGAGGAGAATACAACTGTAGAACCAAACCAATGACAATATTTACAGCAGTATTTTAAGACAGATTGACTTGTGCACAGACTCTTTCTCAAGCCAGCACAGCATTTAGACACAACACTGTAGAAGTATGGGATAATGCGCCTACAGCTGTTTAATTTGTTTCTCTTTCCTTTTTATGGTGAGGTACATTGTTTAAACTCCTATGCTCAAGGAAGCTTTCACACTGCAACACCGGCTTTTACAGACTTTCTTTAAAGAGATTTGGGGGTGGGTGGAGTTATATAAATATATATATATATATATAGCCAGGGTTATTGGCTGCACACTTCAGCAAAATACATTTAGTGATATATTATGGTCACTGTGATATTTACAGAAGAAAGTTACCTAAGGAAATGCTGCTTCTGAAGAACATTTGCAGTTAACAGTAAGGTACCAGTTAAGTAGCTTTTGCTCTTAATGCTGAGGGATAAAAGTTCCAAAGCTTTATATGAATGCTGATATATCCTGCCAACACATATGTGTGTGTGAGGGGGTGTTTGCAAGTGTGAGTGGATGTAGGGAAATATAGCATAGTTTGAGTTCTTACTACACTAGCTGTGGCACATGTCCCAGTACATGACAACGAACAGAAGGCCCGAATCTTAGAGAATTTGTGCCCACCGGGGAAATGGAGCCCATTTTGGGGAGCTCTGCATTCCCTGTAGGCCTCCAAGTCCCGGTCTGCACTCCAGCTGTGGGCAGCAGCCTTTCAGCAGAGGCTGCCCAGGCTGCCCGCCTGGCCCTGTCTGGCTGTGCAGGCTCCTCCTCCTCCTCTTCCTCAGCACTTCCCACACCGCTGGCGAAAGGGACGTGCCAGGAAGGCTATTTCCCGAAGGGGTCCCGGAGGACTGTGTGACACACTGCTCTGTTCCCCTGGAGAGGCGCTGGCCCTCTGTGTGAATGGCTGTGTGGGGCAGCGTGTGTGTTGGGGCAGGAGGGAACAGAGAGCAAACGTGTCCCTGGAAGCGAGAGGTGCACTGTCAGCTCCTACCACAGCCTAACGCCTCCGTGCATCAATGACCAAATACATCATAGGATCACAGAATCAGCCGGGGTGGAAAGGACCTCTGAGATCATCAAGTCCAACCCTTGAGAACAAAGCTAAACTGCATCTTGTGAGAGCAGAAGAAGGGGAGTGTGGGGGCCATGACCTCCTCAGAGCAGTGCAGGCAGTGCATTAGGAGCAGCATGGGGGACAGGTGCCAGTCCTGCATCCACTGGACACCCGTGTGTCTCAGCAACCACTCACATGACCTTCAGAGAACTCTGTTTTTCAGTGTGAGGTGCTGGATGGGAGCAGTTTGTTGCTGGCATTCTGCTTAGAAGCAGCATGTTCGATCCCACCAATATACTTTTTTTTTTTCCTTTTTTCATTTTTTATTTTAGAGAAAGAAAAAGATCAGGCCTGTAAGAAGAGCAGATCTTTTTTTGTTTGTTTGTTCTGTTCATTTGTTTTCTCTGTTGTTTATGCTGTGAGCCAAATGTCTATTTAAAAAGTTGGATATTCACTTTCAATATTTTATTTCACAATATTATATTTGTCAATGATTAGCTATCTAGATGTAAATATGGAAAATTTTTATGCGTTCCTGTAGATAATGATATCTTTAAGAAAAAAAGAAAAAGAAAAAAAGGGAAAAGTTGTTTTGTAAAGGTAATTTTTTAAAAAAATAAATACAAAAACATTTTTATACAGTGTAGCCATTTCAAAACCCCACAAAGTCTTGAGTAATTTGTATAGACCCTTATGGGAAGCCAGTGGTCTATGGAATCAAGGCTTCAAAATGTTAATGCTCTTGGGGCTGGCCACACCAACCAGTACCACACAATTTAGAGACTTGTTCCCACAGAATTATATACATAAAGCTCAGTATCTCTCAAAAATTATTTGACTATATGTACTTTTTATACTTTGATCGTGCAGAGGATTGCTTGTGAAAGACAGAGTTTGCAGAAGTCCTTTCTGTATTAGATTTCTGACATTACACTCATCACTTTTTGCCATTGTTACACATTCACCAAATTTCATGATCCTATTTATACCTCCCCAAAAATGTTGGACAACATTCTCTATCAAAGCCAGTCAACATGTGTGTTATCACTTCAGGGGTTCTTTTAGCTTTGCATTTCTGTCAGAGTGAACTTTCATTCAAAACAGGATTTGGGGTTTTTACTGCATTTGCCTGATATCATCCCATTTTACTTTTACCAGTAGAGACATGTTTGCCTTTCAGGAGAGTGACTAGAGCACAGTTCTGAATGCTCTTATCAGCAGAACTATTTAGTGTTTTCCAGTGAAATCAGAAAAGCAAATTGCATTGTTATTTTAAAAGCAAAGGACATAGCAGAATTCACTCAAAAGAAAAAAGGATGTCTCCAAGACCTCAGCCAGTCTCCAACAATCCCAGCTTGCACTGTTTTCACACCTCTTTAGTCACTTTGATCATTTTATGTGGGTTTTTGTTGTACAAGTGATATGCATACCTTATCGTATGAGAAGGATTTATTATGCCTCATTCTGTCCTTTAAAAATTAAACTTAAAGAGATGCTTTAAATGTCACATCTTCAAGCACTTTTTTCTTGATTTTCAGTACATAATCACTGCAGCTGGATCCTTTATTTGGTTTTATATTGCCTTTGCTAGAAGATGAAAAAATTATATTGCAGCGTTAGTGGGTGTCCATTTGGTAAAATTACAAACAGGCGTTCAAGAATGAGGCAAAATCCTGTAAGTGGAGTTCCATATATTCCTCTGAGCTGGCATACACAGGGTTCAACTAAGAAAAAATATCCTAAAAATGTGCTGAAGTGGAATCATTATATTTTTCTAGCCATGATTTTTGGTTGCCATTAAGTAAAATTAGCGTCAGCTTCTACTTTAAGTTTTCTTTGTATATTGCCAATGCAGCTGTCAGAAATTGATACTCCTTTGCTACCCAAGCCTGTTTGTGGATACAGTCTGATTAACTTAGGTCTTTAGAGTGAAAAAGTTGCTGACAGGCTTAAAATGAGAATGATCATTGATTTTATCCAAAATGGAAGGAATACCAATGTATTAGTGAAGTAGCTGCGATTGTTTAACTTGGTATGAGGTGACCTTTTTCTGCACTCCAAATAGTTACTAATCAAATCCAATTTCTGCTGGTGTCCACTTCTTATGAATCTGATTTTCAGTCTTTGAAGTGCATGTCTGGCAGGCAATGATGAGAAAATTTCCAGATTGTCTTACGTATAACAAAAAAAATCCCAGATTTTATGTCAAGAATGTGAAAAACAATTTTATTTTTTCTGTTTGCTTTGGGTTAGTAGATAATAACGCAGGCAATTTTAGGGTTTTTTTTAATATTTTCTAGTCCAAAGGAGGCGAAACTTCTGACCTGCAGTTACAGAAACCTTTTTGAGGCTAGATCTTGGTGATTATCTGCTTTGTGTAGTCCTTTGGTGTTGCAAACCCCAAACAAACCACAGCCTGTGCAATAGTTTAGGGGGGAACAAAAAATAAAGGAAAACTAATTGTATCCAATCAGCAAAGTGCTCAGGATTTAGATGGGATGTTTTTAACGTTGATATGGGCTTATGGTACATACTGTATGTAAAGCAGTGTGTTAGATACTAAAGAAAGCAACCCCCGTTTTAAACAGTACTTTGCTAACCAAAAAAAAAAAAAAAGATATTTTAGTTTTCAATTTTTTAAAAAGAGGGGGAGAAAGATTAAATTGTTATTTCCTGTTGGATATTTTGTTTTCTCCACTGTTGTGTCACTTGGTGACTGATCCTGTTCTCTTCTAGTCTCAGAAGAGTTTGCTGTTCCCTGAAATTGGAGGCTTTTTGCAGTGCTGGCAGCTCCCAGTGCAGTGCCAAAGGCACTCTGCCCCTCACATGCAATCACGTAGAAACACTTTTGTCCCTATATGAGAGTTTCCTGGATAGCAGTACGCTGTTTACCGTGGAATATAATGTCTCTCATAACACTTGTGTTGCGGATGGAAAACATGCAAATAGACTGTGAAAGGCCCAAACTATTTAATTACCTTTTCTTTTAGGAGGAGTCTGAGACTTTAGCTTCCAAGAACCCAAAAATGCTGTCTCCAGAACAATGTTCAAAGGACCACAATTTACTATTTATGCTCTAACCCTAGAATCCTTTGTTTCTTGATTTGTTTCTAGCTAATCTACAGAACATGTTGACACCCATCTCTGAAAATCATCACCTCCTCCAGTAGGGAGATGATCTTTTATATGATGTTGCAAGCCATGCATTAGAAATTAGTTGTAAGAAGTAGGGAAAAGGTATTTTACTGTTCTCTTGGCAGTATTTTGGATTGCCTTCCTCTGTGACTGAAATTCTTTACAGAAGGCTGGGGAACTCCTGTCACATTGTGCAGGGTACTGGCCCCAATGGCAAATGATGGTCCCATTCTGGCAGTAAATGGTTCCCAGGATAGGTGTAATTAAGAATGCATTTATTATCAATGTAAGGATAGTTGTTAATAATTTTTTAGCCTGACATCATGTGTGAACTTCTCTCTGCATCATCAGCAATCTAAAATCCAAGACTGCGACTGCTCAATACCTTTTGAGTGGATGCATTTGGGTCTTTTACCTTTAGTGTTCTACTGTTAGTTCTTAAGATCCTGATGGTCTGATTTTGGAAAGGAAGTTAAGTCTGAGAAGGTTCAAATGTATGCTTCTAAAAGTAAGAGTTAGCATCTAGGCAAATTCAGTTCCCAGCCCCCTTTCTATGCATTCCATGCTGGACGTGAAGTTCATTTGTTTTCTTCAGAAAGTTGTAAATTCCTGTACGCTTTATAGATATAATTTTTTTTTTTCTGAAATTCTGGTGCCATCTTTCTTCAGAAATGCCCCTGAAAGTAGAATGCAGTGTGGAGAAGCAAAGGCTTTTGCCAAATTGAGCATCAGTCAGCGCTAGGGCCCGTGACACCTGCCCAGACTGTGCCTCAGTCTGGGTGCATTCCCACCCAATGCTTTGCCTGTGCTGCTTTTGAAAATTTTGCCTTAAGTACAGTGCAGCAAAAGGTTTGTGGTTGGTCCCAGTTGTTAGTGAAATACGTGTGCTGAGTCTTTTTAATTATCCTGCTTGGTCTGTGTGGTGTGACACTGTGAGGGTTGGGGCTTTGCTGCTGATGAAGATGATTGCAAGTTTTAGTCCACTCTCACTGACTTTCAAAGGCCAGATGTGCCAGTCAGTGAGAGTGTGATCCAGAGAAGACACCAGGTGCTTGAGCAACAAATACCCCAGGCAGCTGCAGCAGGTGATTCAAGTGAGGGAGAGGCAATGCAGATGCACTATGGTTCGTTCTAGGGCTGATCCATCTGACAGACAGTGTCCAGTAGGCTGGGAGGACAACAATGACAGTCTGTGGCTTTTTTTCCCCTGAAGAAGAGGGTTTTGACTGTTGGAAAACCTCTAATTTATAAAAACAGCATACATAAAATCTTTGCTATCACTTTTGCAAGCATTGTTTTGGTTGAAGTGTACGACGTTTAAGGAAGAAGGGTTTAAATCTAACAATGAGTATAAGAATTTATTGAGCATCCCATGGCCTCATGGACAAGAGATTAAATCTAGGCAAGTGCCCAGAGCAGAGAACACACCATCACAGATGGGAGACAGGCACAAAGGGTTGCTTGCTCTTTCCACTCTCAAGCTTGAGGCTTAAGAACTTGAGTATTCCTCAGCTGGCAGCACAGGGCTGGTGTAATTAGTCCTCGAGCTGATGGGGTTGTACACATGTAAGAAGCAAGTCAAAGTGGCATTTTGTGGGAAAGAGAAAAGGAAATTGTAGTCCAGTATGAAACACACTTTATGCAACAAACTTTATTTTCCTTTTCTTTCAAAATCACATGTAATCCCATTGAAATTATGTAACCATAGAGTTTCTGGGGATTTAATTACTGTTTGATGTTGCAGCATTAGTCAAAATTGTGGCAGCATTAAAGAGAATATAAGTATTCCCATTACCTAGAGTGGGGGAGTCTTTTAATTTTTTTTTTTCATCTTTTTAGGTGAATCAACAAATAAGAATGTCCAGGGCTCCTGGAGAAAAATTGTGTTAAGGGGTTTTGAACAGATGGGGGAATAATTGAAATCAGATGACAGCTCTCTTAGGCAACCATTGGAAAAACTAGCAAAAATATTGATTATTGGAGTCAAATTTTAAATTAGAGCAAAATAGCACCAGTATTTTTGAGAACAACTTAATATGACCAATCTTTTTTTGAACTTCATCACTTTCTTTTAGAAAAACAGCATTCCTCTGGCGGTAAATCAAAGCAGGGTTTAGCCCCTGCTGTGGTAGTTATTGAATCCTATTGTTGGAGGGAGCAGTGTGAGTTATCCACCATTTACATCCTAATTATGATTTGTTCAGAGGCCAGTAGTGGGATTTTTCTGGCAGGCAGGTGTTCCCTTTGTGAAAAATACATCACACCTTCTCAGTAGGAGGCAGATGCTGCCTGCATGAGCACCCACCTGAATTCTTAGGACTATGCAAACCTCCGGAGCCTGGTGGCAGAAGGGTAGGTGTATTTCCGGAGAGTCTTTTTTCACAGTGACAAAAGGAGTCAAAAGCCTGAGCTGGATAACAATACTTTTTTGATAAAACTGAAATGATAAGCGTTGTGCAGTTTGAAACCTTGCCAGTGTTACTTGCGGTGTATGCAAAGATTCCCCCGCGTGCTTGCACGTGTAAAACTGCTTCTTCTGGGAGGTGATGAGTTTGGGTTAAAGCCAACTGGCCTTGGCTGTGGTCTGCCAACCTCGAGGATAATGGTAAACCAAGAAGAATTTTTGACTGAAGTTGTTTAATTCTCCCTCATTAAGGACAACTTTGCTTCATGCTAGGGGAGGAAGAAGAAGAGCATGTTCATTTCATTTGAGCTTTTCAGGTGGCTGGTCTGTGCCAGTTGTTTCTTACTTCCAGAGCCCTGTGTGTAGTATGTCCAAGGTGTGGGAACGGGGCAGCAGATGAGACTTGTTCTGCCATGGCTGGTACATGGGATCTGTGTGCACCAAGGAGCACCACTGAAATCTGCAGGTATGGAAAGGGATGTATTCCCGCAGCAAACTAGATGGGGAGACCCAAATAATTCTGTTTTCTGTGTGGAAGCGTAAGAGCAGGTCTAAAGGCCTTTGCCACAGCTGCAGACCATGTGTCCTTTTGTGATTGAATTCTCTACTCCTGATTCAAAACCATAGAAATCAGATCAAATAAGCAAAACAGAGTGTGCTGCAGGCCTGGTGAGGCAGGTGTGTGTTAAGATGGCCTTTCCTTGGGCTTGCAGAGGGAGCTGTGCTTGCAATGTTGGCTTGCAAATGGGCTGGGTTCCCAGATGGAATGGGGCAGCCCAACATGGGGGGAGGAACTGGGGGCAGGTAAAGAACAATGCCAAATTTCAGAGGGTTGTTGTCAAAATAGCTGGAGAAATACCTTAGAGAAATGTAATCCATCTCTATACCCACCTTGCCATGGTTTGCTCACAGTGACAGCCCTCAGGCTTGGATGCTCTATTTTAAAACTGGTCTTCCTTTTCCACAGCGAACACTTAGAAACAGTTAATGTGAATCAGCAATTGTTCTTTGCTTTTAAGTGTTTATTTAAAGGAGATTGAGTTTGGGGGGTTTTGGTGGTGGTTTTTTTCTCTCCCCTGACACTAGTCATTTTGCCCCCATGATTTCACAAAACAGAAACAAAAAGGCTCTGTGATCTGATCGGAGAGAAAACAGTGAGGGGTTTGCCATGTGTGTACATACTGCTTTAGGTAGAAAGCCTGCTGTCTGTTAAAGCTGTCTTTCCTTTTCAAAATTCCTGCCTGATCCTGACACACAATGAAAATCTGTATTTGAATGCAAAATGTTGATTATTTTTTAGGTGTTTGTAAACCTTGATACAGTACTGCAGATGGTATCCCAAAAGATCAAAGACAATGTTAATAACTGCTATGTCGTGTTGATGATATTTTTAATATTTCAATCATGTCAGCGTACATTTGGTCATTACTTTTCTAAAGTTAAGTTTTCTTTTCTTGAGTAATCGATATAAGATGTTTGCATGATGGAAAGTAATTTATGTTCACTTTTAAAAAAGCCATGATTCATTCTGTAGGTTATGTTTGTTTAACAGATTAACATTTTCACTGACGGGTGGCAGTTTTTTTTTTCTTTTTAGCGCTATTTATTAAAGAACATCTGGGACATTTTCCAACAGAAACACACTTTGCCTCCAATTGTGGAAGAAATATTTACAAAAGTAATTGTTTTCCAGTACAGTTTGGCCATCTGGGTAACAATATGAAGTATGTCTATCATGTAGGAGACGTGATAAAAAAAAAAAAAATTAAAATCCCATTTTGGTTAAATAATCAAGAAATTAACCTAGCAAGATTAAAACCCTTTCTGAATGAAAATTTTGGGTGTGCCAATATAATTGAAGCACTTGACCCCCACCAGATTTTAGGTCCAAATTGTACAAATTTTGTAGCTTAAAATTGGCAACAGGCCAGCCAAAGTTTTTTTATTTCGGAAACCACTGAGGAATTTGGTCACCTTACATCCTATCCTGTGAGGTTTGACTCCTGACCTGGGCACCACACCTCAGACAAAATTATTTTGAGGATACGTATTCAGACTCAGCTTTAGTAGCAAGTTTCCACAAATCATTCATGTACTTCAAATTTAATCCCTCCTTGATTCCCCCCCCCCCTTCAAAAGGTGAGAAAAAAGGTGGGGGGAGTATAATTTTATACGGCTCTATTTGAAAAGGGGTTTTGTGTACCTTTATAATTCTTTTGAAGCAATATTTTAAAAAATAACTGCCAGCCAAAGTGGCAATGCAGAAAAGTGCCATCTTGTTTAGGATTTGTACACACCAGTTTTTAACACAGTGTTCTTTTCACTAAGTACTACATACGTTAATTTATATTTATATATTGTCAATATTGTTGTAACCAAGCTTCTCCTTTCTAAACACTTCAGGAACAAGGCCTTGTATTTTTAGGTGATTTTCATAAACAGAATAATTCTTTTCCTTTCACTAGTATCTTGCACTCGATACATGTAGCAATACTTAATATATTCTCTTCACAAGTATTTGTTAAGTGATTTAGTTAATGGCTGATAAATGTTTTGTACAAAATAGATTCTGTACAGGAAAAAAATCTTTTAGATAAACATTATTTATTTTTACTGTTTTGTAAGTTAGACACTATAATGAAGCTCCTTTTTGCCAGAATTACTGGAAGTGCCTCTTGGTAAAATGTATTATACAGTAAATATGTATTCAAAATTGTTAGAAATACTTGTCACAAAATGAACAATGTGGATGTTGCAATGTGAAGACAAATGTACAACATAAATATAATTCTGTGGTATCCTGTTGCTGTGTTTCTTTTCCTTTATTGAACAATTTTGCTTTCGATGCCCAGCTTTCAGTTTACGCACCAGACTGCAAATGACCTTTACCCTCTTCATACTCTGACTGAAATCCAGTAAAGCTCACATATATTGAATTACCATTTTAGCTGCCAGCCCTGCTTGGTGCATGTTAGTGACCCAGTTTATTGGTATCTGACTCCCTGCAACATTTACCTGCAGAATTCTGCACTTTAGTTCAGATCACTAATAAATCCCACGTTAAATGCTTTGCGTCTCAGCTGATCTGTGGAAGGCCTTGTTATAAACATCTTTCTTTAATGATGACCAATATTTCATCATCCATTATCTGTGTCCTGTTCAATCCAATTAATATGGACCATGCTGATTGAATGTGGTCTATATTACATGGCAGCATTCAGCCATAGTAGTGCAGAGTGACTAATGTTTCAGAGGAAATGAAAATTAACAGTTTTCCGTATCAATCACAGAAGTAATCTGTTAAAGTGAGACATCAGCGAGTGAAATCATCTTTCTTGTGATTTTAATTGGTAAGTATGCTGTCATTCTTCAGTGAAAAATTTTACTAGTCTATTATGTGGGCTAGAATTGACATCTGGCTACTGTCTTTGCTCACTGTTTTTAATTTCAAAAATGTATCTTACAGCTGTCAAAAATTTTCCCCATTTTTGAAGTTTTATTACCTACTTTCACCAAAGCCCTGGAGAGCTCTTCAGCCAACTGATTTGAAATGGCTGCATAAAAATTATCTGGATCAACGATGTATTCAAAGCCTCTTTTCCTGTAATTTAACAGATTTCAGAATCCAGAAAAGCATCAGACACATATCAGGCTGTCAGTTTTGAAGTCCCACCAGTTAATTTGTCATCTGGCTAAAATTCTGAATGGTAAAATTCCAAGGTAATTTGCACCAGGCAGTGATTAGGAAGGTATTAGTCTTTGTCAGTACAAAATTAAAATATGTTTATACCTATTCTAAGGGAACTGCTTATAAGTCTGCAGCTGGTCTGTCCCAAACACTTAATAACTCGACAGCATGGAATTATTTGATCCTAAAATTCATAGAGAAACATATGACTGGAGTTGCAAAGAAAAGCTTTTCCATCAATACTCCGCATCACAAAGAGTAGGGGCTGCCAAGGTAAAGAATGCACTTGTCTTTGAAAATCACCAAACTCTCTTTGGAGCTCTTCAAACAGCAAGACGTTCCCATGGGAAGAGATGAGCAATAAAACAGGGAGCAGAAGCAGTCAATCTGCTAATGAGACCACACATGAGCAGGCCTCTCCTGGGGTTCTGGTGAAACATAAAGCAGGGCAGTAGCGGCTCAATTAAATGTTGCATTTTCCAGGTGTTCAAATTACTCTTAATTGCTTGGGCAAATCCACTTGCCTAAAAACGATTTAAAATGTTTCCCTAAAAACAGAATTCTCAGAGAACTCTTGGTGCTTTGTTTAGCAATGCTTTCTTTAATGTTTCTTTAATTATCTTACCAAAGACCTATAGAAATCGACATTATCCCTTGTGCCACTGTGGACTCCCTGGATATCATCAGTAATTCCCACAGGGACAGAAGAGCAAATGACATTAAGTCAGGTCTGTAACTTGCAGATGCTGCCCTGCCTGATGGGGTCTGTAGCTTTGGGGTTCCCATCTCAGTCTGAGGGAGAATTTTAACCACTCCACACTGGGTTCCCAAAAACCTGGCACGCTGAGGTGGAAGCTGTGAAAGCTAACTACTTTGTTGGACGGCTTCAGTGCCAAGAGGGTATGCTGACATTGCATTAATTCATGAGAAAACATGCAAGTTTAAAGTTTTACTGAATGTTTTCATGGCTTGTGCCACACTCAAGGCAGACTGCTAATTATAATCACTCAATAATCTGGGGTAGACTTGGGCACAGTGGTTTGGAAATGTGATACAGATAAAAGGTTGCTGCAACATCTGCTTTTCTGCAGCCAGGAAATACAAAGCAGAGGGTTTCCTGTTAGATCTGCTCACTGGCTTGGTTTACAGTGTCTTTTGTTGGTGGTAAATTACTTCCCTTCACAATCCTTTGCACATGGTGATTGTTTATTACTGTGCTTGCCAAAGACATCATATTCTACAAATTCAACACCTTCTGTGTAATCACCTCTTCCATTCAGTTTTTTGCACCATCTCTTTCCACGTTTCTAGAGAAAGTCTTTGTGTTTAAACCTAGTTCAAAGAATTTGTCTTCATTAAGAAAAGTGCTATGGGATTTTTTTAAGAATAATGGTATTAATTTCTAGTGGCTGGACAAGTTCCAGTTTCAGTTATTACATTTCAGTTATTACATTCTCCTGCATAGAAGTTCTCCCCAGAGCTCCAGTGGGTGCAAACGCTTTCTGCCCCCAAGGGATATGTCACGTCACTGGATCTCTCATTTGTCCTTTTTGTTATCCCTCATCAGAGATGGGTTTTACAGGGCCCACCGGGATCTCTGCAAAGTGTGGTGCTGTATAAAAATACCTGCTACTTCTCCTCTTCTGAAAATTCTCCTTAAAGTGTGGGACGTTTTTTGTTGTTTTTTTTTTTTAGCTAATCATTCAGAAGGAAAACCTCTGAGCCACTGACCTTCTGCAAGTGCTTCCAAGGTAATGGACAGCCATTGGCCAAGCTTGTCTATGTTCCCTCAGGCATCAAGCATAGAGAGCACACATAGAAAAGGTTATCTGTGGTTGGAAAACACATTTACTGCAACTGCTATTTTTGGTTTTTAATTCTTCTTCCTTATATTTCATTCAAGGGGCTGAAAATATGAACATCAGGAATAATTTGATGAGCACCTCAGGGTAATGAGACTTCTCAGAAGGACCTCTGCATATCCTAATAACAAGTTAGATGGTCCAAAATATAATCCTCTTCTATTGCTTTTGATGTTTTTTGATTAAAAAAGTGTTCTTTGAGGCTATATCTGGAAGTTCTTAGGTGGACAAGAAAGTCCTCAAGCCTGAAATTCTGGTGGCAATCCCCCAGAGCTTCTAGCAGCTGAAGTGTGTTATTTGTCTCTGGTTCTTTGATGTGGAATGGGTATGCAAGGTTTGTTCTGGCAGGGGGTTTCCTACTCCTGTATGCTCTTACCAAGTATTTTCTTAGGGCTGGCAATAAAAAGAAGAGGAAAATTAATGTCAAGAAATAATCCACAGTAATAGACTAGCATAGCTAAAGCAATTAAAATTATATAGGTAGTGAAACTGGATTGCCTAATTAGTTAACTGCAAATGTCTTTACTGTTGCTACCTGTCATTGACTCCAAGCTACACCTTTACCTAGGAATCACAACTAGCAGAAACTATTTTTTTTCATAAATTTTAACTGCTAAATTGCACTAAAATTTAGGTACTCGGAGATGTTTCTTCAAAGGAAACAGCTGCTTCCAAGCTGTCGTGCTTTCTAAGTTGCCTTTATTCTGGCAGCTGCATTTCCAGACTCTAAAATGGCATGATGCCTTGAGCTTCCTGCTCTCTGGACAAGGGTGCAAGAGAACTGGATCTGAGGAGACCTTTGCAGTAGAACCCTGGGCCACAGGCAGTTGCTGCCGTGACTGGCTCTCCTGTGTGGGTCCATCCAGGGCAGCTCAGGGTTGGAGTATTTACGTGCTAGCATAAATAAAACAGTAAAGGAGCATTTGGCCAAGTGTCAGTCAGTAGTTTGAGGACTCATTCTACCAACTGTTCACATGTAGCTTTGCTCTGCAGCACAGTATTAAGGTTTAGGAATGGACTAAGACTCGGGAACGGACTAAGGCTCTGTTGGACTACAGGAATCACGTAAGTTCAGGTTTTAAGGTGATGTGGCATATCCTAATCCTATTCATACATTTTGAGTGTCTTTCTCAAAAAGTCAGTATTTTCCTTCTAGCAGATAAAGATGCATTTTGTTGGAATATGTTTTTTTGAAAAATGTCTTTTAGAAAGGAAAAAGTTTCATGCTTTTAAACACTGGGTTGGGGTTTAGGGGGGCTTTGTTTCTTGGGTTTTTTTTTGAGAATTAACATTTGGTCATGAAATGTGCCTGAAGAAGCAGCATCTGGCTCCCTGGAGGTATGCCTTAGAGATCTGTGGTTGTTGGATGGTTTGTAAGACTGGCCTACAAATCTCCTGTGTTATTAGTGTATTGGTGGGTCTACGTATCAAGATTACTCTTGTCACAGCTATTCATTCTGGCTAGACTAGGCTTTGTAAATGTAATTAATTTAACCTGTGCTTTAGAAATGAAGGTGGTCTGGCTTCTAAATTCCTGTAACTAATACCAAGTAGGAATGCAAGGAAAATAGACTGCAAGGAACAAGCTTTAGTCTGATTCTTTGTCCTGTAGCTGCTTTAATGGCTTTGTTTCAATTATAGAATAAGTATATATAAGTAAGCAATTTCTTTTAGGACTATGGGAAAGCAAAACCTTTCTTGACTGGTTGATTGTCTAGCAGGCTTCCAGCGGGTTTTGTGTCATTGTGCTTGGGAAATGCTCTGCTGCAGGAGACACTGAAAAGGGACACATAAGAGGTGTCATGTCCTGTATTGAAATTGGTAGTGATTTATTTCCCATGTCTCAGTTCTCGTTAGTGAATTGTAATAAATGATGTACTGCATAGACTTTCCATGTGATATCCATGGCCTTGAAGGCCTGGGAGACTAATAAATTCCTACCTGGATGAGACTTTTTTTTTTCTGCCAGATGAACTCAATGAATTGTAGAGAGGATCTTGTGTTCATTTACTCTGAGCACCTTGAAAGTTTTGTAAGAATGACTGTTTCTGAGGAACTGCTCTAATTAGTTTGTAAAGGAATGGTGACACTCTTCTGGAAGGTGTATGAAAACTTTCCATAATGGAGAATATCTCCCCCAGTATGGTTTTATTAAAGTTCCAGTTAAGATATTATATACACTTATAAAGAAGTCAGAGAAGATTCTATACAGAAATTCCAGTAAAAGCCCAACTGTGTTAGAAAGCTGATACTGAGATTCTACAATGAACCAAAAATCCAGGAAAGATGGGAAAATTGCATTAAATCTTATGGGCCTTGTTCTTCAAAGCACTGCTTCTTAAACTGCGCGAAACCAGTCTTTCAGTATTTTTCTTTTAGTGTAGAGGACAATGCCTTGCTACTCATCAATAAGATTCATAGCATAATGGGGTCATGGAGGATTATGTGAAAGGGACTTATATAACAAATTTATTAATCTGACCATGAATTTCACCTATTTTAAGGGACAGTATAGTGAAGTTTACCAGTGGCAGCATAACTGGAGTCTGTGTCAGAAATCACTGAAAGAGGCAAGGTCAGCAACGAAGATTAAAGGTCAGGCAAAACTAGTACAGATCCCCTATTGTGTAAACTCAGTTTTCCTAATAATTGAAGGAAATGGGCTGGAAGCTGTTCTCTGAAAGAACTCATAATCACTAATTCTCCTAATCACTAATGCTTCTGGACTATTAGGCACCCTGATATCTCTTAGAAAAGGGGAAAGTAGATTTCCAAGTTTCCAAACCAAATAAGGATATAAGACACGTTAAAGTACAAAATGTGAATTACATGTAGTGTAACAAAATTCCAGCTCCATTAAGAACCCAAAATGGAGATATAATGAAGGATTGGATAATACTTTGTATTAAATCTAGGAAAGCAGAAGCCTACTCCAAGGTGCTGTGTGTGGCTGTGGGACTGAGGGTTTAGCTGCCATGGGAACCTGCCATTCTGCAGAGGGTGGGAGAGAGAAAGAAGGGAAAAGGAAGAAATACTTGTAACTTTAATACCTTTTCTCTTTGTATAATTAAAGCCTACAGGTTAGCAGAAGGCAGGGTTTACAGCCTCTCTCTGCTCAAGAAACCACACTGGGAACTAGTCACGTTTTTCACCTTTACCCAAACTTGCAAATAAATGCTGTTTCAGTAGCATTTCCTTGTGACAGGAGAAACACAGGGTGCGAATGAATTTTGCAAAGTTTCCCTTTCATCGTGGCAAAGGGCTTGACTGACTCCCCCATGCAATTCTGTCCTCTCCTTTAATGTATCTTTTCATTCTGATTTTACGTCATGTTCACAGGACTTTGCCCTGCAGGTTTAGAGGAGCAGGGCATACTGGGCATACCAGGAACAACCAGGGACTGGAACTGGACAGGAAATCTTTGTGAATTACCTGTTTACCCTGCAGCCTATCTTTTCCCACACACTCCCCTTTTTTTTTCCTCTTTTTTTTTTTTTTTTTCCTTCTAGTCCATTCCCCCTTGAAGTCTTTTGTTTCCTGGGACTGAGCAATTAAGAAGATCAGGGTTTTGGGCTTTTTCCTCTCCACAAAGCTTTGTCACGTGCCTCATCAAACTTACAGCAACTTGCAAAGAAAAATACCTCCTGGGAGCCATTTAGATACTCTTTATGATTTCCATCTAGGGCACCCGGCATCTTTGCTTTGCCGGTGTGCCCAGAGTCCCGGAATTCATAGGAGGGGATAGAGGAAGAAAAAGTGAGGAGGTGGGGGAGGAGGATGGGGGGCAGACAAATAGCAAATGCTCAGGGAAAACAAGAGACAAAACAAGTTCCCCCACCCTTATGCATTTTCCTTTCTCTGCCTCCAGTATAAGATGTACATCCCTGGACAGGGTAAATTCTAAGAGGTGTTTTTCCCCTGCAATTTTGCCCCCTTCTAAGCCGGGACCAGTGCCCGTGCGTGCACGTATGTGTATGCATAAACTATAGAGGAAGCTTACCTATGAAAACTAGTAGGCACCATCTCGGGGGATCCCTGCTGCCAGGTAAGATTTGGCTTTTCTTCTTCTCTTTGTTGAGTCATCTTTCAGAGAGAATGTCCTTTAGCTGGGTTCATGGGTGGACAGTCTCTGTACCAGTCTTCTGTGTCCACCCACTGTAGCAAGCGCAGCTCCTGTGCCTGCGGGCTGACACGCAGTAAAGGCACGTCTAAGGAGGCTTACTGCGAAGTGGGGGAGTTTCCAGAGGGGGGAAGGACATTTTTCCATTGCCTGGAGTTTGAATGAGCGAAGGGAGACGCTTCAGGAACTGCCTAGAGGTGTCTCAGCCCGCTGCATGGACGTTCAGGGATGAGCCTGTCCTTGGACCTGCCCACGAGGCACAGCTCCACATGCCAGCTCCCGGGAGGGTGAGCGCCGCTGCCGCCGCAGCCGTGTCACAGGTGAGTGACCGGGCGTGCTCTCCGTGGGATGGAAAGCACAGCCACCAGAGAGGGCTCCCACACCCCATCCAGCTGGAGCCAGGGATGCAAGGAGGGGTCAGAGCCCCAGCGGTGGGCCCAGGTGACAGCCAGGGAGAAGGTGTGAGCACGGCCAGCAAGCTGTCCTTCAGGCAGAGTGTCGCCCACCTGAACAGGTGCTGTAGCTGTGATGAAGCACAACTGCAGCGCTGCAGTGGATGGCTATAAACTGATCAGAAGGGACAGGCAAGGAGGTAGAGGCAAAGGGGTAGTCCTGTATGTTACCGAGTGTTTTGATTGCCAGACCTTAATGATGGTGGTGATAAGGCTGAGTGTTTATGGGTAAGAGTCAGTGGGAAGGGCAACCAGGCAGATGTCATGGTGGAAGTCTGCTAGAAATACAACACAGCAGAGAGGAGTGGAGTTCTAGGAGGTCCAGACAGCCTAGGAGGTTTCCGAAGTGCGTGAAAGATAACTTCCTGACACAGCTGGTGAGGGAGCCAGTGAGGGCAGGTGGCCCATTGAACCTGTTGTGAACAGAGAAGGACTTGTCGATGATGTGGTGGTTGGAGGCAGTCTTGGGCACAGTGATCATGAAATGAGAGAACTTTTGATTCTTGGAGTAGTACAGAGGCAGGTCAGCAGAACTGCCACTTTGGATTTCTGGAGGGCAGAGTTTGGCCTGTTTAGGGGACTGGTTGACAGAGTCCCTTGGGAGGTAGTTGTAAGGGGCAAAAGGGCCAAGGAAGGCTGGATGCTCTTCAGGAAAGAAATCTTGAGGGTGCTGAAGCAGGCCAGTGGCATCACAGCTTGTGTCAGATATAGTGTGGCCAGCAGCACTAGGGAAGTGATCACCCCCCTGTACCCTGCACTGGTGAGGCTGTACCTGAAGTCCTGTGTTCAGTTTTGGATCCCTCGCTATGAGAAGGACATTGAGGTGTTGGGCAGTGTCCAGAGAAGGGCAGTGAAGTTGGTGAAGGATCTGGAGCACAGGTGGGATGAGGAGCTGCTGAGGGAGCTGGGGCTATTTACCTTGGAGAAAAGGAGGCTCAGGGGAGATCTTATCACCCTCTAAGACTATCTGAAAGGAGGTAGTAGCCGAGTGGGAATGGGTCTCTTCTTCTGAGTAACAAGCTATAGGACAAGAGAAAACAGGTTCAAGTTGCAGCAGGGGAGGTTTAGATTGGATATTAGGAAAAATTTCTTTCCTGAAAGCGTTGTCAAGTCCTGGAACAGGCTTCCAGGTAAGTGGTTGAATCACCACCCCAGAAGTATTTAAAAGACAGGTGGATGGGGCATTTAGGGACACAGTTTAGTTGTTGACTTGCCAGGTCAGCAGTTGGAATTGATGATCTTAGAGGTCTTCTCCAACCCAAATGCTTCCATGATTACCTTCTTCTGGCATTCCTGCTATGTTTGGAAAGGAAATGCTGACATGGGCTCTGTCCTCATGTTTCATGTCACTGGAGAAATATGCTATCCAAGGGACAGCAAAAACCTAAGGCTGTCACTACACCTAAATCAGTAAGATACCATCCTTACCAGCCAGATATCTGCTTGTTTAAAACTAGAGCTGTCTTTGACCTCTCACTGCAGTTGACAGTGTATTTTGAATACTCCCACCAAAAAGTATTTGAATGGCATAGGGCAAATTTGTGATTACAGTGGAAAACTCCTATGTCTTCTGGTTGCAGAAAAGAGGAGGGATCAAAGCCACTGATGGTACCACTGGGAACACTTCTCTGCTCTCTGTCTTGTGTTAAGGGCTTCCATCAGAGGCATTGTCATGGCAACCAAAGTGATTCTCTGAGATATGTTGTTGCAAGTAGCTCTGGGCCTGAACACTACCCACCTCCTTAAAGCTGTGCCACAAGAGCAACTGGGGATACATCAAAGCCTGTAAAACCTGTATGGCTGTCAGTCTTTCCTTGTACTCTTCCATTTGGACGATAATGAATGTCAATGATTTTTATACTGTAATATTTTTTAATGCTTCTGGACATAAGTTTTGTTTAAGCTCTGCTGTCCATTTGAGATTTGTACCAACTCAGTGGGGCAAAAACTTGCATGCAGCTGCCAAACATCAGTGTGTCATATTCCACCCACACACCTCTATGGCATTTTTAATTTGTTCTGAGCAATCCTACATATGAGGTGCAGTGGAGGAGACTGTGCAGGCCCTCTGCACCTCTGCTGGACTTTGTCTGGCTGGCTGTTGCTTTGCTCAGAGATAAGGACAATCCACTTAGCTGTGGTAAATATGTTTTCTTTTTCCAGGCTTTGTGCTTTTTTTTTTTAAATTTTATTCTGAAATCTCTGTAGATATGGAGAGCATTTCAAACCTTAACCTAAAGGCTGTTTGATGTGTGTATGTAGCAGCATACCTTATGTGATTGTCATGCCCATCCTCAAAAGTTTAAAGGAATTTATCCTCACACAAGTGCTGTGAGGTACATTGAGGTACATGCTCTTATTGTCCATTGGACAAGTTCAGAAATGGGGCAGAGAGAGATGATGTGACTTTTCCCAAGATCACAAGAAAGTCAGAAGCAGAGAAGGAATAGGTGCAAGAGGTGTGCAGCAAGCACAAACCATTCTGATTTTGTTATTGTTGTTTAAAAAAAAATCTGTACACTCATTAGTGTTGACAAGGATATCTATTAGAGTCCCTGTCAGGGCAGGATCAAATGAAAATATTTCTCTTATATGTATTCAGGAGCTCTTATTTCATGTGAAGAAGAGATTTCAGCAAAAATGTTGGTGCCACAGTCATATATGAACAGAGGCTATTCAAACATTTGCATGAGTAAATCTTAGCATCTAGATATACTTTTGGTTTCTTTTGCATTTCTGGCAACACAAGTATTTATTGTACAGACCCTTGGAAAGCCATGAAAACACATGTATCCAGAGTATATACACATATACATAAAACTATATATATTTTTAAGTTATGTAAGATCTATGTCTTTAGACAAACATAGAAGAATAGGAACTTCTCCTATTTATACCTTCAGGCAGCAGTTCTGTAAAATATAGTACTTCTTAAAAGTGAACACAGAAGCTGATTTCATAAATATTTTCAGATCTGATTTAGAGATTGAAATTAAGAACAAAGTACTGCTGTATGTAACCAGAGATTTAAGAATTACTGATATCTTTTGTTCTCAAAGTTCAGCATTTAGGTTTTCTTTACTTCTTTGTATTTACCTGCAAAGAAGTAAATTCACATTTTTCCTGAAACAATTGACCACTGAGCCCTAAGACTCTATGTAAAATGGTAAAGGGAACTAAACCTCTTTATTCTTGTGTAACTCATTAGCTAACGTCAGACGATTAGAGCTAATGTTTCCATCTAAAACAATTCAAGTCCCTCATTAACGGGGATAGATTTCCTTTGATCTAATTACTTAATGTCCCAGATATATGGGAAATTCAGAGATCAGCTCTGAGAAATCTCTGCAGACATGGTCACATCTAGAAACATGAACTTACATGTAGAGTCACGAAATGTTGTTTAAAATGTTAACAAGCCTTGTTTAGTCTGCTGGTAGTGCTTGGTTAAATGTTAAATGAAATCACGTTGATGATAGCCAGAGAGTGAAGATGATGGCTGTTTGCTGAGAATGATTTAATCTCCATTGTTATAGGCAAGTGGATTGCATATTTCCATAATTAAACATCCAGTGCACTGGTCAGATTCTGTTGTAAAGTTTGATAATTGCTGTTGTAGGGAAAACAGTACAGCGGGGTGTTGCTGTCACATGACAAGCTTTTGAGGCTGAGCTAATAGGATGCCCTCTTAAAATGTTCTCCATGT
Organism: Myiotriccus ornatus; assembly: GCA_036023395.1. Taxonomy (NCBI): domain Eukaryota; kingdom Metazoa; phylum Chordata; class Aves; order Passeriformes; family Tyrannidae; genus Myiotriccus; species Myiotriccus ornatus. Next base: position 71,679,633 of record JAYRBT010000042.1, read on the forward strand.
TTTGTGCTTTAGAGACAGGGGATACCATCATGGAGATTTCATCAAAAGAAAATACTCGCTTTTTCTCAAACAACACAATCCTGCCTGTGGACCGATCTTCATTCAAATCTGAATCTTCCGCATCCAGGGAAAAACAGTCGTGTTGTGGAGGTATAAAGGTAGAGTAAGAGATTTTGAATATTCCAGTAGGAATTTAGAAAATATCTTTTTTTTTTTTTTTTTTTTTTTTTTTTTTGAAAGACTGCTTTTTCAGTTCTGATAAAGTCTTACTGAGTCAAAATGAAACTATTGAAGATATTTCCAAGTTACAAAGAAAGTCTTCTTCAGAGCTGTGTTTGCCTAACATTTGGCAATTTTCAAGTATAACTTGTTGGTTGAGGCTTGTGTGTTAGGAGATCTTCAAGGTCATCTTGAAAAGTCACTCAATTCTCCTTATTGCACCACCTGAAGTTAAGAACAGAGTTTTGGCAGACAGGTACCACGGGCAGCTGTTAGTACAAATTGCTCTTTTAAGATTGTAGCCGTGGTAGTCCTCTGGGCTTTCAAAAATAATATTTGTACTACGGTCATGTGTTTCGAGTGCTATATTATTAAAGTATTATTGTAATATTCCTTGTTCAAGAGAACTCTGCATGAGGTGCCTTTGAAATGAAACTGCAGAAGTGTCACCACTCTATCTGCATTTATCTCACCCTAGAGAAGTTCTTGCTGGAGGCGATGGAAGCTCCCTGCTCTAAGCCTCGTACCGTAGCTGTACCTTGGAGGAGCATTCCTCCCTGTATGGTGCACTGGGGTACAGGAGGCAGCATGGTGCTTTGCCTACTGTCTCTGCCTGCTTTCCAAAGCCAGGCTGACACAATGCTGACACTCTCTTGGATGAGGTCTCAAAAACCACCATACAACGATGAGCTGAGATTATTTGAGTTATTCAGAAAATGAGTCTTTGACCTTGCCCTGTTCTTTTCATCTTGCACAATCTTCATTTCTGTTGTTTTTTTCTCTCTCACACACATCCACTTTCAGATATTAATCCAGCTCCCAATACAGCCAATGACATCAGCGATAATTGCCCTGAAGTCTATGAATTTGAGATCTTTTTGTTTTGAAATAGAAGATGAGTTGTATTAATTAAATCTTATAGCATAATAGTAATTCTATCATTGTTCTTCCATTTGCTGCAATGATAATCCGATCCCCTCAATGACTAAACCTTCAGTCACAGATTAGCCAGTCAGGAATCAGCTTATTAGCTCCAAAAATAGAAAAGCAATAATATTTCAGCTCAGATTCTTTCTGTCGGAAGAATTTGTGTCTTCTGGGAACCCAAACATATACAACCAACTTATTCCAGTAGGGACTTAGAAAATCTCTCTTTTTTTTTTTTTATTGTGAACTGTCTTTTTCAGTTCTGATCATGCATTTCTAGTCAGAATGAAATTATTAAATATATTTCTGTCATGAAAAAGTCTGCTTCAGGTCTGTATTTGCCTAATATATTAGTAAAGCAACATGCAGATTCAACAAGTTGTATTTACCAATTATCAACCTTCCTGTGTGTTAAAACTGCCTTTATAAACCAGAAAGATGTGGTAATATATTTACTTACAGGCACTGACAAACCACAGCAGAATTTGAAATCATGTGCACCTTTCTGCCCCAGCTCTAAATCAGGAGCACGCCTGGGACAGTCACAACCCCAGTAAAAAGACTTGTGCCAAAGAGAGACAGAGACGTTTCAAGTTCTAGTTTACCTATATGACTTTCCTGTAAAAAAACCCATTTGTGCTTTCACATTACTACTCAGAATCCAAGGGCATAAACACACAGAAAATGTAAAATACTATGGCGATATTTTTACTAGAGAGCTCTTTGAGAGCCGTTGATGTAGGAAATAAGAACTAGACAGTGGTTGTATATGTTTATTTTGCCCACAACTGTTTCTGAAGGAGGAGTAACCAGCACTGGATAAAGTGTCTGAGGGAGAAACAGAGATACATTTGAATCTTAACATAAGAATTTGCATTCAGCAGTGCCACCAGTGTTATTACCACTCTGCCTTGTCAAATGAGGTGTTGTGAGGAGCTTTGCACTGGAGGTGAGTACATCACTTCAGAGCACCTGCTCACTGAAAACATGATTGCTCAGAGAGGATTAAGGAGCAGGCCAAGGCTCTAGACCTCTATTCTTATGAAACATTACTGTGTCTTTTAATTTCTTGGTTGGGATTTGGTTTTTTTTGTTTGATTTGGTTTGGGGGTTTTTTTAATGCTTTTTACAAAGAGCATCCATATTCATATTCAGTCAACAAAACCTGTACCTGAAGGTAGAAAGCAATGTTGTGATTTCTATGACCAATTGCATGATGTGTGAGTATCCATGGAGCTCATAAACTCAGTAGGGCTGCATTCAGTGAAGGCCAGTTAAGGCAATAGCTCTGCAGGAGCAAAACAGTTGGTGCTAAGGACCCTGCACTCCCCATTTCAGAGATACTTCCGACCAGCCCTCATCTTGTCCCCAAAACTGAAGAGGCATTGACTGTTGAAGTGAATGCAATGCCTGCCTGGAGCACATCATCCAGTTTTAATTTTGTGTGGAAGGGTTCCAGTCTGCACATTTGCAGTATGTACCAAAGCACAGTGAAGGGGGTGGGAGTTCAATTCCGAAAGCCTGCTCCTGCTTCAGAGTAATGGGCTCAAACAGATATAGTGATAACTAGGAGAAAATAACTGTCTCTGAAAAACAAAAGGATGCGAGAAGGTTGTTCCCAGCAAAGTGTTTTCTTTTTCTAAAGAAAACATATGTGTTGGAGCTTGCAAGAGATTTGGTGAGCAAGGGATGAGCCTAGAAGATAATTGCTTGGCAGGTCACTGTTCATGTCATGGAGCCATGTAACAGAAAACAAAGAATTCTCCCTCCTGGTCACCCTGGGCTTGAGTGGGAACAGCTTAGAGGACTCTCAAATCCAGACAGATGCAAAAACCTATGTTTAAAAATGCCCAAATAACTCACCTCCCCACCAAGCCAAACTTAACATTTACCCTTATGGTTACTGCATAAAATACCCCCTCCTTAGAACACCACTAGGGTGATCTACATCTCTGTCTGTTGAAGCAGCATCTTTGACACCTACCTGAAATGAGCAGTGTTCATAAGAAATGAACAAACCAGCAATGTAGCATTTAATAAAAATTAGGGGAAATATTGACGTGGTTATTGTGGAGAAGGAGAGGTGGGAATGTAAAAATTGCTTAAAAATAATTCGCAAAGTAAAGTCTTCTGTACTGCCTATTCTAATCACTGTCAATTTTTTTCACAGATATTTCTTGGTGCATTGTCTTTTGTTTATTTTGCTAAAGCACTGTCAGGAAGTTATCTAAAAAGTACTATCACACAAATAGAAAGAAGATTTGATATCCCTTCCTCTTTGGTTGGCGTTATTGATGGAAGTTTTGAAATTGGTACGTGCTGTAGAAACCCATTTTTATTTTCAGTAAAAAAGAGTGATGCAATTTGTTATGAAGAATGATTGTACACATCTCCTTGAGCCATTAAAACTGAGCAAGATTCCCCTAGTGAAAATCAGGGGGACTGTCAGCATGATTACATTGGATAGCATAGGGTTGGTTGCTAATAAAAGAAATTAGGCATAGTCTTAAATATTTTGTAATTTGATAAACTTAGTGCCTGGCTAATTAATACTAATAGAAATTTGGACTGTTAAATGATAATTTATCTGCACAGATTTATACTTTCTCTCTGCTTCTGTCAGTAATCCACCTCCCTTGCAAGTGTTTGCCTGTTGTAATTCATTAAGCAGCAGGAGTACAAACCTCTAACTGTAATATAAATTTATTTTCCAGTCCATCTCCTTCTCTGTGTACTAAAGTTTCTAGCAAGACATTGTCTCTTACGATTTCAGATTAGTGAATTTATCTCGTTGGAGTGTGGTACTCATGGGAATGAAATCTTAGCCTAAGTATATAAAACTCTGTTTGATTCCCCCTTTTCCCACTCTTTTGGTGATTTGCTCTCTTCAGCTGACACAGTCCATCTCCTCTTTTCCAGCTGTTTATCCAAAAGTTTATGGTTTTCTTATCACAGAAGGCATTGGGTTCCTGTAGAATGCCTGGAAAGAGGGAGAAACACCAACCCCAGACCATCAGCCTCTCTCTCTCCCTGAAAACGCTGCCTATACCACATACTAGGAGTGGTTGTTTTAGGGGATCTCTTATCAACAAGCAGTAAAACTCAGTTTTCCTTTTGTACTCTTGAAGGGAACCTCCTAATCATAATTCTTGTAAGCTACTTTGGAGCGAAGCTTCACAGGCCAAGAATAATTGGAGCAGGCTGCTTGATTATGTCAGCTGGAACATTCCTAATTGCGATGCCCCAGTTCTTCATGGGACGGTAAGTGCAAAGGGATCAGCGTTTTACAACTGGGCTGTGCACACTGAATGTCAGCTCACTAAAATATTCAGGCTTCGATTATGAAGATCCCCACAGAAATAGGCATATCTGGATGTGGTTACTTAATCTGGTATTTTTTCTGAAAGGACTTATTCCTGTGGAGCAAATAATTTAACATATATACGGTTCTCAGTTGTAATCAGCTTGTTGTTTTATTAGTCTGTGATCTCGATTGGCCACATTTTGACATGGTTTAGGAATTGTTGAAGCAACAGTGAACAAGGGATGACTAAACTCAGGATGAAATTTGCACTTAAGTGCTATAAGCCTACCTGGTAGTAACAGATACGTTGGTTTTTTCTTTCCCGTTCTTGTAAGTAAATACAACTTTGTTTTTCAAACAGATATCGATATGAAAGGTTCCCTTCCACCATCAACTCAACTGTTAACATCTCTCCATGTCTGCAGGATAAAAGCCAAACTCCACTCACATCCTTGGAAAAATCTCAAGCAAAAATAAATGCAGGTGAGATGGGTCTCTGTTAAATATTGTGATAAGCACCCTAAGATATATCACAAGGCTCTAAAAGGCTCACCCACTACTTAATTAGAATGCAAAAAAAAAGAAAAAAAATTAAATCAGATTAATCATTCCCACAGAAAAGACAAATCTACTGGCTGAGGCAAGTTTATTAAAAATAAATGTTCAACTGCCCAAGAGTTTTTGTCAGGCTGCAGCTTTTCCTCCAGCTTTACTGTCTCCTTCAGCAACTTTCTACAGCTCTGTGTTTTGCAGAAACACCAATCTCCCATGGGGACCTTGGAAAGTCATGGTCTTCCCTCTGCTGGGAAATGAGTGCCTTTAGATCCTCAGCTTGCTGGAAGGAGCCACTTGGGTCTCCCAGCCTGCAGACCCTGCTTCTTGTTTCTCTCCCTGCCCATTGGCCCTGTTTTGGACACCACAAAGCTGTGGTGCATTGAGTTCCTCGTGGGGAAGGAATCTTCCTCCCCTTTCCCTGTGGACGAGCAAATCAGACCCTCTATACGTCCCAAAATGTGTGTATGTTTGCATCCCCACACTTGTAGATTAAAGATAGCTGGTAGTGCTCACTATCATCAGTGTTTCCCAAATCTTTCCATCAGGGGATCCCAGTTTTGGTTAGAAGGAAGTGAAAAAGTTTTCTAAAATGGGATGTGGAAACAAATTTATAAAATCAGTGAACTCGTTCACTTTTGAGGCAGTTCATGCTAAAAATATATCCACCTTAAACTGTTTGGGTTAAAATTGCCACCCCTGCACCTCCCAGTTTTCCTTCTGTTTTTCCCACAATAGAGGTGTTTTAGAAAACCTGTGCTTTCAGTGTCAAACTCTTATGAAAAACATATCATTGTTGTCTCTCTTGTTACGCATTCAGGGTGTGAAAAGGAAGCAGGCTCTTCCATGTGGATCTACGTTTTACTTGGAAATCTTTTGCGTGGAATAGGTGAAACCCCTATCCAGCCTCTGGGAATTACATACATTGATGATTATGCCATAGAAGAGAACGCTGCCTTATATATTGGTAAATAAATATTGCTTATTTTCCTAATGGATTTTTCTCCAGAGGAAACGGAGTAATTCTGAATAATGGAATGAATGTTATTGAATTAACTTGCTCTGATTGTTTTGTTTGCATAATTTCCAATATTAAAATTTATTTAAGTCATGTACACTCAAGGGACCAAGTTCCCCTTTAATTATACCAGCAGTTCCATTATCTTAATTTGATGAAAGAATTTGACCTTAGGTTCCTGCTGTTCCCCTAATCTTCCTAATTCTTCTGAATGTGGACTGCTGAGCCTATGTGCACATTCAGTTCTCTGGAAAGTGATAAAAACAGGCTCTTTCAAGCACTTAAAATAGAATTTTAGAGGGCACTCAAAACATTTCCTCCAGATTCCAGGAGAATTATAAACAATAGTGCTGAGGCTTTAGAAAGTTGGTATCACTGCTTTCTTGTGTTCATTGTCTGACCTCTGCACATTCACCTGAAATATTACCAAAAAATTCCTTCCCCATCAGCATCTTGTCTTGACAAGTTTCCAGCCTGGTAACTCGCAAAAAGTCAGGTTCTCTCTGTAAAAGATTCAGTCTTCCCAGATGAATTTTGAAAATTCAAAATATCCAGAAAGTTTGACTGAGGGTGTGGGGAAATGGTATTATTGGATACCAAAATAATGGTATTTTTCAGCCTGTTCAGGGCCCCACCTCAGCTTAAAGTGATCAGTTAAATAATTGCCATGTGCTTTCCAGTTACTTTAATGTAGTCAGCTAAAGAGTTTCTTGCATTTATAGATGTTACACTCTGCTTTTAGGTACAAAGAACCAGTGCTCGTTCTGACTCAGGAGTGTAACAGTCCCCTGTTTTTTATTCCAGGTTGCGTACAGACAGTGGCAATTATAGGGCCAATATTTGGCTTTCTTCTGGGATCCCTGTGTGCCAAACTTTACGTTGACATAGGCTTCGTAGATCTGGGTAAGTCAGAAAACTCTGGTTTCAAAAATTCAGTCAGGCTCCAAAATGCCTATTCTAGGCCAAGAACTATCTGGTTATGCAGAAGGGGCTAACAGGAGTAGAACAGGCACGTGGCATGACTCTTGGGGATGGTCCTGTGCAGGGCTAAGAGTTGGACTCGATGATCCATGTGGGTCCCTTCCAACTCAGCATGTTCTGTGATTGTGGAATAAAAAGGATGACAGCAGTAGAGTGCTCCATGCAGAAAAGGCTGGCAAGAAGGATGTTTGTGGAAGAAGACCTGACTCTTCCTCAGTCCCAGCAGGTCTGCAGCAGATGCCTCCAGGAGATGCGCTGGGGAAGAGGCTCTGGGGAGACAGCGGGTGCCAGGAGGAGGCAGGACTGAGGCTCAGGATTTGTGTGTGAGCATTTTTTAGTATCCTGTTGTTGCCTGGAAACATAGTTTGGCAGTGGGTACCAGGTCTCCTGACTTCCTTCTGCCTGAGAAAACACTTTTCTGTTTCTCCTTGAGGCTTTTGTACAGCACAGCCTGACTGGGAGCAAGTGAGTGGCCACCTGGACTGCCTCATCTCCCGCGCCTTGCAGCGCCTCTGGGGATGTGCGAGTGGCACAGCAGCATCAGGGCCAGGCTGCTGCTGTGTCACAGCAATCAGCAAGTCCTTGTTGCATCCCCACAGCTGCTCCTGTAACACCCTTACAGATGCACAGCTAAACCTGGTGCGGTGGGAACAGACTCCTGCAGAGAAGGTCCCTGAAAAACCACCTTGATACCAGCACTCTTGAAAAGCATCTGTTCATTTCTTCTTTCTTTTGACTTTCTCCAGACAGCATCACAATAACCCCCAAGGACGTGCAGTGGGTGGGAGCGTGGTGGCTGGGTTACTTGATAGCCGGTGTGATCAGCGTTCTGGCCGGCATCCCCTTCTGGTTCCTGCCGAAGCACCTCCCGAAACCGGAGAGCAGGAAGGACTCCAGCACCTCTTCCGAGCAGTCCAAGTTCATCGTCGAGGATAACAGGGACCAACACAAACCTTACCAGCAACAAACGAAGATTGCTGAGATGGCAAAAGGCAAATCACTGGAGTTTCTTTCCTCATGGTTGTTTTTCTCTCAAAGGCTTTTACAATTTAAAAATTTATACTTTCTGAAGCCATATTTTAATGGACTGAGAATTACGATTTTTCCCTCAGGTGTCACTCTCCCCACCTACATAACACAAACATAAAGGGTCTTTTCATTGCTTCCTGAATCTGCTCTTCCTTTTTATTCCACAATCTGGGATTTGTAAAATTATGCTAGTGGGCCAGCAAATATCCTGAAACCCTGCAAAAATTTTTCATTCACAGATAGTGACTGTTGCAGAAGCAATGGTAAAAAAAGACTTTTGGTTTTTGCTAAACCTTTTTCTGTAAGTTCATTCATTAGAAAAACATGTGCAAACTCTGATCAGAATAAGGATGGGCACAGACTTACTACAGTATTGTAGGAGGCTGTCCGGAGTTAGACAGGAGCTGGTTTGCGCAATTGCATTTCACTGGACTTACTTTGCCGAAAGCATATTCCCTCAGTACTTGAATCTGTAACTCAGTATGTCAGCTGTGCTGAGCACCCTCTGCTCCAAATTAAGCTGAAAGGTGCTGTGGCTGTCGAGGACACATAGAAACCAAATCAGTCCTGGTTTATGATCAAAAGAAGGAATAGAAAACAAAATACCTCTTCTGGGATATTGATGCTAAGTGTTTTGCTCCACTGTTCCCCCATCCAGAAATGGGAGAGCTCTTAGGAGCATCATGGAACTTCATGGATTCCTTCTGAAATGGTCTGCAATCCTTTTTTTTGGAAGGTGCAAACATGTCACAAAGCATTATTCACGGCAGTTATTCTCTCTCTGGTCTGCCTATTATTTCTGGTGTTTTGTCTTGCAGACTTCTTTCCATCACTGAAGAGCCTCTTTGGGAATCCAGTTTACATTCTGTATTTGTGTGCAAGTATCATTCAGTTCAATTCTTTAATTGGCATGGTGACATATAAGCCGAAGTATATTGAACAACAGTACGGGCAAACATCTTCAAAAACTAACTTTGTTATCGGTAATGCTATGTCTGCTTCTTGATATCTTTAAAATGGACATTTTAGGAGTGGCATGTACATACATATAGGGAAAATTGTATTTTTTTAGGATATGTTTATTTCTTCTCCATACTTGTCTGACTTTAAGTAGTTGTTCATAGCAGGTAAGTTCTTTCATTTCTTCCTTAGCACTAGCTAGCTCTGAGTTTATCTGTGCAAGAGTTACTGTGAAAGTTCACATTATTTGATACCTTAATTCACACCTAACTGGAAATTTGAAAAATACTATATATGTGCAGCACAAGAAGAAAATTAATTTTAAAATACTTTATGTAAATTTGTCATCAGACAAATCTGTTTCCTTGCTGGCATCCCACTTAATAAAATGAAGATCATGTCAGTGAGTGCTAAAGGACTGACTCTAAAGTAGTGTCACATTGTCAGTGATTCCTTACTTTCTGAAGAGGCTGGTGTTAAATAAAGGAAGGCAAGCCATATCCCAAAACCTTCTGTACAGCACAAGAAAGAGAGATGCTGCTTCAGCCTTTGGTACCATGGCGGCCATTTTTGTAGATGACTTCAGGATCATGAACTCAAATGCCCAGTTGCTGAACCTGCACGCAGCCTTGAGTTCCATTCCTAAAGTCCAGGGATTCAGTAGCATTAAAAAGCAAAGAGGTTTACATCTACCCAATACAGAGGGAACTGCCTTGTTTCAGGGCAGCATTAGTTGCACAGCAACAGAGGTATATATATGCAGAAAAGCTGTATTGATCCATTGTGCTATGTTAATTCCTTAAAGATAGAAGCTGGAATTTCCTGGCACGAAGCTCCTCAAAGCAAGGGGAAATCTTCAAGTATAGTTGATGGCCAGAGAAAGTCCAGAAAACAATCCCTACATTCAATAGAGCACTTCCAATTGTATTTAAAGGTTTTTTTGGAGCTAAGCTTTCAGGTATGTGCAAAATGAGTGGGGATTAAGAACAGTTTGATTTCAGCAAGCATAGGGAATATATCCAGCAGAAATCATGCAATGACCTGGCTAGAGAAGGATCCTGACTGAGTGGCTATCCCTGCAGTAAGGTTGTTTCCCTTCCTTCTTTTCCTTTCTCATCAACCCCCCCCTTGCTGAGGACTGACTAGAACTTAGTGTTTATTTCCCTTTCCCTATCTCTTTCACTATTTTTTTGACAAATTCTATCACAATCTATCACAATAGATTTTAACATTGCCAGAGCAATTTGAAGCATTAAAAAAAAAAAAAAAAAATAGAAGAAGAGAGAGAGAGAAAACAGGTCTTGCTCCAGATTTCATAACACTCTAGGAATGAGCAGATCCCTTCACTAACCAACAGTGGAGAAAACCACCTAGATTAAGAGTTTAAGAAATTGGAGGATCATTAGCTAAACTTTATCCAGTTCTTTACCTCTGTCATAGAACTGGCAATGAAGCATGTCCCCAGGAGGAATTTCTAAAAGCACCTCCAGCATCCTGGTAACAGTCCAAGGATCAATTCAAGTCTGGACAAAAAAAAATGCCCTGACTGAAGACCTTTTATGTTTTATTCCTTCATCTTATTGCTGCAGCTGTTTTTTTGTCTGGGAAAGTTAGTTAGTTCATTGATCTGGGGTTTTCATTAATACAGATTTTTCTGTTTGATTTCAGGTCTTATCAACATTCCTGCTGTGGCCTTTGGCATATTCTCTGGAGGACTGGTCATGAAAAAATTCAGGATCGGTGTTTTGGGGGCTGCAAAACTTTCCCTGGCATCATCTTTCTTTGGTTACCTTTTGCTCCTCTCATTGTTTGCGATGGGCTGTGAGAACTCGGAAGTGGCCGGGCTGACCGTGTCGTACCATGGGTAGGCTGGCAAGGGCATCCTACAGCACCAAGTGCTATTGCAGACCAAACTCCTTCCTCATTTTATTCCACAAAGCATATATTGTTGAAAAGAGAGTGATGGACCTAAACATGCTTCCCAGAAACTTGATTCGAAGCGGTGGAAGCCACTCCATCTATTCTAGAGGACATTGTGTCAGAACACTTTAATGACTGTAGCATAAACCAGAGGGGTTTATGTCACAAGTGCAGATTATTTTTCTGATTACTTTTTAATTATTATTTCCATGGGACCCATCCCTTGAGCCTGGTGATTTCTGGAAATGTGAGGAGCTCAGTAGTGAGGATTCAATTAATTGTTCCTTGCTTCTGTGTGCTGAACAACAAATGTCATTTAATAGCCTTTGAACCCAAAACTTCAGGATTCATGGACTAACCATGAGTAAGCCATGATGTTAACCATGAGGTACACCTAAGGGCCACTCTTGCATCACTTTTGCCCATGCTGTTACTCTTTAAAGCTCACTTTTTGGTAGAAGTTTCCAGCACTGACTCCACAGCTGCCCAGGAGCTGCTGCACTAGTGTCTTTAGCAGCAGGTGGCTGAAGCTGGCAAACTGCTGTCATCCAAGGTATTGGACCCTCAGTCTGGATGAATCCCATTCTGATAAGCTCCTCACTAAGCTCTACAGAGACCATTTCCTACGAGGAACTCAATCCCCTCTTTGCCAGTTTTCCAGTTTTGTTAAAGCTGCATCAAGCCTCAGATAACTAAAATCTTAGAAAATAGAAGCAAATTCATGAATAGAAATTGTTAGCTGTCGCCCTCAATGAAGTAGCTACCGTCTCACAGTAGATGGTGTGACGTTGTTAAAACATTTGGATAACAGAGAAATAAGAATTTACGGTGCTGCACTGATGTGAAGAGACAACCTTCAGTGGGCTACAGAGAGGAGGTCTGGCCAGATGTGCCTGTCAGAGAGCACAGCCCATGATTTGATAATGATTTCTTCCACATCTGCTTGAAAACGTCTTTGCAATTTCTGTTTTTCCTCAGAACTAAACTGATGACTGGCTACGAGCAAGCCGTGTTTTCAGAGTGCAACGCAGGCTGCTCATGTTCCAACAACGACTGGGACCCCGTCTGTGGAGAAAATGGAGTTACCTACATTTCTGCCTGTCTCGCTGGCTGCCAGGCGTCCAACGGCAGTGGGAAAAACACCGTAAGGCAGTCTTTTATTCCCATGTGTGATGTGATATTTTTTCCAAATACAACCAGGTCTGTCAGAGTAAGTGGCTTAAAATTGACTAAGGCACGTCCTCTTCAGCCCTAAACTCCTCAAGGTTATTTTAGCAATCTGCCACCCGCATTTAAAACTTTCGCAGGTTTTCTTTGCAGCAGAAATCACAAGCAGAGGATTTTGGAGGGGGTTTTATTTAGCTGTTGGCTACCAAGACTCTTGGACAAAAACTGTAATAAATACGTTCATCAGCAGTAGATACTTTATAATTTTCTCCTTCAATAAATAAACCTTTCCCTTTTGCACAATATTCCCACTTTGGATTTAAACCTTCAGCTACCCAGAAAAGCGCGATGTGCAATTCCTGAACATCCACTTCTCCACCTTTACCTGCTCTCTTCTAGGTATTTTTGAACTGCAGCTGTGTGGGAACCTTTGAATCTTCACAAAGCTCCTCAGCTGTGGTGGGACCGTGTCAAAAAGGAAATAAGTGTCCAAAAATGTTTCTGTATTTTCTAGTAATATCAGTTATCACTTCATACACTTTGTCAGTAGGTGGCACACCGGGATACATCCTGCTTCTAAGGTAAGAAATAATTTCTGCCAGCATTGCCAAAGGTTTTCAAGGTGTTTTGACATATGTGACTGGGTCTCCCTCCCCTCCTAGTATTCCTAGTATTGTGAAATGTTTTCAGCTATTCAAGGTAGCTTTAAATTTTTTTTATTTTTTTAATTTTTTTTTTACTATGGAAAGGAATACTCAAAATTTTGCAACAAGTTTTCTACCACCAGTGCAACGTGTTTATGATATCAGCAATATCTTTCTGGTTTCAAATATGATATAAGAGGCCTAGTTATAGTTTATACCGAAATCCCCTTCCCTTAATGCCTTTTACGTTACCAGAATAGTGTTATACGACCTCCCTGCAAACAGAAATTATCTCTGCATGTGCCAATGTGGGCACATGTATGTATATGAACAGCCAGTTTTCCTCAATTCCTACGGATACTGATCCATGACTACATGGAGGTACTCTAACCCAATCCCTCTATATACCCTCGACTCTCCTCCTCTAGCCCGTTTTATTATTCCATATGATTGCTCTGTTCCAGATTTTTTTCTCTTCAAAACAAAGATTGATTTAGAAAGATTTTTTTTTTTTTCTGTTCTGATAATCACAGATTTATTGAATGCTTCTCCTAAGGGATTGTTCCAATACATATTTACTGCTGGGACTATTTGTCCATCACTGAGTGTAAGCTTTGAAACTAACTTTAGAAAGTGCAAGAGGCATGTAATACTACCAGGACTTAATCTGGATTTTTGTCAACTTATTTGCAATTTTTGGATTCCAAATGCTGCTCCACTTTGTTTTGGAAAGCTTTCTTACTCAGTTCCTTTTTCTAAATTATTTCCAGATGGGCACATTCTACTTCTCAAACAAAACAACAGTACATCCAGGCTAACTAATCTTTAGTATTAAAATTGTGCTTTCTTACCCCAAAATTCTCTTTGTTTTTTCACGAAATTTTCTGGAACAGACCCTGTCTCATTGCTGGTGCCTTTATATCACATGGACAGAGCCAGTGGTAGAACTGGCTGAATATAGGCTATACAGAAAAAAACTAAATAAAGAATGTGATTTCAGCTGTGGTTCCATCACAATCCTTGAACCAGAATCAATATTCACACAGAGGCTCTCAGAATTGGTTGGGGTGAGGATCCTTCTGCACTGCCCTAGACAAACACTTCCAGTGAGGTGTGTGCCTCGCTGAGGTGAAGCCACACAGCTTTCCTCACGGACCTTGCGGGGTTACCATTGAGCACTGCAAAACCACACTGCATCTCTCTCTCTCCCCAAGGTCTCACTCCAAAACCAATCATATTATAATCCATTTTAGACAGTTTTTACTGAAGCTTATGCACCACTGAACTGTCCGTGCGCCAAGATGAGGACGGTTCACGAGTTGAGAGCTTGCAGGAAAGCCTTCAGGATTTATGCCAGATTTCTCTATGGGGTTGCTTCTGACACACTGGATAAATATGGGCATAGGGCTATGCAGAGATGCAGTTTCCTTCCCCTTTCCCTCTACATGATGTCTCCTTCCTATCCATAAGACATAGAGTAGAAATTGTACAGATATGGTACCACACAGGACCTCAAAACTGTTGTAGCCATGCTCAACCTCCTGCTTTTTCTCATCTCCACTGCATAAAAAATTAAGTGTTTGAGAGGAAATGTTCATAATTGAACACCTACAAGCTTAAATCACACAGAGTTGCCAGCACATCTCAGCCCTAAGAACTTTCTCTTGGGAACCTTATTGCTTAATGGATTTATTTAGAAAAGCTTAGAAAGGTTTTCAATTACAATACTAAAACACTTTATATATGAAATCAGCAAAACAGTGTTATTGGTTCGGCTCCAAATCTTTTATTAGTGTTGAAAATCATTTTATTTTGAGAGACATTTAACTGAAACTGAGAAGCTATGTGTTTTCCTGCTGGATTGAGGGCACCCACCTCTGATGTGCAACTAAATAAAACGTGTTTCAGAAAGTTCAATCCCTTTTTTCCTTTTGGCTTTTTTTTTTTTTTTCCTGCACTACAAATGACCTATGGGTACAATTCCACTTTAAGCTCTTGCTTACTTTTCTCTTTTCTGTAATCCATCACTGACTGACTTTCCCTGAAAATCTGGCTGAATTGAAAGTGTGCTTCTGTTACCAGAAGGAAAATAAATTTCCTTTGAAAACAAATAGTCCAAGGTCAAGTTGCAGACTTCATTAAGTACTTTTTCCAATGATCTGTTTTTAAAATTATTCAATATTCAGTCAGCTCTGTTAAGATTCCAGCACTTAAGCAATCTGATATTTTCTGATGAGCAGATATCATTGCACCTGCCATGGAGCACCAACACAGCTAAATCCCTTTAGCCTTTTGATTTAGTGACATTTTCTTTGAGGGTTTACACGACTGGAGCCATTGAAATATGCTAACAGCTCATGACTGAGTCATTTGCTGAAATGTCTTTTTAGTGGTATTAGCCTAATTGCAATTGCCAAGGAACTCAGGAAAGCCCTAAAGTTTTGTAGAACCCTGTAGTTCAGATAGCTGTTGTTCAAGCACCAGCTATTAATAGCAGGTGATTAGGCAGTGAAAAGGAAGTCTCAGATCTCCCTGAGAGGTCTGGCTATCACTCAGGATCACAAAGAACTCCTGTTTCCGAGCAAACACAATACAGATGCTCAAACAATTTTTTTTTTCCATCTGAAAGTGAATATTTTCCCTGCAGGATATAAATTCTATGGAACACGTAATAAATACCCAGTTATTGGTTTTATTTTCCAATTTTGCTTTCTGTGCCCTCAGCTTTGTTTAGAAGTACTCCAGACTGAGGCTTGCTTGTGTAAGGTGTGTCTGATAGGAGAGCAAGTCACTGTTCTTACAGCTTAAAATCATATTAAAGTCGTGCCTACGTGGATGGCATTGCTTGTGTAAGCCACAGTGCAACAGATTGTGTGATGATATTCCATGACCGGGGCATTAGAGAATAAAGTGTTGAGATTATAAAATGAGGTGCACACAACTATTTATTTTTTTTTACTGTGATATCTTGGTGCTCTTTTCACAGAGTCAGAGAATGACTGGGGCTGGTAAGACCCTCCAGAGATCACTTAGTCCACTCTTGCCAAGGCAGAGTCACCTAGAGCAGGTTGCACAGGCTGGTGTCCAGGCAGGTTTTGAATCTCCCCAGAGGAGACTCCACAGTCTGTCTGGGCCTCCTGTTCCAGTGTTCTGTCACCCTCACAGTAGTTTTTCCTCACATTCAGATGGAACTCCCTGTGTTTCAGTTTGTGCCCATTGTCCCTTGCCCTGTCACTGGGCACCACTGGGAAGATTCTGACCACATCCTCTTGAAACCTGCCCTTCAGATGTGTGTATGCATCACCAGGCTACCTTCTTCCTTAAATGTCCTTCATGTCCTTTCTATTTTCACTAAATTAGGGGAAGATGACCCAAATATCATTTACAGTATGGGTTCCTAATGTTGTTCTGGCAGCTACACTGGGAAATTTAAAAACATCACTGGTGGGGAACAAAAGAGCTAGTTCTGTAATATCCTTATTACTTTTTAAAATATATTCCAAATTACATGAATTTCTGCAGAAGCGGAGCCCATCCTAGTTCAGAGCGTATAGACTGGGCCTCCAGAGGGCTACGTTCATCCATAGTGACAACTGAATTTCCACCCAATTTTTTTTCTGTTTTCTAATTAAGATAATGACTGTGACAACAGGGAATTTTATCAATTCCTATATTGACACACATATGTTACCCCACATATCAAAGATGTCCCTGTTTAATCACGTGACTGGGACTACTCACTGTCCAAAAGTCAAGCGTGTTCTCAGATTTGTGCTGGATTAGGTGTTGTAATTGGCAGTCTGGTACCTGTTGGGGAAGCAGCACACTTGGCAGCGGGTGAGGGAGCAGCCGGTGAGTCCTACGAATTTGGGTGGGTCCATACACACACTGCTCATAGCATGGTTGTGAAAGGCAGCTGATCTCCTGCCCACCACCTCTGCCTTCTTCAATGGACTAGGGTGATGACCAAAGGCTGGAGCAGGGCTGATCTGGAGCTAGATCTCCCCTGAAAGCTCAGAAAAGTCCAAATGCAAAGGGTCTGTCAGAGGATTTACCTTTACAGAAGGTGTGATCCTAGTCCTAGATACTGTGCAATGAAAAGTGCATGCCTAAATGCCTTGTACTAGGCTGGATCATGATCCCAAAATTCAGAGAGTATTTAGCTGAGTAAGACTATCCAATGGATGCATGATTTCACAGTCAATTTTCTTGTCCTGTGTGGGTAAGTCCTAAGTGCTGATATCATCTGAAAATCCACAACCATCTTAAAATGCGATATTGAATATAGACATTCAGAATTCCTAAATTCTGTTCTGGTTTTGTCACATTTTCATGTATTTCTGTAATTTGGTTAGTCAGTGACATTAAGGAGGAAAAAAATCACATTTCTTTCCTTTCTCTTGCTTTCTATTTGTGTTCAAATTATTCACACTTGATTCTTTATTTGTATATAACACCTTTTTTATTATTATTATTTTTAGGTGCATTAAACCCCACCTGAAATCATTTGCACTTGGTATCTATACCCTGGCAATAAGAGTACTTGGTAAGTCTGTTGAGTAACTCTTGAGTCTGTTTTAATACACTCCTCACTAATTATTTATCTTAGGATTAAGCTCTGATTGTTGGAAAGATCAATGTTTAACTTACAAGTAAATATCATATGAATTAAAAAAAAATAGGAAAAGGGTTGAAAAAACTAAATAGCTTCCTAAATTGTATAGCTGTGTCTTAAGTATAATTAAAACATACATGGCCAATATCAATAGAGGTGACAAGTAATCCTTCAGATTATGAAGCTAACATAAAAATTACTCTTGTCTCTCCTTAATCAGCAACAAGCATAATAGAACCACTACGGCTGAGAATGTGTGATTTTTTTTTAGGCATATTTTCATGAGTTTCTAAGGGAACTATTCTGAGTATGGCTCTGCTTGGGGCAGGGTTCACTGCAGCCTTGTGGTAGAGCCACCTCTAAGTTGTCACTGAAATCAAGGATATCGTGAGATGCCAGTGAACTGGAGATTCTAAAATGTTCTATGTCTTCACAGGAAAAAAAAAATAGCAAGTCACGTACTTAAATAGAGTAGACTTAGATGAGCTGGATGAAATGGCATCCAAACAAGCTGCTGGCTGCTTTCTCACACCTTTGCAGGCCAAGATTTTTCCCTCCTGGCTTACTTTCTTCTCCAGCAACCATGGGTGGCTCCTCAAGTGGCACAGAGTCCAGGATATCCCATTAGCACACGAAGAAAGGCCTTTCCTTTCCATCACCCACGAGCACTGCAGTAGGTTTGTCCCTGCCACAGCAGTATCTCAAGATACTTGCAGGATACTTGTAGCCCCACTACAGCCTCCCAGCCTCGCTGCCTCTCTCCCTTCTCACCCTCCACAACCAACACACAGGACACTCTCTACACCCAAGCTGAAAAGGCTCCACTGCTCTTTAGAAAGGAGAAGCATCTCCTTTCTTATTCTTTCTCCAGAGGTGTCCCGCAGGGTGAGGAAACCAAAGCATGGCCAGCCCTCCTTCCGCTGGCTTCCACAGGCTTTTTGATGTCCTGTTATGCTTCCCTGGCTTCCCACAGGGAGGAAAGGGTGGTGTGTGCCTGGGCAGCACAAGGCACGTCTCCTCAAAACAGCAAACAGTGTAGAAGTGTCATTGCTGTTCAAATCTATGATTTAATGTTCTACACGAACTTGTCTCTAGATCAGAACTGATCACTCTGGAAAGTAACTTTCTTGCCTCTATTTATTTTTTAAATACACCCAGCGGGAATTCCAGCCCCAGTGTATTTTGGAGTAGCCATAGATACCACTTGCCTGAAATGGGGCAGCAAAAGATGTGGGGGAAAAGGAGCGTGCAGACTCTATGACTCCAGTGCGCTCAGGTAACAGCTCTTCTCCATTCACTCTTTAACTTGTGCTCTTTGAGTGTGTCTGTGCCTGGCACTGCTCGAAGAATTTCTGTTGGAAAATTTGAGTGAAAGATTTGAAACTGAATGAAAGACTCTGACTAACAATATTAACAATAATGTTCAGGTTTCAGCATTCTCTTTTGATTGAATCTCTTTTTGGGAGGGGGTGCTCATCATGTTTCAGTATCAGCTGGAAATGTTTGTTACTTAATTATTCATCTAAAAATATTGAGGTTCTGTGGAAACCTCAATTTCATACTAAAGCTTCCCCCATTCTCTGCTGTGGTAATGTGTTAATAAGTAGAAGGGTTATTAAAACTACTCATGTTGGAGCTAGACCACAAAATGGAAGGGAAAGGTACTCTAAAGCAGGTTTTTCTTATCTAGAGCCTTAAGTGCAGTGTTGTCTTTATCAATTTGTTGCTAGAGGACAATAATAACCTGAGCTGCATTCATGAAAGGTGCCATCAGAAATGAAGAATGGAATAACAAGGTTAAGAGGAGAATGGGAGAACACATTGTTCTTTCCCCCCACTCCCAGGAAAAATGTTTTGAAAACATGAAGGAAAGAACAAAATCTCAGTTGGGACTCTTTTTGCTGATAAAACATAACGATGTTATTGTTGTTATTGTTGCTGCTGTTGTTGCTGTCATCATTCCTATAAAACAAAAATACTGTCAAATGGTTTTGCTATTACTGGTAGTTTTTATGAGGCAAGCATAAAATAGAGTAATTGCTCTAAAAATATTAGTCCTATTCTTACTGAAGCACACTGGGGTGGAGGAGGTCAGTCAATGCCTGAGATGCTTTCTTGGCCACAGACCACACCCACCTGACCTGGATGAGCTGAAAAACTCCCCTCTCCAGGGTCATTCCCCTTGACTGAAGAGTGTTCTTATTCAGCCTTACCACATGAGAATATGAATGTGTTCTTGATGCCTTCTAGTCAAATGTTGCCTTTGAAATAGGCTCTGATCAATCATTTCTCTCTCAGGTATGTGTACCTGGGGCTGACTTTGGTGTTGGGCACGGTGTCCATTTTCTTCAGTGTTGCTGTCCTTTGGGTTCTCCGGAAAAGGTCTTCTCCACCAGATGAGACCCTCTCAGCCAACGGGGAGAGAGGCACCTGTGGGACAAAGAGCAGAAAAGATAGTTTTGTCAATAGTGACTGTTTAATTCAGTCAACTTACTGGCCAGAAAAGGAGACTAGACTTTAGGAAGACCAAGATCTCCACCATGGTTTACCCAGTGAGTGGTGTTCCAGGCAAAAATTCATCATCAGTGAAGCAGTATCTTAGTATCCACCCTGAAAATGTTCAACTTTGTCTAATTTTCACTGTAAACACCAAAAGAAAAGACAACCATTTTTAGCACATGTACAGCTCTGAATACACCGCTCACCATTTTTTCTGCAGAGTGAGGGGAGTTCTTATGGCTGGGGAGGTGCAGCTTCCTCCCTCACCGAGAAACTGTTTTTATGGCTGCTCCTCAGCTCCCTCCCTCCTCATCAAGCTGCAACAGCTGCTGCTGCCCCTCGGTTTCCTTCTGTGTGTGAGGGGTAGTGGAGAGGCTGCCATGCAGCTCTCTGTGCCATGGAGCCAGCCCAAGAGGAGCACAAAACCTGACTTGGCAGCCTGGAAAGTGGAGGGATCTTTGGCACATAGCCTGCCCTTGCAAACAGTGCAGCACGGGGCAGGAGGAAGGTGGTTTGCTGGAAGGTGAAATCAGCTACAGGCTCTGGGCATCTCATGAATTCAACCCATAACACTTAGGACATCAAATGTTGTGGTTAGGGATCCTTTTTCAAGTAGCTCTGTTATAGTACAACAATAACAGCAATAAAAGCTGTCATTGCAGTCAAAGAGACCACAAGAGTATTGTCCAAAAGAAACTGGAATAAAATAGAGCTTTTTTTAGGTTTCCAGCAGTTTCTTGCTACTTGCTAGTACTCAGTGTACTAAATAATTTCTTGCACTTTATTAAAATGTAATAACACTATGATAAAAGATACGTATGATTTATTTTTTAAAAAGCTATGAAAAAAGAGCTTGGGAAAAATAAAATTAATGAAAAGACCAAGTGACTTGGGGTTTTTCCTTTTAATTTGCTGTACTTTCTAGATGAAACTAAGATACTTATTAAAGTATCCCTTTACGTATCATTTTTGCAGTCTGTCAATATTTGGTTTTAAATATGTTTGGGTTCTGGAGAGCTGTTTAATGCCAAGCAAAATCTCAAGAAAGCATGCACTGAAAAAGACAGTTACAGCACCACTGTGATATCCTCTTAAGATTTTAGAGAACAGGCTTCACCTTTCACCATGATATTGTCAAAACAAACCAATATCACATCACTTGTGTCTCAGCAGCTGCTGAGCTGAGTGTGCAGGTCAGAGGCACATGTGGAGCCTCTCCTGTGGGATGCATGGGGAGGGACACATGTATAAGAATGGGATTCACTGGCCTTTATCAATGGTAATTATTTACACTGTGCCAGTAAAGAACTACCTAGTCTGTCCAATAGGAACACCAAGAAGGAGAATTGTGCTTAAGCCCTAAATATCTGCAGAAGGTAAGGCTTAAATCCATTCCTTGAGAAAATGCGGTTGTCAGAGAAAGGACCAATGTGTCCTGTTAGTTGCCACGTGGGTGATTGTTTAGACAGTGGCCTGAAATATGGGAGACCTGGTCTCCTTTCCCAGCAATTTGCCCCCCCAGGGGAGTGACAGAGGCTACAGGCAATGGGGTGCTGGAGAGTTGTGGCTGTTCACTTTGCCTTGTATAACTGGGTATTGAACTAAACAAATATAATTAAAAGAATTTGAAGGTTTATGAATATGGGCCTAAGTGGAGAACTGTGGCTCAGGTGAATCACAGAAAATGGCATTCCAGTCGCAGGTGTCATTCACACTACATCATCATAAGAACAACAAAAAAAGTCAAACTACATCAGCATCCAGGAGCAAGAGCAATGCTTGGAGCTTTCCACTGCCTCCTTGGGAGGGCACTGCTCATAGGAATGAGCTGTCAGATGCAGTGAGAGAAGGAGGAGCCCTACTTAAGTACAAACCAGGATAAAAAGGGAGGGATATCTGCATTTCACTCAATGCTTGATGTTGTTCATGTGTCAGATAAATGGGGATGATTCCTAACTTGTGAATCAGTCCTGGCGGGTTTTCAGGCAGGGACACTGCTGCTCAGCAGTGCTGAAGCTTTCACAGAAGCAGTTCTGCACGTGCCAGGAAAATCCACTGGTTTCAGCTGGGATAGAGAAAATTCTCTTCTTAGTAGCTGGTACAGTGCCATGTTTTGGATTTAGTATGAGAACGATGTTGCTAAGACAGTGATGGTTTAGCTGTTGCTCAGTTGTGCTTACCGTTAAGTCAAGGACTTTTCAGTTTCCCATGCTCTGCCAGTGAGAAGCTGCACAAGAATCTGGGAGGAAGCATGGCCAGGACAGCTGACTTAAACTAGTCAAAGGGCTATTCCCCAACCCAGAATGTCATTTCCAGTGTCTAAATTCGGGGGGCATTGGCCAGGAGGAACTGATCACTGCTAGGGACTGGGCATTAGTCAGCAACTCTATTGTGCATTAGTTCTCTTTCTTGGGTTTTATTTCTCTCTCTCTCTAATGGTTGTCTTTCTTTTCATTGCAATTATTATTATTCCATTATGATTATATTTTATTTCAACTATTAAACTGTTCCTACTTTTTTTTTTCAGTTCTCCTCCCCATGCTACTGTGGGGGACAGGGTGAGTGAGCAGCTGTGTGGTGCTTAGTTGTTGGCTGGGGCTAAACCACAACAGACAAAAAAAAGAAATTTAAAGAAATAAACATATCCTATCCTACTTCAGGAAAAAACCAAAACAACCCAACAAAAAAAACCAACAGGGCAAAAAAATCAACTTCTTGAGTTATCACCCATGCTTATATATGCCTGGACTTAGTGAATAATTCTTTTAAAGCATGGGCTTTCCTTCCATATCCCATTTTTTTAACACATAGTAATACTATAATGAAGAGTGCTTAGCTGAAAAAAGGATACACTATGAACATACAAATAGGCCTCAGTTAGGACTGGCACAAACATAACCAGAAACCTACTTGCTGGCTGTGGGAAAGTACAGGGCAGTGATAACAGAAGGCAAGAATGTAGACATCTGTAACCTGTGGCAACAATAAGGAGGACTTTTTGGAGAAAGACAGTGATTTCATATTGCGTGCACAGTTGCATGGAAAGGGTGTTGGTGATACATGTTTGGCTCGTGATTTACAGCGTTTAACCAATGGTTTGAAGGTGTTCACGTGCTGCAGGGCTCTGAAGGTATATAAGAGACTGGGTTATGTAAATAAAGTGGAACATTCTGCTTAAATCATATTGGTTTGTGTGTGTTTGTTCAGCAGAAGCTCCTCCGCCAATACTATAAAAGAATCTGTTTCGGTAAATCTTATTTTCATTATGGTCTGAAAATGACCACTTTTTTCCTGCCACTCTTCAGCAATGACAGATACATGTCATTCCCATTTCAGAATATTTTCCACTCTGCTACTTTATTTTAGTACCTCATTTAATAATGTGGATGCATGGAGGAGTGTCTGACTAGAGATACATATTCTGGATTTGTTATAATATATGAAGGAATAGTCTCAACATTAAGGGATTTGGATCTGTCAGGATCTTCCTACCAGAATTTTTCATCGTAAACTATATCTGCAACAGCTGCTGTCTCAAAAAAAGATCAACAAATCACAGAGAGTGGAGCAGCGACCCCATCCTTGTGCCACTATGACATTGCCATAAACGATCCTCTAATCTGATGGAACTAGCAAAAAAACAGGGAGCAAAGGGTATGAATGCATGAAAAAGAATGCACAGTATGAATAATATTAGATTGCCTCTTTGAAGTGCTCAAAATAATGAGTAAAACTGATGAAGATATGAAAAACCTATTGTAATATTTTTAAATAACAGCAATTGGTATAATCTGAGAGAAAATATTGACAGTATCACTTTGGCTGGTTTGATTGTTGATGGCACAACATGCAGCCTAATTCTGCATAACATAAAAAGAAAAATATGTTCCTAGAACTTACTTACAGAAGTTATGAAAGGTATGGTACATAGACTTGCAAGAAGGTAAGTCACAGGTTTTTTAAAAGTATTTGCAAATAGATAAACATTATTAATAATTATTAGTAATCTAGCCCAAAGGCTGTTGCCTAGAGGGAGCATATAGGTCTGACCCAGCCTGCATGTCTCTTTTTGTACCCTGGAGCATCACTAAGCAAGTGCTACCTAAGGCAGTTCTTCATCCAGTGCTATTCAATCTCTAGAAGAAAGAAAGTCCATAACTGATATAAAAATTATGAAAGCAATTTAAATGTGGGGCCCTTTAATGGTGATTTGAAGTGCACATTAAAAGGACCTTACTTAAGCAACATGTGGTTAATATCGGGAGGTTAGTTAACCAACAGCTCATCGCAAATTAATACAGTTCATTGAATTTTGAAGAGAGTAAATAAGGAAAGGATTTAGTGGAGAGCAAGTGGAGCACATTCTCACAGCTGGATGGTGACCAGGTCAGGAAGCTTTCTCTTGTGGCTGTTGAGCATGGTAATTTTGAAATGTTGCTTTTGTACACAGTGGTATCAGGACCCTCTTGCTGATCCTTCTAAAACAAGGTGCAGAAAAAAGAGGAACTGGTCTAGAAAAAAAACCTGTGGTAGTGTTATGTAGTCAGCTTATTTAACACTGCAGACAAAGGTAGACTATGTTCCAGTGCCGGGAAATCCAACAGGATAAAACTCTGTTAGAAATAAGATACATTTTTTTCATTAGAACAACTGTCTTCAGCATGTTTCTGACATCTGATAGATTTTCCTGTCATGTGTTGTCTTTAAATCAAGGCTTGACCATTCTTGTAAAAGATCTGCTCTGGTTTAACAAGGCAGATGAACCACTCAGTGGAGTGGTGTTGTATACAATGCCAGGTATTCAATTATGTGAATCATAACAATTTTTTCAGTTCTGTTGTCTCAGGTAACATCCCAGACCTCGTGAGAGTGATGGGGGGTTTGCCCTGGGATTTCACCTGAGGTGTGCATGTTTTTTGTTTCTGTCATGCTATGATCCAGCACACATTTGGATTAGCCCTACAAAGGTCCAAGTAATCACACTGCCAATGACTTACACTTCAATTCCGCATCTGTAATAACAACTCCATTCCCCACTGCCGATTAAGACTGAATGCAAAGAGAAACTGTACAATCAGCATTAATATCTACCATTTGTATTTTAAGTAGAAAAATAAGAAATATTATTAAAACAGCTCATCCTGGTCTACTTTTCCCCAGATAGGTGCATGATGCAAATTAATGACAAAATTATTGAGTTCTTATGAAAGACAAAAGCTCCACTTAGCAGTGGAAGGATCAGGTCCCATACAGTAGCTAAAATGGAGACAACAAATCAGCCTCTCAGCGTGCTTTTCTTTCATGTTAGCTCTACAGCAACAAACTGAAACCAGACACACTGGAGCACCAAGAAGCCTTTTCCAATATTGTAAAGGTTTTCCACCTCCTCAGGACTCCTATGGTAGCTTAACATTTGCTTAGCCATACACCATCCCTATCAGTTTGTTAATGAAGAGTTAAATTTTGAAACACATTGATTTTCTGTATTTAGGGATTAGTGTCCCGAGAAAAAGAAAGGCTCTAATCAAAGCTGCCCACTGCAGTTGGCCTCTGCCTGGCCGGCTGCTCCCTGCTATTCCTGGCTCCCCCCTGCCAACTGGGGCCTTGGCAGCCACTTCTTCTGGTGGGAGTCTGCTGCCACCCTCTGCCTGGAGGAGTCTGCAACCACCTCCTGTGGTAAAGGTGATTTACTGAGGCTTTTGTAAGGATTGTCTTTAATCTCAGGAGTAATCAGAAATTACTGATATATCAATGTTCTTATTAAGCGGATTTTTACTATTGCAATCCACTTTTTTTCCTTGCCAGCGTAAGTCAAATGGAGGAGGGCCTTGGATGAAAAAAAGAGATATGTCTTTTTTTTTCAGGTGTGAGACTACAGTCTTTGATTTGACTTCATTGGTTTCACATTTCCCATTCTGGTAATTTTGGTCAACAGTTTTTGGTCCAAGAAATCAGCTTGGAATGTGAATGCTTTCACAGACAGCTTGGACAGCAGCAGTCTGATGACAGAAAAATTCTTCTCAGCAGGCTGAAAGCAAAGTATTAAAAGATATTTTAATTCCTGGAAAATTGTAAATTAAGGGTATATTCAGGACTAGGAAAAAAATATGGAAAAACTGATGTGTACTCATTTGTCAGAAGGAGGAAACCAAAGGAATAATGTTTCTCCTTTTACTGCATGAGAAAGAAAGTGGCATGTTTTTCTACAGGTTCTACTATTCTCAAATTACAGAGTAGATTTAGCTCCATCCCTTTTCAGACATTCAGGATTAAGAGGGAATAAAAGCATTGGGTAGGTCTGCTAACCCATCTGAAGATAACGCGAAAATGAAACCTTGGGAATGCAAAGCTCCATCAAAAAACTTTGTAAAAAAACAAGGAATACTTATTTTGACGTAGTCAATGCATAATAGTGGAGCTTGTGACACACCTCTGGAGATGGATTAGTACACAGGCCTTGGGGTGTACATGCCTTTGGTGGAACATCAGCGACCAACAGATAAACTGAAGTTTGGTGTGTTACTCTGTAACGAAGAGCACTAAACAAGGGCCAAGGTGCCCATCTTATGACTAGAGAATGTCAATCATGGAATAAGAAACCTGCTGGAAGGGGATGGTTGATGCTTCATGCCTCAACAGGACATGAAGAATCACCAGCTCTGAGAGAAGAGGCCCACATCTGTCGTAGGACCGTGAATTTTGATCTCTTTTGTGTAGTTAATGCTAAGTAAATGATTCCTGACTGTACTCTTATAGAAAAATTGGAGGGGTAGCAATGTTGGTTGTTTGGGTTTTTTAATTCAGATTTAGATCTGATGGATACAATGATAAGGTAACACGATGGATACAATGATAAGGTAACACAATGGATTTTATCTGCAATGATAAATTTCATTCTGTGAAAATTTCCATCCAAAATTCAACTTGATGAGGCCTGAGCAACACCCACAAACTGGGAAGTTAATCCTGCCTTAAGTGAAGGGAACTGGGCCAAATGAGCTCCAATTTCCTTCCAGTCTAAGTTATGCTGTGATTCTAAGACTTTGCAGAAGATCTTCTCTAGGATTACTTTCTTCTAAAAGGCATCCAGACTTTGATGAAGCCAAGAGTTAAGACACATTTATTTTAGGTTTCTTGGCTAGACACCAGTCTGTCTCTTTAGCTTTCAGTACTGTTATTAGACTTCTAAATATATTATGCTCAACATTGCAGCTCCACTTTTTGAAATAACAGCAAAGGAACAAAGCTGGATGGAATGGTTAAACAGAAGAGAGGCTGGATATTACTGTTGTGGTTTTGCCTTGGGTTAATTTGCTTTCACACCCCCCACACAATTACTCTAAGTTGAGAGAAGGTTTATGCAGACAAAAGAGACTGGATTTGGGAAAAAATGGAATGGAATGGATGGAAAAAAGAATGAACCGGAGAATGGCAAAATAGGAGTGGAACACGATGTTAAATAGAAAGTTGCACAGCTGATGGCCAGTAACAGGAATTTCAGTTTCTTAGATGAAAAATTTTGAGAAGATCACTAGAATATCTGTTAATTGTAGAAAATGAGGAAACACCCATATGCTTTTCTGAAAAAGGTTAGAACATATCAGACAAGGCTAGAGATAAAGAATAGTTAATATTTCAAGATGTGGCATTGAGATTACAGCTGGACTACTGTATAGCTCTTTAGCCATGTACTTTGATGAAATATGGATACACTGTGGCCAAGGGCTCCAAGGGTGTGCTGTAGAATCAAGAAAGGTTATTTTTCAAGGAATTATTAATAATTATTAACTTCTTGACCTATTGAAAAAATGTTGACCACATTGAAAGAAATGTGCTGTCTTCATTTATGGTCAAGGTTGAGTCCTAAGTATGAGATGGAGAGCAAAAATTTTAAAGATAAAGGACCCTGTCATTTCAAAACAAGAATATAATTTGGTCCTAACTGGGAATTAAAAGAAGCTTCCTATGCATCAGAAGCAAATCTTTTGCAGTAGCCTTAGAAATGGATGGAGTGGGAGGGAAGGCAATTCTTTACTGTTCTCAAGACAGAGTCTGGTCTTTTCACAGAAGGTCATTTTGAATTTGCAGGCTGGATTTGTGGTCTGGATTCTTATTTTATAATTTCACTAACCCTTGCAGCTGAACTGTCCTGACATACAGTTTTGAAGAAACTACCATTTTCTTGGTGATGGTGTCTCTTGTTCAGGAAGTTAAAGGGAACTGTCTGGTGGAGAGTCAGAAAAGCCACGAGCAGTGCAAGGTATAACCGATAACAGCACTGACTGCAGAAAGATTATCCAAAGGTCAGCGTAATTAAGTAGGGTGTAATTGTTCATAGCAAGTAAAAGAATAGGTGTGGTGAGAGTGGTGGCAGGGAAGGGGGCATGAACTACCAGGAATGGCACATTTTGTAGTAACATCCAGGCAAACAGTAGACATAGTAGACATAGCTCTCATGCTTTAAGAATGACTGGTCTTCTAAGTACAATTAAGTACAATCAGGCAGAATGCACAACAGGGGTCCAATCAAATAAAATATTTCTCATGAACCAATTCCTTGAACTAGGGCTGTAAGTATGTAAAGGGTTGATCAAAGTACATATAGCCCCAATATACTTTGACACTTGGTCTGCCTGTGCTGTTAACAGCACTAAACTATAAATCTAAACAGTCTTCTAAGGAGTGCTTCTTGTACATCCAGTTTGTTCTGTATATCCAAGGCATTATATTTTCTCCTCCTACAAGTCCTTGACTGGCTCAAGCAGATCTGAACTCAGTGGACTTTAGCCATAAACTATGAACGAAAAAACTATGTACAAAAAGAACACACTTGCAGGTTTTCTTCCTAATTAAATTTTGACCATAGATAAACATGGATAAACATGTATTTTGGGACCTTAAACAGAGGGCAGAATGGGAGGAGACAAGATTAAAATGTTTAATTTAGTTTGTGTTGGAAGTTAATGATTCTTCTACCAAGTACCAGCATGGCTTTGCTTAAGGAGAGAATACTCTGACTTTTGAGCATTTATGTGGTAGTATAACTGCTGTTGTTGTGGACACAGAACCTAGGTATGAACCTCTTTAATATTATTTTTGTTTATCTTAACCATGAAATGTTGCCATTGTTTGCAGCTAATGAACATTACCTGTGTCCTATTAATTGCGTTTCCTGTAAGCAGTAACACCAGTAACATTCCTGTTGAAAGTGTCAGTGCTTTAATGATGGGATTATGTATTTTCATGTGTGTCTCTGGACAGTAACTATGTCTTGAACAATGTGAGCAGCATTGGGATCTGCATGGTGCTGTGATATTCATTTTTCATGTTAGGTTAACTTAAAAGGTCTTAGTATAATTCTATTTTTGTCAATAAGACAATTGTATTAGCACTACAGTTACTGTAAATTATTACATTGCCATAAATTACTGGAGGAAATGTGGATCTTGATTTGTGATTTGTTATTCTACTGGGTGGTGGCATAGTCCCTGAGGGTGCAACCTGAGGGTGGAGACAAAGCAGCCCAAGGACTTTGCTGGATTCTTAATATTCCTCAAACATCACCATATTTTTCTTTTGTAGGAATCTACAAAACCTGTAGTGAACTGTTGTCTTGACCTTTGTGAACTAAACACCTGTTATTCATGCTAAGGTTTTTTAATTGCTGCTCTTACTCATTATAATTTGTGTATAATTCAGGGGTATAAAATGAAGTTTGAATTTATTTTTTTTTTATATGAAAGGGAGGGAGTAGATCTACCTAACAAGCTCAGAGTTAGGCCATGGTCTCTATAAGGTCGTGTACCCTGAAGATATCTGCAGCTGTCCTTTGCAGTGCTGGCTGCATTCACTCTGAAATTACATTGTGAGGTGTTGCAGGACTTCCCATGGTTTTGTGAAAGTTGTCAGCTCCCACCAATACAAATGGTCCACAGTGATTATTAGTTAAGACCCTTGATCTTCCCCACCCAAAGATTTCTCAGAAGAGACTGTACTGAGCATAAAATCAAACCAATTTGTCAAATGTTCCCTGGGTATGTTGGAAAAATGAACAGGAAGTGGGTTAAATTTTATTCTCAAAATATGACTTAGGGGGAGTTGGTGGAATTTTTTGGTTGTTGTGGGTTTTTTTGTGTGCTGATTTTTTTTTCTTTTTCCCCCTTATGCTTGTTTTTGGGGAGGGGATTGTTTTCTTATCCCAGGAAGAAAGGTAAATTTTTGTTTAGGTTGACTGACTACCTACGAAGGATAGGTTGTTTGACTAAACTTGTCTTTCTGCAAATGCAAATCTCTCAGGTCACTACTACAGCAGAGTGGCTTGTGCAGGCAAAGAATGGTAGTTTTAGAGAATCATAGTAGTGAAAGGGCACATTTGCTGCAGAAAACTTCATACTTTTGCTTTGCAACCAGATGCTCGGTTTATTAAACATGAAAAATATGATAGTGAAATAAATCTAAAAAAGCAACTTTATCAATACCTAAAATTGTCAGGCTCAGCAGCTGCATGTGGACATCAATTGTGAATCAACCTTTTGTCTTTTTTTTCTAATCTTCCTGTGACCTGGAATTTCTCCAGCCCTGATCTCTTCCATCTCCAGAAGATGTGTGTGTTGGTCAGGGTCAACTGAGGATGGGAGGAGATGCTGCCATCAGTTGATCATTGCACAGAGCTTCCTCTAGCATTTCTCCAGCACAGTTGCATCATCTTTTTGCTTCACTCCCCTCTATCCTAGCCCTCACAAGCGAAAAAACACCACATCCAACAGCATCTTTGCAAAAGCATTCATAAGACGTGTCATTCACTACTGACAGGTGCTGGACATCCATGTCTTGTCTGAGAGGCCTTCCCCTGGATTGCTGGAGGACCTGAGCACTGACAGTGATGAGACAACTAATTTCCACTTCCTAGCTGGCTTCACACTTTGCTTTTTCCCCATGAAGATGCATTTTACTTTACTTTCTTCTTTCTTTTTTATCCCTTTTCTTGCCTGGTACCCTAACTTCTCTCTCTGGATGCCTTTATCACTATTTGCATCTAACTGCTCAACCTGCTCTTTAATATTTATCCTCACACTTTTCAGTCCTACTGTCCTCCCCTTTTGTTCCTTCACAGGCTTTCTCAGAAGCTTTTACTGGGATAGGCTCCTAATATCCAAACTTCTTCAGTTAAATGGATAAGTGACTGCCTTTCTCTTTTATCTGCTTTTCCTCTAACTTCTGTCTTCACTTCTTCTCTCCTTATGCTGAGATTCTGTCAGGTTATACCCTCAAATTCTCAAAAAAGCCACTTTAATCCTGTGACCTGCAATGATATGCTCCACCAATATCTTATGAGGGTTGTCAATGTATCATAGGAACAAGGAGAAGATAATATCTTCAGCTGACACAGGGACAGATGAATTTCAGAGGAGCAGATGCTCAAAAGGATTTGTGTACTAACATTTCCTGAGCACTAGGAATCTCATTTCATGACATTTCTCTTGGTAGCTGTGCAGACTTGGGGAAATTGTTTTCCTACTTCTTTCTCCTATCTGTCTGAATAGCCAAGGGGAAGGAAAAGATATTTTTTTTGTCCTGATACATGTGCTGACTTAGAGCATAGCCACAGAAGAGGTTGGGAAGTAGATATTAGCAGTGAGAAAGCAGATGGACCTTTTTTCAGCTCCATTCAAGCATAGAAAACCTCCGTTTGTGTGATTTGTTTCCCCTCTCTGTCTTCTTGACCTTTTTCTCAAATGAGGAGAGTATTGTGAAAGGTGAAGTAGATCACGGGAGTTATGATTTCTGATTTGGGGATATTAGTTTGAATACTCTAATAGAATATGCAATACTCCCACCTGCAGAACTGAAGATGGCTTGTTTCAAGTGAGCTGTTATTTTCCGAGGGGCTCTGCAGTGGCATCTGGATCATCCTTTGGAAATCTATTCTGTTTGCAGTTGGAGCTGCACAAACGGGCAAGTGTTTTCATTCTTTGAATAAACTTTTCAAACAAATATATAGACTTTCCCTTACAGTTTTTCCCTGAAGTGTTTTTTTTAATTGTTTACTCACACGTAGAGTTTTAAAAAGGTGAGGAATAAAAAAAAAGTGTAGTATTGAACTATTCATTGCAATAAAACAAAATTCAACTTAATAACAAAACAAGGCTTTCAACAATAAAAAAAAAAAGTTATATTAAGGGATATAACATTCCTGGGGGACATGGAGCAGTTCTGTTGAACTGCTGAGTTGCAGATGAGTACATGCATCAGGGCATACAGACAGCACTCTGCAAACAGAAGGGCATTAGGGTTACCCTGTATATTACTGCAAGAAGAAAAAATTGACCTACTTTTAGGAAGCTAGTTAGCTAAACTAACAAATTCTTTTGTCACTGAGAATTGTTTCCAACAGGCCAGTGTAGAGAAATCAGTTGGATGTTGCTACAGAGATCTTACCAAATTGATGGAGTCCTAAGCCACGTGGACTACAAGTTTAGAGCTTCTCTAGGACTCCTGCTTCAACACTGCTGCTTTGGTGATCCTAGTAGTTCATTTTTAGACAGAGACTTTGTCTCTTACTCTTTTGTGGATATTGCCTTTTTAGCATTAAAAGACTGGAGTGGCTGGGGTGGTAGTTTTCATTTCTCTTGAAAAGATGTCAAACAAATAGACACGTTGAAACACCCGAATCATCGAGCCAAATTGTTTTCAATGGAAAGGTTCAGTTTCAACATCTCAGCACTTCCCTGTAACTGCTGTTTCATCAGAAAAGTTCCTGAGAAACTCTATTTTGCATATGTGCTTTTCATTTTCTGCCAGGTTCAGATCACTCTGTAAAAAAATCAACCATGACAGTGGAAACCAAATCCAGCAATGTCAATGGCCCAAATCAGGAAGCAGAACCCAGCCAGACTTTAGATGACGAAGAAAACAAAAATCGACCAGTCAAAAAGAAGACTTCCTCTTGCACTGGATTGAAGGTGTGGTGCCTTATCAATATCACCATGAATTACCATTGCTATATGTTAAGAAATGTTGTTCAGGGTGTGACATGCCAAATTCCTCCATTCTTCTTCCCATTGTCTTTTCTGGAGCTGACACTGATGTGTTCGGGTTCATGTTTTGATAAATCTTGAGCCAGCTTCATCTCAAGTTAAATTCCATAGACTCGGTGGAGTTGGAATCAGAGTCACAATTCTCTCTATAAAAAGGTCTGTAAAACGAAAGAATAATGGAAAAAAATAAAATTGAAGTTTCTCAAACATCCAGAACAGTTTGGCTTAAGTATCAGGCAAAGGTTGTTGTACTTCTCATTTTATGTGACTCACATCTGCCACCGAAATACCCCTGCAAAAATAGAGTTTGACCTCTGGGAGACTCCAAGGATTAACTTTACATCATATATATGGGCAATAAGCACGACTACAGATCTGTGTCTAACTCTGTGGCAATTAGAGCTTAATGCACACAGTAATGTAGAAAGAATAAAAGACAAGCTGCTATTATCCCTCATCATCTTATCAAATGTTTTATGGCTGACTTGGGGATTGCATTTTCAAACACAAAATACTCAGGTCATTTTTGTTTGTGTTTTTGTGCTTATCAGCAGTTTGTGATTCCAGCCAACCCCCTCTGAGAGTGCTGGTGGCATAAGGCACGAAAGGTGGTTCTCAGAATTTTGGTAGTCAAGCTCAGGAAATATAAAACATGTCAGGACAAAGTCCACACTTGGGAGTTTTTTGTCTTCGTTCCTGATGAAAAGAAAGTAAATATATCTATTTTCAAGCTTTTGCTTCCCGGATTGGCTTAGTTTCTTACAGTAGACAGTATTGCAAAGTCTACATCTATATGTACTTTGTTTACTTACCCAAGTTTCTGTTGTATTGGAACTTTTGCCCAGTGAGCACTAAGTCTGTTTGTTTTTCAGCCTATGTGGAAATAGATGGATAATATTTAAACAAAACTAGTTTAACTTTTTAGCAAATAAATCTTTATTTGCCAAAGCCACAATGTGTGTTGGTGGCAGCAACTATAAAATTACAGATCATTAAGCTTTTCCTTATGAGCTATATGGTATACAGGCAACATTTCAAAATATGTCATCTGAGACAGAGATGAACTCAGTCAGTCTGTCACCTTCCACATAAGGGAATATCATAAAAACTTGCATAAAGCCTTTATTTTGATGCCATGGCTACCTATATGATTGAGTTAGAACCAGTTATGAACTGGCCTAAAATAAATTACATGCACCCAAATAATTTTGATTTGGACTAGTGTCAGTAAATCTATCCTGATTAGGTGTTTTACCTCTGGCAAGTTTTAAATTTCTGCAACAGCTTTGGCACCATTTTGGCTGCCCAGCTTTGGTCCTCAGCATTGTGATAAATTTAAGCACAGATACCACTAAGGTGAGTGGTGCCCAGGGAGTTATTTGTCAAATTTAAAGTCCTCAATTCCAGTTTAGAAACCTCTGGGCAGCAAATCTGGGAAGATCAGATTTTCCAGCAATTAAGATGACTATTGCAAACCTGAACCCTAAAGCAAGAGGCTGCTCTCAGTGCAGCACCTAGCATCCCTTCTGCCTCAGGGAAAACCAGAGCAGGGAGCAAAATGTGCTGAGATACCACCCTGGCACCCTGCAGCATCAGGGTATTTGAAAATTCACCTACAACATTGCTACTCCACTTTGAGTAACAAACATATACTGTGGTAGTGATTGTCCCACATAGTTTTAAACATATTTGATCCCTCAGTGACCAGTTTCCCTGCCTATACTTCCCATTTCCTGTCTCAATCTTTCCTCAGGCATTTCTGGCTGCTCTATCATTCAGCTACTTCAGTAAAGCGTTTTCTGGTACGATTATGAAAAGCTCCATCACTCAGATTGAGCGAAGGTTTGACCTGACATCATCCACTGCTGGTTTCGTCGATGGGAGCTTTGAGATGGGTAATTGATTTCCGTAACTTGCATCAAACTGCTCAGAGAAGTATGAGACACAGCATCTGGCACTAATTTTGGTTCATTGCCTCCCAGGTAACCTGCTGATGATTGCATTTGTAAGCTACTTTGGAGCCAAACTTCATAGGCCCAAAGTAATAGCTGTGGGATGCTTTACTATGGCTTTGGGATGCTTTTTATCAGCGATGCCTCATTTCTTCATGGGATAGTAAGTACTAATCAAAGTTAATTTGGATAACCTATGATTGGAATTCCATCCTGCTTTCTGGTTTTTAAATGAAACTTGGTGTATATTCATTCTTAGATATCCAAAGGCCTATAGAACCTCACCTCAGTGTGCAATGAACCATGCTTGACACACACATTGCTACTGTGGTGATGAATGTTTATTACATCTGGTTGTAAAAATATGGCTCCTCTGAAGTGAAACTTCAACTTCTCAAAAAATGGGAAAATCACAATGCTTTAGTTGTCACTCAGATATGTTCAGAAAAAAAGTAAAGAAGGAAATGATGCTAGAAAATTTATTCTTGGGGGAAACAACTATGAAAATCTTACAAAAATTCAAGTTTCAAACAAAATACTTTGTTCTTTGAAAATCTTCAAGCTGGCTACTACTCTGGTGTTCTCACTTTAATGAATTTTGGCAAACAGTAAGAACACCTTATTGGGAAAATCAGAAAGCCCAAAAATTGGGCTTTAGCAACCATCACTGTTTGCTAATAGAGATGTCAGGATCGTGTAGCCAGGAAAATCAAACCATTATGAACCACAGTAAGTGTATGAGAAATATACAATGCACCTGTATGATTTCTAGATAAGTTTGTGCTGTTTGGAATAGGATCTCCAAGCTCTGAGCAGGTAACTTCCTACTGAGGGACATCTCAACATGCAGTATGACTTTACAGTAACAGGCAACTCAGGTAAAATCAGGGATTCAGAGCTTACTCAGTGAAGAAACCAACACACAAAGATCCTCACTGAAAGAAATCCTCCTCCTCAAAAGAAGAAACCAGAGCCTTATTGGGAAAGGTGATGCATTTTGCTCTCCTGTGGCAAACAGCAGCTCCTCACACGGAGAAGCCTCTCAGCCTCACAAAACCTGCAGATGGACCAGTGCTGGTAGACCTGGTACCAGGGTTCTTCCTGTTCCAAATGCACATGGCTGGATAAACTGATTTTCCATATCTGGTTAAGCTAGTTTTTATTCATCT
Organism: Myiotriccus ornatus; assembly: GCA_036023395.1. Classification (NCBI taxonomy): domain Eukaryota; kingdom Metazoa; phylum Chordata; class Aves; order Passeriformes; family Tyrannidae; genus Myiotriccus; species Myiotriccus ornatus. The sequence goes on from JAYRBT010000042.1 coordinate 71,715,626, forward strand.
TCTCCGTGTTGTTTGTATGTGATGGTGCTTCTAGCCATAGCTTGGGCACAGTGATAGCATATGGAGTAAGACATATTTCTGTTGCTCTCCTAAAAGTATTAGAATAATTTTAGGCATACTACTATAAAAAGAAAACTGATTAATGCACTTTTTTTCATGTTAGTGGATCTTGCACTAGCATCAGACTTTTCTTTAGTTTTCCACCGCTTAAGATAATCTATGTATCACACTCACCTACACTGGGCAACTCGTAAACCTGAACCCCAGCACTTGTAAGGAAACTGTTCTGCGCTGTCTCTCCTGATGACTGCTGTTTCTTTCAACTTGAAAAATAAGCCTGCCTGGTCTAAGAGTCGGCCCAGTTCCTAGAAGCAGAATGTGTGCTTTACCATGTTGTTCTCCCAAAGCTACTTGTACTTTGCACCTCAGCAGTGCTCATATCTGGGAAAGGGATCATGTTAAAGCAGTTTAACTGACCAAAATACATATCAAAGATGCAAAGAGGGACCTAGACTCACACTCAAGAGATTCCTCTCTTTTTCCTTGACTGTGGGATCAGCATAGGGACCTCACTTGGACCTGACTCTAAATTTTGACACCAAAAATTAAATACTATCTGAATTACTTTCACAAGCCCTTTCAAATTTTCCAGCTTAAAATATTATGTCTTTCAGACAGAGAATTCTAAGTTTTGTTTGTTTTTCATCTCAGTGGTTTTGTTTTCCAAACTGTGCTTATATAATCTTTTTATTTGCTCCTTCAGAAGCACTTTGAATTGATATTTAATGAAAGGTACCCTTCTCTTTAGGAAAACAACAGTCAGAGCTTTTTACCCTACTGCACTGTTATTTCCCTAGTGAGCTCTGCTTCTAAACCTGCTGTTATGTGTTTTCAGTTATAAGTATGAGACAGCATCACACAGAGCTTCTTCAGCCAACTTAACTTCTAGCATAAATCCCTGTTCCCTACGTCAGGATGTGAATGACTCCACGTTGGAAGTCTCTCATTCAGGTAAGAAACTGTAAGCAGAAATACAGGAGCTAGTTCTGACCTTGGTTGCAAGTGGAATAAGTTGTTTCTCCATGCAAGATGCTCATATTTCTTCTCTGTTACGAAGAATTTCAATCTCCACCTGTCTGGGATCATTGCCAACAAGTAATGTACCTGGTCCATCTAATTTGGAGAAGAAATATCCAGCAAACACAAATTATAAGGGTACAGATCCCCAGTTTTCTATGATGTTCACACTTCCAAATTACAATAAATCCCCCAACACTCACGAGGATGCTGAGACTGTGTTTGAATGGATTCAGTTACCCTGGACATGGAGCTGAGGAGGTGGAAGAGATAGTGTGACAGAACATGAAACTACACAGAGTTTACAGGAAATAAATGCAGATTCTTGTTACTTCCTTACAATATGGAATACAGCTGTTTTACATGTTGCTTTGCATGGGCACAGGTAGAGAAAGAACCAAGCTGTGACTCAGAAATGATCTCAAACTTCTCAGGTTAAAGATACATGCTATATACCAGGGAATATATTTATGACAATACAAATGTGCCATTTTTTTAAATGAGTGTTTTTTTCTGATGGGTGATGCTTGTTTTTAGAAACCAAATACAATGGAGGTGGAGGAAAGTGTTTTTAAAACTTTATTAAAAGTTCTGATGAGACTGACGGCCTTTCATTGATCTTCCATGAGGAAAATGCTGTTAATACCTTAAATAATAATTCATCTGCTGAATTTCCTGTGATTTGTCACTGTTTCCCATTTTATTACAAAGGTGTAAACTCTCATCTGCAGGGTGTGAGAAGGAGCCATCATCGTATATGTGGATATATATTTTACTGGGAAACATGTTACGTGGAATTGGTGAGACACCAATAACACCATTGGGCATCTCTTATCTTGATGATTTTGCTAAAGAAGAGAATGTTCCTGTGTATGTAGGTAATCTCAACATGAAGCAAACTGAAAGATTCAGAGTGTAAAATCGCCCTATGCAGAGGAAATAGTTCAGCCATTAAATGAAGCATCTGCTTCTTTGTATTTGCAGCGTGTTTGCACACAATAGCCATGTTGGGCCCGATGTTTGGTTTCCTGTTGGGATCTTTATGTGCAAAACTGTATGTGGATATTGGATTTGTGGATCCAGGTAAGCAAAACAAAGGAAAAGTGAAAGTAAGCTAACACTTGTTCATAACATGTTCCTCTAAGCCGTTGCCTAAGTTTATATTCTATTAATTGTATTTCTATAATTTATGTTTACTGTATATTTATTTCATTAATTTTATTATATACTTTATTGCAATTATATTAAATTACTGAAAGCCTTAAGGATAAAGGCAAAATTAGACAGGTAGTATATTTGTGTTTTAGGGCTAAAGGATTACAATACATGTCTAAAAGTTAATACCATGAACTCTCACAGACCCAAGATGTTTTACTAAACTGGGATCTTAACAAAAGGATTGTGTTAGCATAGCAGTTTTACAGTTTTTAGGAATTACCCACTCTTTCAACTGAGCATTTTACATTATTTACGTTCCATGTAATGTTTGCAGTACATTGTACACTTTTTGCCAGGCCTGGCTTATTCAGATGAAAGTATCTGCAAAATGCCAGGAGGAGCAGAGCAATCCCTGTAAGTGGTGGTTGTGGTCCTTCATCCTGTTGCCTTTCACTGACTGTGTTTTTCTAGTAGGATTAGTGTTGAGAAAAAATTTTCAGATCTTCAGGATCCTGTAGTTAGATAGATGAACTATTTTGTCTTTGCCCTTTATTAAGCTAATGTTTGATTTAACTTAAGCATAAGGACAGTGGGCCATTTCTGGTAATGCAGTGAAAAGCCTATATTCTTAGTCTCACTCAAAAAATTCCCCAATGTAACAATCATAAAACCTGCTACTCTCATCTTCCTTGCAATACAATATTTAGAGCCATGGGTAATCTCACTGATACCACAGAGAATTCCCTTGTGCTTAAGATCAACTTACACAATTCGGGTGAGCAGAGGATGGTCTCAGGTGAAATGTATCAGCCCTGAAAGCACCTCATGCTTGAGGCTTGTCAGCCATGCCTTTTGGTTTCCCATGTGTTGGGCAAGGGCCTTGGCATTGCCATGTCTGCCACAAAACAACAGTCAGTGTTAGGTGAGGAAAGGCAGATGAAACAATACTGTAGTGACAGGACAAGGGGGAATGGATTCAAACTGAAAGGGTGTAGGTTTAGATCAGATGTTAGGAAGAAAGTCTTCACTGCGAGGGTGGTGAGGCACTGGAACAGGTGGCCCAGGGAAATTGTGGATGCCTCTTCCCTGGAAGTGTTCAAGGCCAGGTTGGATGAAGCTCTGAGCAACCTGATGTAATGAAAGGTGTTCCTTTCACTTGGGGGGCTGGAACCAAGATGATCTTTAAGGTCCTTCCCAACCCAAACCGTTCTATGGCTGTATGATTCTATAACACCATTCAGGGTATGATTCCTGATGCCTTCACTGCATAGATAGTCCCTCATTAGATGATTATCATTACCGCTGGAAGTCAGACACTGTAAAATGTAGCTGTTGTAGCGGACAAAGGGTGGGAAGGTTCAGCTTGTTCATTTACATAACTTGTGCCTGTTTCCCTCAATTCTAGGAAGCATCACTATCACCCCCCAGGACTCCCGCTGGGTGGGTGCATGGTGGCTTGGCTTTTTAATAGGTGGAACAACCAATTTCCTATGTGCTATTCCGTTTTGCTTCCTGCCAAAGAGTCTGAAAAAGCCAGAGGAACCAAGTAATGACAAATCTTCATGCGGTCTCTTGGAAAAAAAGGGTGCCACAAAGAAGAAACTTACTCCTAAAAACCCCAAGTCAAGGAAGTGGTCAGTAATGCTGAAAGGCAAGTGTTTCCTATGTTGTATAAATATGAAAAGCAATAGCTACAAGATGCAGCAGGAATGTAATACTTCTGCAAAGTGTTTTGCCTCCCCTGCACTTCTGTCTAAACCAGTCAGATATTCCCACCAAAGGAGAGGTCAAAAAATTATTAGAAGTGAAAGATCTTGCTCAAGACTCTGAGGTTCTGCATGTATCACCTGCAATAAATCATCACCTGAGTGGCACTTACCTCTAAAATTTTGTGCTAGAAGAAATTTGAAGTGTTGCTGTATCAGGACTTAAAGAAAATACTAGAATGCTCTTTTTGCAATACAGAAAGGCAAATTATTCATCTGATACAGCTCATGGAGACTCTGAAGCACATATTTGCTACCTGGCGAAAATACGTCAGGCTTGAATAACAGCATTGGTTGTGCAGTCCTTAGGTCGAGGAAGGGGTGGAAAGGTGATGGAAAGAGGTGGCTTTGCTTCATTAGTCAAATTCTCCTGCCATTTAGATCCCAGTAGAAGACACTGGACATCTCCACAAAGGCAGATCTCACACTTGAACCTGTGACAATATTCACGTGAGCTGAACAAAGTCTTTGCTGTGTGGAGCCCTTTAGTCTTCATGTGCAGAATTCAATGGAGCACTTAGCCCTTAACCCACACTTCTGTCTTCTTCTAGGATTCTCTTCCTGTATCTCAACCTCTGGTGTTCTTCAAGAACCTGATTTTGCTTTCAGATACTTTCATGCAGATGAAGATCAGTACAACCTGCACTTGGACAGCTGAGAGCAGGATTTTGCCCTAAGATTTGCAGGTTACTCACCAGTAATTATGCCATGCATCTTTCAAAGCCAACTCATGTCCCTTTCTTTCAGATTTCTGTACGTCCCTGAAAAAAGTACTGGGTAATCGAATGTACTTTACACTTTTGTGTTGCTCACTGTTACAGTTCAGTAGTTTTATTGGTTTCTTGACTTACAAACCAAAGTACATGGAACAGCAGTATGGACAGTCTACATCCAAATCTAACCTTCTAATAGGTGAGTTACAACATGTGAGGACTGCTTGTGATATAAAGAGTGCTTTATTTGGGACTGAATTCCATGCAGAACAGGTTGATGTAAATTGTTTGGTGCCTATGGGACTATAAGAAATTTTTATTTTATATTATATCATATCATATTATATATATGTAAATTATAGCAGGGGCACTCCAAATATGCAGTGAGTGTGGTGTGAAAGTTTTAATTTCTGAAGCATCTGACAAATGCCTTGCAATGGAAGTGGGTTTTGAGGGCTAGGCACTTTAAAAACAGCATATGCAACCCAGGGATTGAACTGAACACAAAACCACCTAGAGTCATCATAACAAACCATAAAGCTTCCAGGGACATCAACCTGAGGACAGGCTTTGGCTCTTAAACCCATTTTGATACTTTATTTTAACATTCTCCTTCTATTATCTCTTTCAGGAATGACATCCTTACCTCCTGTAGGTATTGGAATTTTCCTAGGGGGGTTTATAATGAAAAAGTACAAAATGGGCATCATTGGAGCAACCAAGTTTTCATTTACCATGTCATTTTTGGCCTATGCCATCAGTTTTTTGCACTTTTTTGTTGGCTGTGAGAACTATGCGGTGGCAGGAATGACAGTGTCCTATGAAGGGTGAGTATAAAGTGAAGAAGAGTGGCTTTTTCTGCACGGCAGCAATAGTTAAAAAAGAAAAAAAAAAAAAGTACCATAACATCAAGCCTGAAAGAGCTTTAAAATCTACTGAATTTTTCTTGGAGTAAAGACACCAGAACAGTGAATGTGTGCTAAGACCTGTCTGTCCAGGGGGACCCAGAAACTCATCAGGATATGGGTTGCACTGCTGATGCCCAGAGTACCTCATGGCTACTGTTATCCTGTCTGCAGCTCACTGAAGACTTACCCACAGTTCAGTAATTTGTCACTGCAGTTCATTATCAAGCCATAGTGGTTCAGAGCTGAAAATGTGGAACTGGACAGGCAGGATGTTTATATTTGTGAGAACCTGAGGCCTAATCGTTGCTTGACGTCTACTCTGCAATGTTTCCACAAAGAATGTGACTGGTGGACCAGGGAATATGCTTAGAAAGCACTCAGATGAAAGGCAAGGCATGCACATAGGCTTAATTAACCCAGAAAGGAGAAGATGAAGAAAGACATCCCTCTTTTTTACAGACCTCAATCCCCAAAGGATGTCTGAAATGAAAAGGAAATACAGCATTTTCCATATTCTCTGGGAAGCGTTAGGCTAGACTTTTAGAGAGGAGCATTTTTTAACTATGGAGATCAGGAAATCTAGTTTCTATCATTGGTGAATTTTTACCAACAGCTAAAGATATACTTGATAAGACTGCGATAACTGTTCTTAGATCTTATTGCCATTAGGTGGGAATCTAGCTGACCTCTCACTCCTTTTTCTTTCCTGTCTACACCTGCCAGTAAAACCAGTATCAATGTTTTATTTGTTTTAAAATTCTTTATAATTTAGTAATTACTTTAATATCAGTGCAAGTAGGATGGAATCTCAAGCAAATCAATACTGTAGAGACTCAGCTGTGAAAACTTCTGTCCTGGGCATATGAGTTGGGTTTCAGGACAGCAATATTGCCACATGGGAGCGATTACACTGACCTCAGCACTGAAATAAAAATTTCTTGCATTTGTCTGAATTTAACTTCCAAGCAAACCCATTCCGTTCGACGAAAATGCCATATTTTCTGACTGCAACTCTCACTGCAAATGTGCCTCCAATGTGTGGGATCCCGTGTGTGGGGACAACGGAATCACGTACGTTTCGGCGTGTCTAGCCGGGTGCGAGACCTCAGTGGGACATGGAAAGAACAGAGTAAGACCCTGCTTCAGTTTCTGAGCTTTTCTGCCAGCTTATTTTCCACTTAACAGGGATTTAGTAGTATATAATCATTAAGGAAAGCAAATGTTGCTGGGGACCAGTCAGTAAAGCATTTATGATTTCTGGCTACAAACAGCGCAGTAGAGAGAGATTTTTCTGAGTTACTGCACACTGAGCAGAAAGCCCTAGCTCTTTGTTGTAGATATTCACTTTCACCTTTTGTAGGTTGACCACAAGAGGGGGAAACAGACAAATCAAATTGGTTACATGTTGCCTGAAGGTTGTCCATGGCTTGCCTTTCATAAATCTCATTTTGGCTGCCCTGAGGTTTTATCCAGCAGTTGAAGTACACTAAGATAGGGTGGTATCTTCCCTGATACTGATCAATAACATTAAATATGAACAATGGTTTAAAGGAAGGCAGCTCATTTCCTTCACGTGAGACTCTGGCATGTCAGGATACTGCTTATTTTTCTGTGTGACTGATTTCTTCTTGGCACAGAGAGATGGGGATAATGCCCAGAGTCCCAGAGAAGCTCCAGTTCATGGATGTAAACCATCACTGGATTATGCCATTCCCATATTTTCTGATGTCAAGTGATCACTCCAGAAGATACATGGTCTGGAGATGTCTCTTGTACTCAGTTTTCTCTCCAACAGAATCTGCACTGCGTGAGGAGAATCCCCTAACAAACCTGCTTTGTGTCTTCCAGGTCTTCCATAACTGCAGATGTCTTGAAATCAGCAGCTCATGGACAGGAAACAACACTGCCACCTTGGGGCAGTGTCCAAGAAGTGAAGCTTGTTCAATGAATTTTATTTATTATACAGTAATACAAGTCATAGGTGGCTTTTGTTACGCACTGGGAGGCACTCCAGCATACATGATTATGTTTAGGTAAGTACAACTAACTGTGTACCAAAGGTGAAGGCTTTCCAATGAGGCTTTCAAAATCATGTTTATGTTTCTTTCCCTTAGGAAAAAAAACAAAACACGAGGGTTTTTTGCAGTATAACCTACTTACTTTAATGAGTTTTGTCATCTCCCGTTTGTTGGTAGCTGTTAGCATCAAACCCATCCAACCTTACTTTGTGCTGTCTGCAAGTCAGTTCCAGTGTGTTTCCTCCAGCTCCTGCAGAATGGATTCTGTCATGGTCATCAGGAACTGTAGTGGCGGGAGGAGTAATGGGTTCAAACTGAACGAAGGAAAGTTTAGGTTACATTTAGAGAAGAAATTCTTTACTGTGAGGGTGGTGAGACACTGGAACAGGTTGCCCAGAGAAGCTCTGGATGCCCCATTCCTGGAACTGTTCAGGGCCAGGTTGGATGGGGCTCTGAGCAACCTGGTCTAGTGGGACGTGTCCTTTCCCACAGCAGGGGGTGTTAGAACGAAATGACATTTAAGGTCCCTTCCAACCCAAACCATTCAATGATTCTAGGTTCAGGTTTTCCAGAACGTGTCCTTTTTCTCTGCTTGGATTTTCTTACTGTATGGGTTCTGAAAATGCCATGCATTTGTCAGGATTTCTGGATGTGTAAGGACACAGCAAAGGCTGGATATACAATGGATTCAAGATCAGTGGCCACATCTGATGCTTGGAGTGTGGTTCCCCGTGGAACAGAGGGGCATTTTGCCAGGGGGCTTTGTGCAGTCCAAGATAGGTCGTTGTACAGAGGAATATCATTCGAGCATACAAAGATGCTGCATTAATCCTACTACTTGCAACTCTTTTGTATTAGAGCAATAGGATATTTCCCATCAAGTGAGGGAAATGTATGCCTGGGAGTTAAAGCAGTTGGAAAGCCCATTTCAATAAGACAAAGATACACTGTGATTATGACTTTAAAATTTTACTTCTTTAATTATGCCTAATGAATGGATTTCCTGGGAGGTATGGGATAGAAATCAGGGGGTTAATTTGCCTTTTTCATAACACTTAACATATTTTCAGAAGATGTAGGAAGCACTCTTCTTCCAAATCCTGGCTTTCTGTCAATAAGAGTATTAAATTCAGGGTAATTAACAGCAGATTAATAGACATGTCTAAGCACTGGACAGGCCAAGACTTCATACTCCCCCCTCTTTCTTTCAGATGTGTTCAGCCAGAGTTCAAAGCTCTTGCAGTTGGTCTATACACGCTCGTTATGAGAATGTTAGGTAAGAGAAATGTTTCTGACTGAGATGTTTGTTCATATGGCTTTAAATGACACCAATGTAATGACCATTTGTAAACCAGATGTGTCCCTGAAACAGCTCTTAGTTCCTGGGCTGTCCTGAATATCCTTTTTCTTCCTGAGGGTTCAATATTCAGTCCAGGGTTTGTTGGTAAACCAGCTAACACAACTCTGAAAATCTTTGACCTGCTGATTAAATGGTATTGCAGTTTGGAAGCCTGGTGTTCCAAAATGGGAAGAGTTTTTAAGCAAAACCGAAGCATTAGGTTGCATTTCTAAATAGCACTATAAGGTTTCAAACTTCTGCCTCAGTCCATGGCTCACTGAGACACGATGCTGCAGGTAAGATCAAAAAGAGTGCTCAAGTAGGATTTAATTCAACACTAACACAACTCTGCTAATACCACAGTGTCTCCTCCATGTTGAATTTTCAATTCACTTTAAAGCTTCCTTCAAAACTCTTTTCCCCCCTTTTTTATTTGAGGCTAATGAGATGGTTGATTAAGATGCCTAGGCACGCAAGAAAACACATCTTTGTTTCCTTTGGTTCCCTTTTTCAATGGAATATGAATGCCTGCATTTCAGAAATGTAGAGAAATGCGTGTGAAGAGACAAGCTACAAGAGTTTGCTATGAAATTTAACAAATCAACAGCTACTTACAAATTCCTGCAATCAAGAGCTGGTTATGGCTGTGGTGTCTAGTCAGGATTGTGGTGGGACATTTTGAGTCAGGAAGGTGTTTCTGTACTTTGTCTTCTTCTGCTTTTCTCATCACAATTCAGAGGTGCAGAATTTCTTCCCCCGGCTTCCAAGATAAGCAATGCCAATGGAATTCTCAGAGCAATTTTGGACACAGGAAAATTAAAAGAAGCATCATGTAAGAAGCACTGCCCCCTTCCTACAGGCTTCTGCTTCAGCACATCGAGCCAGCCTGCTCCTCCCATTGCAGGCAGGGGGAGAGCCACTGTCACAGATTCAAAAAAAGTGGCGTTGCTCTTCAGTGACTCAGAGATCAAATATGATGTGCTCCCATCTTCTTCCACTAAGGAACCTCCAAAATGAGCATTTGTTCCATTGTACCCCAACTACAGCACAGAGGATTGTAATACCCAGGCCTTTAAGATGGGTTACTGAGCTCAGACTCTCACAAGAGCCCTGAGAGAATAGGCTGAGACCATGCCTGCTTTTACAAAGTAAATTATTTCCTATATAAGAATGCAAGATACTCCTGTAGGAACAATATAACACATGGTCCTCTACATGTGGAGACCTGGATACCTCTGAGGTTAATACTCACCTTTTCTTCAGTAAGGCTGGGATTTTGTCCCATGTCTGTCATGTTTTGCAGTAAAGCAAAAGCTAATATCTGGCCCCACGAGGATTTCAGTTGCTTTTTCCTCATTCAAGCAGCAGGGACTATCAGCCAGTGTGTGTAATTTAGGATCTGCATAGAAGAGGGAACTATGCATCAGTTCAGTGCTCCAAAGGCACAACAGCTCTTCCTTGCAGGACCTTAGGCTGTACTAGAAGCCAGTGCTGGCTCTCAGAGCCATGCTTGAGAAAACAATATGCATGACTGCAAACCTGGCTGAAACTATCAGTCCACATTGCATAGGGACTGATTTTCCTCAAGATACGGAGACATTGTCCCAGTTTACAGTTATTCTGATAAAGGAAAGGAAAAGCTCCCCACCCACCTACTGCAGCGTTAAGTCACCACTAATAAAATATAGAGCTGATTTCTAAAAAGATGTCCTTTCCTGTGAAATCTTGGGACACTTTTGCTTGCCTCCTTGCAGCTGGGATTCCAGCACCAGTTTACTTCGGTGCAGTGATCGACAAGACGTGCTTGAAATGGGGAAGCACGAGCTGTGGGAAGAGAGGGGCTTGCAGGCTCTATGACTCCATTTCTAACAGGTAAGGCAAACTAGGGCACAAAAACCCTGAAGCACCTCCTCCCTACAGAGAGATATGTTTTGTTCTCTTACACTGTGGTGTCTGAGACCACTGATGAAAAATTATGATCAAATACTGACTCTGGACTCAAATTTAAGTCGGTCCAGAATTCCTGAAACTGAAAAATCTCTAGATCAAATGTTAAGCTCTCAGTTTTTAGTCAGTGTTTATGTTCTGCAAAAGAAATGTAATAGCCATGACAGAGATGTCTGAATTAATTTTGTATTTTTAATACCCCTTGAGCCAATTAAAAAGACCTAAGCCTTTAGGATTTGCCCTCAAGAGGAAAATTACCCAATTTTACTTTATTTCCAAATAGCTTGCTCATACTGGCAAGATTTTTAGCTTTGTGCATTGGCCACATTTGAGAGAAAAGTTGAAGAAAGAATGTTGTACTGAATAGCTGTAGGTGTTGGCTAAACCTAAACACTGTGAGACTTCAGGAGGAACATTGCAGAGAGTTTTCTTCAGTTTCACTCAAGCCTTGGCCACTTCTAAGTGTTTTTTAATTTTTGTATAGAACAGCTCATTCTGGTGACCTCAATATATTTCTACCCTGAAGGGCCTAAGGCCTTAAAGTGATTCAAAAGTCTTCCAAAACAAAGGGAAGATGATGGAAGTTCAGCTTTGCAACTATCTTCATAGGCAAAAAGAATATTATCAAATGTCCAGTTTGTGGTACCACTCACTGAGTTTTAATATTTTTCCCTAAGCTTTTTTTGATATAGGTGTGATCCTTATAAGCCATGAAATTGATTTACTTTAGTGTCTTTGAAAAGTTCAATGCCTTGCACAATCTTCTGTGCTCTGTCCCACAGGTATGTCTTCCTTGGTTTAGCAGCTGTGTTAAGAGGTCCTTCCTACTTAATTGCAATCATATTTTATATACTGATAAAAAAACACTTTCAAAATAAGAACTCCAAGCCTATAGAGAATGGACAAGAAGATGCTCCTATGAATAAAGAAGATAACTGCAAGATCCAACAACGTTTGCCAGGTTCTCCTGATGCGGAGAATGAATCTTCTGTCTAGAAAGCAATTTAGACTGGTGACACGTAATCAGGTCAGCTTCTTTTAGAAACCTTCACAATGTTATGAGTAACTAAATAATAAATAATAACACTGTTCAGAAAGTATAGTAATAGCAAACCTGCGATCAACAACAATGAAAACTAACAAACAAGTATGGAGGTGCCTTAGGTGTATCTGGCTACCAATAACAGACAGAACAAGTTACACAAACTGAACCGAATTCTCAACAGATAAAGAAAAATCTCCCTTGGCATTTCTGATAGAGCCAGTCAGGTATTTTTAGTGGGATCAAAGAGGACTGCTGCCAAAACATCCACATCCCAAGGCTCCCAAGAGGCGATGCTGATCCTGCATAGCAGATCCATGCAATAGCCTGACACAGGAACGACAAGCTCAAGGCTAAGAGCAGCTTTCTGATTCCATTGAATTCAATCAGAATTCACAGTAAAACCAAAGCATTTAAGCAAAACATTTCAAGGTCATCTAAATGAGCCACTGCAATAATTTCCCATCGCCAGATTGGCAAAAGCAGTATTTTTCCGAGAAGCATTTTATCTTAACTCGGCTGAAAATGTTATGCCTACTTAAAACTGCAAACAAGTTGTCATAGAGGAAATAATTGCTTTTAAAAATCTCAGAGTCGTAGAATTTAATGAAGAACTATTTTTTTTTTTTTTAGTTAAGCGTTCATGAAAAGTAAGAAATACTCTGAATTTGCAGCGCTGTTGTTTTCCAAGGAAAGCCCATCCACGTACCTGTGGTTGTATGGCTATGCCAGGCAGAGTCCGGCAGAGGGCACTCGAACGACAGCATCACCCCTGTGATTATTGCGAATGTCGATACCTTTCTCGTGTTCAGTCTCGCTTATTCTGGGAGAAATTAATCATCTGCCGGGCAAAACACCCATATGTGGTCCCATACACCTTAGGATTTCCTAAGCACGAGCCTTTACCTCGTATATTCGAGCTGATTTTGTGTACTTGTTTGCTTGCGTTCATCGTGTCACTCGGAGCTTGACAACTTGTTATTACTTTAAATAAAAAGATGTGTATTTGTGTACCATTTCACAACAGGGATTGAATTGGATGGTTGATACTTTAAAATGGATGCTCAAGGCTCAGTGGGATATGGTTAATAGACATGATAGCTTAGAAAAAGTACATTGAGGAAAACCCTGAATTGTTTTGAAATAAGTGTTGTCTGTCATGACAGTCACTTGGCAGTGATTGCAGCAGCAGAAGGGAGAAGAATGGGACTTTTTTTTCCAAATGAAGTGATGTTTACTCGAGGCAGAGATTCTCCATGTAGCAAAACTAGAGAAACTCTTTATTCTTCTTTAGCCTGGAGAAAAGGAGGCTCAGGGGAGACTATTGCTTTCTACAGCTACCTGAAAGGAGGTTGTAGCAAGGTGGGGGTTGGCTCTTCTCCCAGGCAACAAATGATAGAACAAGAAGAAATGGCCTCAAGCTGTGCCAGGAGAGGTTCAGATTGGACATCAGGAAGAATTTCTTCATGGAAAGGGTGGTCAGGCACTGGAATGGGCTCCCAAGGGAGGTGGTGGAATCGTCATCCCTAAAGGTATTCAGGAAATAACTGGACAGGGTAATTAGTGCTCTGGTTTAACTGACAAGGTGATGATCAGTCAAAGGCTGGACTTGATGATCCTGGAGGTCTTTTCTAACCTAAATGATTCTGTGATTCTATGACTCTAAAACTGATCTGGTCTTGTCTCACAGTTGGGTTTGCTTTGACATATTCAGATACAGCCATAGGAAAGAGCTGTGGGGCATCAAGAAACGAACAGCCTTATCTAACCACTGAACTTGGGAGTGAGTTTGGCAGGGAAATTAATTGCAGCTGTGTAGTTCTGGTTCTATTCCAGATGTTTTGTTCAGATTATATTTTATTGACGCATCTTGCTGCATATATAATTTCCTATGGGGAAGGAAAGACAGGGTTTTGGATGAGATATTTGTAATCCAAAATCTGTAATATTCAAAAACATTTTATGTGACAAAATAACTGAAAACAAGAGCTAATTCCAGATGACAGACTATGAGAATTATGCACAAGGAATCAACAATGCCAGAAAAAAAGGTGTTATGTCCTGTAGCAGATTTAGGAAGTTGCTACTCCAGGCTAACTAGATTAATATAGTGGCCTCTTTGGGTTATCAAGGGGATTTTCCCCTTTCTTGTGGAAAAACAGCAAGAAATAATGATCACTGGTGCTACACATGTTCAGGAGAGATTTAAAATAAACCAGAGAGAGAATTTTGAGTGTCTTTACAGTCCTAGGAGGAAAGCTTAGATACTTTTTTCATTATTGTTTTTGAGAAGAGAACAATTACACAGTGGAAAGAAATGCATGAATGTGTTTCAGCAACAACCTGTCACTGCAGACACAATTTTTACACAGACTAGAATGGATGCAAACAGAGAAAAAGAAAAGCTGGAATCATCTGCATGATGAGCTCTGGGAGAGAAGGAATGAATCAAAACTTTGATGAAAAGTTTAAGAAATTATCTTTCCCCCACCTAAAAGAAACACAAAGAAGGTGACATACTATGAACTGCAAAATAAATGTACTATGTTCAGGGCTTGCACCATGTTCAGGCTCTCACCATGGGTGAGAGAAAAAGCATTCAAAGAGCCTTTCCTGTCTTGCTATTTTCTGTCCCTAAAGCAGTCCAGGGAATTATTTTTGTCCTTTCCATTAGTGCACAGGAAAATAACTGTATTGAATCTTTGACACTTAGTAAAAAGTACCTGGTGTCCAAAATCAATGCAGGAATACTTTTGGAGCTAAGTGTGCTTTGCTTAAGGTGTTTCCTTTTTTTTTTTTTTAATTTGAGTAGCTCCATTTCAAGACAAAGCTGAAAAACATTTAAAAAAATGTGATTTTCTAAGTCTGTGGAGGAGTGCCATGAGTTTTATGTCTGAGTCAATGCAAAGCACAAGAAGGGCTCATTCAGTTTTTATGCAGTTTATGCTACCCATGAATGTTATTGAAGTTTTATTCTGGAGCAGGACTACACGCAATAAAATATGTCACAGACATATGACACAGAGACAAAAGAAATCTCAGGCAGGTCATCTACTGGTGCAAATCCATCAACTGGGAATAACTTGACTTGCCTCTTCAAGCTCATTAGTGTTCATCTGAATCAATGTTAAAGATTATGTCTTCTTTCTTAACTTCAGAATTTATAACATTAATTTCTTGGCAAAATGGCCATCTTTCACACATTATATTCAACGAAGCATAACAACAGAGCTGACTTCACTTTTAAACATGCATGTTTTCCTCTCTAATAAAATTCTTACAATTTCAAAAATACCATTAATTTAGTGTATCAGTGTGAAATATGAAACACTAGGACACCCTAGAGTTCTGTGCAAGCCCACCCTGCATGCCGTCAGATTAGGGTCGCAAACCTGAACAGGGATGGGCCACTATGTTAACTTACTTCAAGGGTAAATGTCTTATATGCAGTCAGATCTCTCAAGTCTTTCAAAAAGTACATGACAAATTTTTTTTGCTTTATTCATCTGAAATCTTAGTTACCAATTATTTTTAAAAGATACCTGCAGAAATAGCATTGGTTGGTTGTTTTAGTGCTCTTCTCATCCTTGCTTTCTGGAATTCCTTACTTACACGCACATTAAGTACCTGCAAGTATTTACTTGCAGAAGCTTCTTAGTTTCCAATTATTCATACTATTCTTTTTTATTTTTCTTTCCTCTTGAAAACAGACATTGAGGGAGAATTCAATAGCTGACTCATTTCTGAATCATCATTAATTTCAGCCCACTAGTGCTTTTTTAATCCTCATTTTAATACACGGGATTTAAAGTTGTTTGTTGTTTTCATTGACTTCAGGAATGCATTACAGAGGGTAGGAAATGCTTTTGCCATCCAGGTCTCACAAATGCCCTTTTTCCAGTCCTGTTTGACAAATTCACCAGGATATAAGAAATTTAACAGCTAGCCCTTAAGGTCATCCAAGCATTCATTAGTAGGTCTGGAAGACCTGCCATCGCGTGAGTTGTCATTGTCTCTATATCCATGATGCTACTGGAGAAGGGATGCACTTCCCAGTCAACTTGAACTTGCAATAAATGTCAATATTGGCATTCCCTGGAAAGCAGCAGCAGGCAATGTATTAAACAAGTATGCTCCTGCTGGTCCTATAAAGCTTTGAGAGGGCTGAAGGTTTCAATGAATGAAAAACTGCAGAACAAAACTACCTTAGCAGCAGGTACTTATGGAAGGATGGATGGGCAAACATCCAAAATCACAATCATAGACTCATAGAATAGATTGAGTTGGAAAAGACCTCCAAGATCATCAAGTCCAACCCCTGATCCAACTCCAATTACTATATCATGGCACTAAGGGCCA
>JAYRBT010000042.1:71732052-71752457 GCA_036023395.1 Myiotriccus ornatus
GACTGCCTCTTCTCTGCAGTATTGAGCTCCCAGCAGATATCCGGCAGGTTAAAGTCACCCACAAGGACAAGGGCTGATGATTTCGAGACATCCGCCAGCTGCTTGTAGAATAATCCATTCCCTTCGTCATCCTGGTAGGGCGGTCTGTAACAGACACCCATGATGATGTCGGCCTTGTTGGCCTTCCCCCTGATTATATAAAGGTGTCAAATCAATGCACTACCTAAATGATTTTCTCTCCTAAACCACCTGAATCGGTGAAAAGTTGTTAGAATACAGAGCAGAGAGTACATATGGGAAGTCTTTGCAAGACTTGATACTTTGAAATTTGAATTAAAAGGGAAAAGAAAAAAAGAAATGGAAATACAAGGAACAGGATTGATTACAGTAACCAAACCAAATTGGTCCAACATCTGGTATTAACAACAAAAATCTGCAAATAATCTAGCCCAGCTGATCCAAAAAGGGGGACCTCTGGCTTGGGACTGCATGCAGGGCCAGGATTGTTTGTGTTGGTGCTGGAGTGAGTCCCTCCACTGTGCAATTTGAAATTGAAAGAGAAAATCCTGTTAAAGAATTATTCCCCTTCTTGCAATCACCTCTTACCAAGTTGCTACAAGTTACCCTCTACAGCGAGACCTTAAGGCCCAGCATTTAACTATTTTTGTTCCTTTCTGGCTCCTCAGATTTTCTCTGAGATGAAGACTTCTTGGATCCACAGAACAAAAATGTAAATCATGGTATTTCCAACACACTTTTCATGAGTATTTGCAGGTGTTAGATCAGTCTCCATCAACATTATGGAGTCAGAGGAGAACAGAGGAAAACTGAGCTGGAAGTAACTATTATATTACCCATGACCATTTGAATGATCTGATGTGAGAATAAGTGTTCCTTACCTTCCAAAATTTTGCTAGAGGATCTGTTATCCTCACACATGAACTCAAGGGAGAAATTCTTTGTCACATTGAAGTAGAACAGACTACCTTGGAGCTTAGGATATCTGCATTCACTTCCTTACTCTGTTACAATTTTATTTCTTTGGTCAAGAAATACAAGACTGAGAATACTGAGTAAAATAGCATTTTCACAAGCACTTACAAACCAAGTTTACAAGCCAAACTTCTAAGTCAAAATTTTGTCTCTCTTTACTCTACAATTGCACCTCGACAGATGCAAGGTTGAGAAAATTTAAATCATGTTCAATAATGAAAGAGGATCATGAAAGTGCTTTAAAAACTTCCATTTGAATGAGCTGGATGACAGTAAATATACAAGAAAGGAAGTGCTTCAGGAGATATTTCCTGTTCCAGAGATACAGCTTCAGAAACCAGGATGTTATGTTCTTTACTAACAGTGAAGTTTTTCCCTCATTCTGGACAAGCTTTCCATGTCTGGAAAATGAAATCATTGTTTATGACTATTTTGGAAATGTTATTTTATCTGAAGTTACCACACTTTAATTTCTTGATACAAGACTAATTTTTGCCTGGAGATAACCATTCTGCCACTGCAAGTTTAGCATTAATTCATTTAGCTTCAAATGACAGTAATTATGAACACATCTTTACCTTCCAGTTTTCAGCACAGGGCTTTGGCTTTTGGTCCACAGATTTTCCCAGAAACTGTGGTAAGTTGGTACAGTCTGTGTTAAAGTGTTTTCTTCAGCAGTGTAACAGGTGGCAGGTGGATTCAGTAGAATCACAGCTCACTCAGCTGGGATCATATCTTTGACTGCAGTGAAAACATCTTCTTTTTTGTATATTGGTTTATAATACTGGTTTATAACCAAATGACTTGTCCAGTCAAAATAAGGTCATGTGTTCACAGGCTAAAACAAAAACAAGATTGGAATGGTCAGGGATTGGTAAACATTCATTATCTTCAGAGAGGTTGAACCTGTTTGTGTGCTGGCTCTGAAATGACACTTTAAAAAATCCTGAAAATTAAAAATTAAAATTTTTTTTGAGTTGTCCTGATTTATTTTTCTTTTTTTTTAAGAAATGCTTTATTCAGGGAGCCTTGTACTAGAGTTTTTGAGACTGATGAGTACTAATGCTTTTAAACACAAAATTGTTTCCCAAATTACCTAAAGTAGCACACCCAAAAATTAAACTCTTCCTCTAAACTCATTATCATCTTTTGAATATGCAGATCTATATTTTTAAGCATTAATGGGAAACTTTTTCACAGTCTCCCAATGCCATATTTATCCAATTCTCCTCTTCATTTGCAATTTTATTCATGTGCTGACGTGTTCCTCTCTGCAAACCAGGTATCCTGATGAGCCATTCTCTAACTGATATAATATTATATTTGGCCATTATAATCTCATATGATTCATACCTTCTGCTGGCTATGAAGAGTAAATTCTGTATAGAAATCTATCTATTTGTTATGTTTAGGAGATGCTTTTATCACCCATGCACCTGCAGCTTCAAAAAAGATGTTGAAGCAGGAAACCTGGCAGGACCTCTTAGATGTTTCAGGCCACATTATCATTATCATTACTATGACCTGTAATTAACACTGGAGTAATATTTCAGGTTTCATTGGCCTTGTCAGTTAAGCCAGGACTGGAGCACAAACTGTGATTATGTACATTGCTAACACCTATTGTCCCTTGCTCTAATCTAAGGAGAGACCAAGGGTGTCTGGCTTCTGGGGAAGGAAATGCCAGCAGAGATGGGACCAGCTCACCCTGAAGCTTTGCTCTGCAAGGCCATGCAGACACAACCAGCTCCAGCTGTGACTCACGGCTGTGGCAGCCCATGGGATTCAAGGAAGAGGATCAGCACGTTCAGATGGAGTTGTGGTTTCCCACTGCTCATCGCAAATCATTTGCCCTGCACTCCATGCAGTCATTTATGGGTTTTGCAGATAACGAGAGCACTCATTCATTTATGCAGCAATATCTCCTACTGAGAAACATGAAACTCCTCTGATGATTTCTTACCTGGTGATTTCAGAGAAGAAAATGCTGCATTTTTTTTATAAATGCCTTATAGTTCAACACAGCAGAGGAGATGAATTATTTAGGTTTGACAGTCACTGACTCTGAATGTCTCTGGTTTAAGATGCAGATCTGCTACAATAATTTTAGAAATACTTCTCAGATGTTTTCTCCTGCATCATGTAACTCTTTTTCTGACAAAATCTTAAGGATTCCATGGGAATACTTTGCCTCTACCTGTATTTCTCTCGTAACAATTACTGCATTGCCACTCTTCTAAGTTTGCTGCACTGATCTGCCAAAATCTGCTGACCTGTTGCTTCCTGGTAGTCTTAAACACTAAAGACTTATTACTTAGTTTTTCACTAGAAGCGGTAATCACATTATAGCATGTTTAGAAGACCTAACTAAAAAACATTGGGAAACAATGCCAGGCTTTCTGCCGCCAGACCCACACCTAAACCATTAAGCTATCTGCCAGAGGTGCCCCAAAAGCAGTCCATATCCAACAGGTAGGCCAGGCAGGAACTTTCCCAGCACAGGACAGGGGTGGGTGGCTGTGTAGGAAGCTCTTGCTTAACCATCAGCTTCAACCTCCCAGGCATTCCAGTCTTTCTGGGTGTCTCCTTTGTTCCACCTCCTCTGGTGGAGGACCCACCTCAAGGGACTCATCCCACGGAGGAGGGACAAGCTCCAGGAATAGAAGTAGGACCATAAATGCGGTGATACCATGGTTGGTCTCAGAAGAGACCAAATTTACCACACATCCAATGCACAACCTGTCTGAACCCACATGATAACTCTACTGTGGTGCATTTGGTTGGCTTAAAAAGGTCCTGACTGCACAACTTTCTTAACCTGAGACAGTAACACAGGACCTGCAGACCTAAGCTAAGGGCTGCCATCTCCTGCAGGTGGTTGCTGGTGCATTAGGCAGGGGTCAGGCTCAAGGGTCCACCCTGTCCATAATGTAGACCTGGCTAAAGAGGTGGGCAAAGACCTCAGGACACACAGAGCAGGCACGGATGTTCCCCATGGCGGCAATGGCTATGCACAAACAAATAACTTACCTTTTCTAAAAAGCAGGCTCTGCCCTTACAGATCACTTCCATAATAGTGCAGAGGGGTCTCATTAGTCTGCTCAAAATTCAGGTGCAGGATTTTTTTTGTTTTGTTTTTAATTCTTGGCCAATTCGAACTGTGATTTAGTTATGTTTTAGCAGCTCAGAATAAAAAGAGGAATTAATTAGAAAGTAAGAGATACAAGTAACACTGGCAAAAAAACCCCACACCCCTGTGAGTTAGATCTGTATTAACAGTTTCATCTAGAAAGAACTTTCAGCATGTTCCAAACTAAAGGTAGGCAAAGCAACAGCACATTTCACAGTGAAAACTGGTAGACTAAATCTGATGTTGCCTTTATCCTGTATTACAAAAACATTTGAAATGTTTGAATTTGACAGCCTGAAGTATTTTCTCTTTATTCTGCAACAGCTAGTGCTCTATTCCCAACTTATTTTTGTGCCAGGATAGACAGGGATTGTTGATAATGAGGACACAAAACCCATAGGAGGGCTTGTTGTTTGTAGGGTACATGATCCTAATGCATACAGAAAACTGTGGGTTTAGGGATGCTGGTGTTTTTTAAATCTTTTATAAACATCTAAGAAAACATCATAAAAACAGGTAGTCATAGGTTATTATGTCTGCTTGATTATATATCTAAAAGCAAAGAAATGCCAAATAGCTGAGCTGCCTCCTGTATTCTGTAGTGATTCTGACAGAAGGACTTGGATAATGCCATTAAAGGGCTTTTTGATAGCCTCAAACAAGAGCTGGGTAAACACAAGGCTCATGCCCTTAAACCTCCCACAGTCTTATGAAAATTCACTGTTTTTCGCATTTGTTCAGCGATACCGGTGGAATTACCATGATTTATAGCCCACCAAATTGTCTGTAATGATCCCTAAACTACCTGGTTTGTTGTCTGTATTCAAAGGCACGCTTGGCTTGGCGTAGTTGCAAATTTGCCTCCAAAACAGCTTTCCTAGTTAACAATTTCTCTTACCAGCTTAGAAAACAACAGGTTTCTCTTCCTTTCTGGAGGATTTTCCCGGTGATGGAGCTCAGAGATGTCAGAGCACAGTGGCACCCCTATCACACAGGACAAAGACATCAGTTTTGATCCTAGAGTCAGTAATTTGGCTTTGCAATCAAACCAGAGACCCAGAGGTCCTGGAGCAGGAGGAACTGGAAGGGAAAATGTCTTTACTTCTTCTGTATTGTGAGAAGCAGGGGGATAAAAAGCTTTTGGAAAATGCCACTTGACTGACCACTTATTTTGCTTTTTGCATATTCTGTGCTAGCTGCTTGTTGAAGAACAAATTACTCCCTTGAATAAACTTCTACCTGCTGCTCACAGGGGAGTTCTTAGGTTTGCAGTCAAGAAACAGTATATGTTGGAAACAGGGAAATGATACAGCTTTGAAGTTGGCAGTATCCTGAGCCAGAGACTCATTCAATACCACCTGTGGCAGCGCTATGTGCTGTTATTGATTTGGGACTGTTATGAAGAATGATACCAGCTCTTATTTGTATGGGAAAGCTGGCTTTACTAAGTTGCACCTGGGGTAGATATCTGGACATGAATCATCAGTTCTGGCCAGAATCTCATTTCCAGTCTGACATCAGTTATCAACGCAACTTTGATAAAACATCACCTTCTGGGAAAAATCAAGATGTTTTCATAAAAAAAAACACACAAGACAACAACAATCAGTAATATAAAAAACCAGTGTACAGAAATAAATATCCAAACAACAGAAGTAAAAGGGAAATGATGTTAGTATGAGTCACCTGACTGAGTCTATATGTCTAGCACAGACAAGGAGTGTTTCTAAAACTGCCAATGTATTTTTTCAATGTTAAAATACTGTTTATAGAAGGAGAATGATGCAACATGATTCTCTCTGTGTACAATTCCTGATATTTCTGGAACTTTGATTTTTCTTTAATTATTTCCAGACCTAGATGCAATATTGATACTGTATATACTAGAGAAGATTTCATTTCATCCCTTATAACACACACAGCTTGCCCATATCTGCTGGCAGTTTATAATCAGAGCTGCAGTTGTAAAAGACAACATTTAAATGTGCTGGTCATTGCCCTGAAGTAATAAAATGCAAACAACTCCAACCCTAATGCCAGGATATGAAGAACTTCCTTTCAGTGAGTATCACACCAACCCTTTTCCCATCCTTGTTTTTGCCCTTACATGGGACAGATGGAAGAAGAAAGATCAGAAAAGCATTTGACATGGAGAATCCCTATCTTTAGCCCTCTGATCTGCCACTTTCTCAGATAAAGTGTGGTAGATTTTCTTTATATTACTGCAGTTCTCCATTCCATGTCTCAAGGAAGTTTAAGACTAGGAAAGAAAGATTGTTTCCTGGTTTCAGATTTATGCACAGGACTGCAGGGAGCAGAGACACCCTCCAGAAAATAAAGCAAAGTGGCTGTGATGTTGGAGGTAAAACCTACAGTGATCTTATAGGCAGGTTTGCTCCTATTGCAAAGGTACATCATGAGGGCTGCAACAAAATATCTCACTTCAAGAATTTTTAAAGGCTTTTCTCAGTAATAACTGTTGGAAGCATCTGTTAGTGAAGTTTCTCTCTGGAAAACACTGCCTGTGGAAAGCCATGTATTTGCAAGTTTTCATATTTCAAGGTTTACTGAAGGTTACTTAAACAAGGAAGAAAATGGCATATAAATACAGGGACCATTAAAAAAAAATGCCCCCCTTCCCTGCACACACACATACAAAATAAACAAAGAAACTTAAACACCTACCACTTTATTGCAACAATTCAGAGTAATTTTGCTTAAAACCATTACTGAGATGTGCTGCAAAATTAATTCACCACTTTCCTCATTTGTTTTCCATTTTTGACTGCTTAACATTTTCAAGTCAAACCCTGGAGTTGTTGAGTAATTAGGGTTCAGAGGGTGCTCTGGGGGCTCCCACCTGACCATGGGCATGGGATCCACTCTGGAACAGTGAGCTCTGGTCACGAACCCCACAGCAAGGGCTGTCAGAGGAACTGGGCAAGTGAGACTTTATTGTGGATTTCTTCTTTTTAATTTTTCAATCATAATCAAATTTATGACACTTGCAAAAGTTTGGCTTGTCCTACTGTTGGTCTAGAAAGGGATGAGAGCAAGAGGATGGGAGAGTTCCCTAACATTTTGGACATTTTTTTCCCCTTACTGTTGCTTCAGAGGAGGAAAGGAAGAGGACAGGGCAAAGCAAATAAAAAGTCAATGTTTCAAAGATATTTTTGAACCCTCAAAATGTAAACTAGCTGTTCAAGTCAGTAATTAGACTCCTTTTGTGCTCAGAAAAACTGAAGCATAGGCAGAAAAGACCTTGTTTCTTTTTTACATACAAGTTTCCTCACTCTCCTCTGAGGTTCTTGCACCAGGAAGAATGTCTTTTTTGTTGGCAGCATCTAGTTCTTTGCTGGTTGATCTTTCTGTATTTTTAATACCTGTCATCCCTTTGCCATCTGGTTTGAAGCGTTTCATTATTAAAACAGAGAGCACTATGTACAAGACACAGCATCCTGCCCGCAGTCCTGCAATGAGGCCAAGATAGACGTTTCTGGGGGAAAAAAAGGGACAAAATATGTTTATATTAAGAAAGCTTGCCAATTTTGAGTGGAAGCAAGTAAGATATAAAGTGCAGTTTGACAAAACCATTTATTCTCAGCCAGGTATTGCTTCACATTTAAAAAAAAAGGAATTAGAGGCAGAACAAATGACCTCGTAACACCAGCCCCAGGCAGGTCCTAATCAGGTCCTACTTCTAGCAGAAATGTCTGGAGTGTGCTCCCATTCAGCAGACTGTATTTTAGGGCTAAGACAAGAGGAGCTGGACCAGCTGAGTCTTTCTGCCTGTAGTCCCCATCTTCCCCCAGCTCCTCACTGTCACATTTAGTGTTCCTGGCCACAGTTCTCCGTGTGCCATCAGTCATTTGGGTCCTTTCTCCAAGTGGATTTTTTGAGGTGGCTTATACAATATGAAGCAAATAAATGAGGGATGTGGAAGAGCATCCTCAATGCTACACTTACTCCACAGTTCTTGAGTCTTCCACAAAGCCAAAGCGTCACAGAGTTACTCAGTGCAGTTATTACATTATTCAGTGCAAGCTTCAATAAAAGAACTAGTTTAAGCAACTTAAGGAAGTGTACTGCAATTTTATATGCCAGATGGGATGAAAATTATTTGGTTTATTTGATCTATTAAGGTCTAGTCAAATAAGGAGCTTTGGTGCTGGTAGTATTCTAATCAGTCTATAGACAGTAGACACAAGGAAAGAATACCTTGGTCCTTGGTGCCCAAAGTTGCCTCTGAAACCAAATTTCCAACTCCTTAATAAAGACTCAACTTACCTGAATTCTTGTGTGTCGTAAACCCGGCAAGATCCAGATCCCCCACAGCTTTTTGTCCCCCATTTCAAGCAGGTCTGATCTATCAAGGCACCAAAATAAATAGGGGCTGGGAGTCCTCCTGCAAGGACAATCTTTGTTACATGATCTCAGGCATGAAGATCTCGTCACTTAATGTCATGTAAAGAAATGGGGAAATGAATCTTGGAGTTTCTGAATTATATCTGCATAAAATGGGACTAAACATCGAGCTCCAGCTTTGAGAACCCAAGATTTGTGAAAATATTTAAACATCTACTTAACAGGGAGATGAAATGCTGGAAGACTATAGCTTAATTATATTCAGCAAGGAAAATGTTAGCAATTCACTTTAATGGCATTTTTATTAGAAGTATAACTTCTGTTGTTCAAAGAAATAATATAACCAACATCTCTTTTGCAGCACCTGGTGTGGATTTACGTGCCATGACATATTAATATTTGTGTATACTAAGATATCTTTTCAGGTATCAAACAACAGTTTGCCATTAAAAATGCTTAGTGGAGTGCAAAAGGCTGAAATTAACCACTGGGTAGTAAGTGTATTACTGAAAGAATTCCTTTTATACAGTCATAATGCTTTAATATGATCAGGAAGCTGTTTGAGGGATAATGTGCAATTTTGTGAAGCAAACTGCCTCATAAAAGCAGAAGATTCATTCTCTGCAGCATTCAGCTAAGACATGGAGATTAGAAAAAAGATCCAAATGACTACTTGGGTGAGATTTCAGAAACCAGCAAACAAGGGAAGATGTAGCAAGATTTGCTTGAGGCAGGGTAGACTACATTTCTGAATACTTGAATGGTTATTCACTGCAGATAAACTCAAGAAACAAAATATTTGTCAGAGTACACAGGAGCTTTAAGTGAATAATGGTCAGCAAAAGTGAGCATAGGTTGTTAAGGATATGCAGACTGATCAAACTCAGGTAGTTGTGTCCATGAATCAAAAAATGCACTCCAAAAGTACAATGAAATTTCCTTCCTTTGCCTGATTCCTTTGTTGTATAGAATAAAAAATTCTAGAGATAATCATAATATGTAATTACATAGCAGAAAACATGCAGCAAGCTTCTTCAAACACTTCGAAATGCAGTCTGCTTACAGGAAAAAATTCTGGAAAATCTGTTTTGTTCTCATCTGGAGCAAGGGCATTGCACTGGCTGACTTTGGTCTACCCCTCCGATTACTCACTTGAATCCCACAAAGAAATGAAGTCTTACCCAGTACTCTACCACCCAAAGTTTCAATCCCAACAGCAAAGGATTTCAGGTCTGGTGAAACAGATCTGGAAAGGAAATAAAAATGGTACATTGTTCTGAGGAACAACCAAGTAACGTAGCTACACTCATGCTGTGAACATCTGTACGTGCCCCATGCAAGAGTGCTGTGGCTTACCTACATAGCCCACTCAAACCCTAATTGAAAACATTCACCAAAGTTAATGTTCAGATGCAGAGTCTCCTTCCACGGGTGAACTCTCTCTGAAATAAAGGGGGCAATTTACAGAAATTGATCTTGAACCCAAGGAAAGCAGGTTGCAAATGTTTTTGGGAGACAGTGCATAGGAAGATTATAGTGAACCCGCTAAGTCTAAACAGTTCATGTCAGTAAGTTAAGCTCCAAGAAGCTGTCTTAGTTTAGAAGGGGTTTTAGGTGTGCAGTGATTACCAGAGGGAACAAGGGTGTGCAGTTCTGCATTCAGGTTAAGCACACCTCTGCCTCTAGCATTTTACACGGAGACAGCAAATGTGAGTTATCTGGCTACAAAAGCACCTCATTCCTACCAGTGGAAAGCAGCCTGTGTCCTTCAGGTGAACTGGAGGAATTAACAGCAGTACTGAGCTGGCACAGGGACAGGAGGGAGCCTTGCTGTGGCCAGCCTGCTCCCTGAGCTGGAGTTTTTACATCAGTGTATGGTCTCTTCAGCATTAGCATGAAAGTCTTCTCATTGTGCATATTCGTGTTCCAAAAACTGGCCAGCGAAGTGAGCCTTATCCATTACCCAGGAATGTGCTAAAAATTACTTATACCCTTAGAAATACTGCAAAGGGATCAGCAGCTTATACAAGTTATCTGGTCATGTGCACTAATTGCAATTCACCCGTGAGCATGAGAGCCTAGAAACTTCCATATGAAAGACAGAAAACACCATCTCTTCTTCTGAGTGTAAAATAGCAGTGCTGCTTTCCAACTTAAGGAATCAAAATTTTAAAAATTTTCCTGCTGACATAGTTCTGTTTATACCAGCTGACGAAAAAAAATGGAGTATCAGACTTCTCACAACACAGAAGACATTGTTAGGCCACTAAGCTTAACAAAAGTGAATGTTTTTCTCCTGAGTAATATGAACAGCACAGTCACGTTGGACATGGCTTATCACTGCATCTTATTTCAAGTTCAATGCTCTGTTAAAAATATCCCTATCAGTGGAAATGAAAACCAACATTCAGGATCAGCATAATGCCCACCCGTTTCATCACCAAAGTACTCAGCCTCAAATTGGAATTAAATTGTTGCATAGACATTTTGCTGTGCCTCTGAACAGAGGTGGATTTCAGAGTACAGTCAAATCCTCAGGGGCCTTATTTTGTCAGCCAACCATTTCTCAGAGTAGGAATGAAATAGTAGATTCCAAATTTCGTTTCTCTTTCCCCAAGCTTTATGGTTAAGGCAAGGTAAAGTATTTCACCTAAACATAATCATGTATGTAGGAGTGCCTCCTAGGGCTAAAATAAATGCACATGCAGTCTGTAATGCTAAAAAATAGGGAAAGGCTTTGGTACAGCTTTCTCTTTGGCATTGTCCCAAAACAGCAGAGGAATTGCCAAGCCTGTGCCCTTGTCCTTCCACACAGCTGCAATTGTGAAACACCTGAAAGGAGAAGATGAGAAGAACAATTTATTTATTCAGAATTCAGTGGCAGAAAACAATTTTAGTAGCTAGATTTTTCACTCCCCATAACAGCCAGGCTGTTGTGTATGCTGAAAGAACCCCCCTAATCATCTTTGCAGACTGATGGCCAGGTTCACTGGTACGCTCCAGCCACTCTGAGCTGCTCCAGAGACACAAAGCTACTGTGACTCTAGTTTCAGCCATGCCAGTGCTAGAACAGAAGGTGCTTTGTGTATGTTTAAAATGGGCCAAAGCTAAAAAAAATCAGAAGTGAAACTGTTATCCAGCTATTCTGCTCAGGTACCCTAGGAAGCAGATGAGTAACAACAAAAATATATAGATGTGGACCCAAGGATGCAATCACACCTATCTATCATTTTGTATCCAAAACAGCATTTGGTGCTCAACTGAGAGTGAACTTTGAAGTTAGCAGGAGACATGGGTTTGGAAGCCAGTTTTCCTGGAGTGAAGCAAGAGAATATTTTGGAATATATGGATACAAGCCTGAAAATGTTGTTATTCTTTTTCAACATTGTTACATGAAGACAATTTTGCTTCTGCCAATAGGCATGGCCATTTGCACACACTTCTGCAAACCTCCTGATTTCAGTGATCTTGCCCAGGTAGGATTGCTTGAAGCCCTAGAAATGGCTTTGCTGCTGATACATTGACCAAAATGTCCAGTTGTATATTTACAGGATCTCTTAGCTGTACAATTTAGTGTTATGACTTGTTTTTCTGAGCCATGGCAGCTCAGGAGAGCACACATGATCCAGCATGATCTGTAACAGTTTGTGAAACCGGCACTCAGAAGTTTATACAGGTCTGCTGCATATCAATTGACACCACAGGATTTTGCTGCTATAACAACCGGACTAGTAACGGGCACCTAAAGCAAACTCCTCTTAGCTGTGTTGTAGATAACGCATTAAAGAGATCTACTGAGAAACATAAAACAAAGTTTATGGTCATCTTCCTGAGAAGATAATAAATTCTAAAAAATCTAAATAAAAGGATTCAAGAAATAAAAGTTTAGAGTCTGAAGTTTTCACGTCTTTTCTGAGTAGCTCGTTTACCTCACCCCAAATCTTTTAAAAACCCTCCCTGCAGTCTTGCACTCTGTTTCTAAAAAGTTAACCCATACAGAATGGACACTTGTGTCCACCAGATTTCTGAATCACAAATCCAAAAAATTAATAGCTGGAGAAATCTGACTGTATCTATAATTATAGAATAATGGAATAGTTCAGGTTGGAAAGAACATTTAAAGGCCATCTAGCCCAACCCCGTGCAATAAGCAGGGACATCTTCACTTAGATCAGGTTGCTCAAGGGCCCATCCAGCCTGAACTTGAATGTTTCCAGGGATGAGGCATTTACCATTTCTCTGGGAACCTGTGCCAGTGTTTCATCACCCTCAACATAAAAGATGTCTTCCCTATATCTAGTCTAAATCTACCCTCTTTGAATTTAAAACCATTACCCCTTGTCTAATTGCAACAGGCCGTGGTAAATAGGCCTGTAACTGTATTTACCATATTCTTTCCTGTCCCAGTTGATGATTTACATCCTGCAAAGCAGGCTGTCATGTATGTGATCCCATTATCCCCACACACAGGGTCCCACTGATCCAGGCTGCAGCTGCAGTCAGCATTGCAACTGGCCATGTAGATGTTCTTGGTGGAGGAAAGATGCTCTATTCTGGAGGGCAACAGAAAGAAATAAGAGAATTATTTAGTTAAATTATGTGGTAAAAAAAAATATATCAGGGAGTAGGCAGGAAAAACTTGGAGAAAGTAAAGTAATCAACATGAACAAGTATCTGCTACCATCCAATGGACTGTGAAGTTGTCATATAGAGACTAAAGTAATTTCAGCTAAACTGAAGGTCTCTTGAGGTTTTTCATCAAGCATTAAAGTTTTTATGGATTTTATGGGAAAGGCACGGAACTGAAAAGGCACAGGTATTCTTGGCTGGGAGGGAATATTTAGTATTACTTTTCCATTTGAAAGCTCACTCTAAGAAAAGAAAATCATCCCTAGAGTGAGACATGGCCTAGGAAAAGGCCATGCTTTTCCTTGGCAGTAGGATATCACAGAATATCTGGGTGCTAGAAATGATGATATAAAACTACATAAAACTGCAACAGCAAGATATCCTTTACAATTTTTCACTGGATCAGTAAGTGGCAATAAAGGCTGTGTGAGTCTGAGTGAGAAGTGCTGCTTCTCTCTCAGCTCTGACCATATCCAACAGCAGCAGCCCTGCACTGAGACTTTGGACAGGCTTGAGATCCATTTCTTATCAGATCTAATTTCTTGTATTCTATCACAGACCTTTATAGCTTTTACTTCTACAAAACTTCCCCTGCAAGAGAAATCCAAATCAGGCCCCAAAGAGTTAAACTAAGTAGGTGACAACTAGATTTGGGAAATTAAAAAGTGGCCAGAGAATCTGCAGGTGTGTTGACAGGGCTCAGTTTTCAGAAAGCGTTAGGAGTCAACCATCTCCACATCCCCCCTGCTTCCAAGTAACTCACAATGTAAAGGAAAAAGTGTCTAAAATTTGCCTTTTCTTCTTCCTTACGCTGTACCCCTCAGTCAAAACCACACATTAAGTAGGAGATATTTCCCCCAAGCCTTTTAGAAAGGAAAAATAACTGAGGGATTTATCCCTCATAAGGCAGTTGCTTGTCTTCAAAATACGAATTGTTAAACAGGTAGAACAGTAAATGAGTTGCTTAACCAGAACAATCCTAGCACATGCTAAATTCCGCGGTCTCAGTTCTCCTGGAGAAACTGCATTTGGTCTTTCAGTATATGTTGTCTGGTTGTTTCTGCTTATTTTTAGTTCACTCTACAGTATCAGATAACTCAACCAGAGTTATCTCCACTGCACAAAACTCTGACACCTTTTATGTAACTAAGTTCAAGGTTGAACTGGATGTTAGGTTTGCCAAGAGAACTTGGATTTTCCCCAAATATAGGTTTGGTTTCAGAAACAGGGTTGAGTTTCTCTCTGAATTGAAAATGTAGCAAGTCCTGCTGGATTCAGTTTAATCCTTTAAAATCCCCTGAAATTTGGACCAGACTGAGCTGAATTTAAACAGTAGGCAATTGTGGCAGGATGCTAGAATTGGGAAAATGCTCTCAAGAAAGCATGGCTGCAGTCATGGCTTACATCTGTTTGCAGCACAAAATCCATGACCACTCATGTCCCAGCTGAGAAAAGGGTCACAGGCAGATCAACAGCTCCAGGTACCACAGGGGCTGACAACTCCCTGTGCAGGCTGATAACTACTATCTAGTGGATGGTCCTTTCTAGAGG
This sequence comes from Myiotriccus ornatus, assembly GCA_036023395.1. Taxonomy (NCBI): domain Eukaryota; kingdom Metazoa; phylum Chordata; class Aves; order Passeriformes; family Tyrannidae; genus Myiotriccus; species Myiotriccus ornatus. The sequence goes on from JAYRBT010000042.1 coordinate 71,746,721, forward strand.
CAGTGTGGACTATGGGAAAGCCACTTTCAACATTTTTCTTAACGTCCTACTCCCTGCATGATAGGAGGAGATTGGCTTTGAAATAGAATATAAAAATTTAATTTGTTGCTGATAAATTTCATGCTAATTAGTAATTTGGCAGAATATAAAGGTATATCATCAATATCCTGCAATATAGAGTTTAGAAAAATAGAAATAGATACTTTAGAAAAAGAAGAAATGTCCAGTTTGAAATCTGAAAATGTGAAAAACAAATTTGAAAAGCAAAATCAGTATTCTGACCATCTACAACACTAGGTATCATTTCAGCCTGACAGGTCTGTGCAAACCTAGGATTTTCTTGTGTGCATAACTCTCTAAGAAGTGGCAAAATGATATAATCACAGCAGCTCCACTCCAGCTGAAATTCCACTGATTGATACTAGCAAATGACCTAATACAGGTCAACTGCAACAAAAATCCGTTGTATTTAAAGAAATACATATTTAAATGGATATAGCAATATGCTAAAGTAAATCGACAGACAAGACATGTCTCAGTAAGCCATCCAAATCCAAATTGAAATGTTTTCTAGACTAGAAGTTTTGTAGCTCAGAAGAGGTTACAAACCCAGTAGGGGTTGTGGGAGTAGAGAACCCGGGTCCTGCGCAGGGCAGAAAGCAACTGTGACAAATGACACAACCAGCACAAATCCAGGGGGGATACAAACCCAGAGTAGGGCGTTGTCAAACCAGCCACCTGGAGCACCTCACAGCTGCACGCAAAGTACAAGAGGTTCAACAAATACGCCACTATAAAGGTGATGCAAGCAAACTTTGCCATTGCTGTTATGTGAAGTTTCAGTTTCTTGATCAGAAAGCCTCCTAGAAACATCCCCAGGATCGTGATGGGTAAAAGTATCACACCTGCAAATAGGAGAGACTAAAAACGTTAACGGCTCTCACTCGCATTGACCCTTTCAAGAGAAAATATCTGGTTCTAGTATTTTCAAAATATCAGATGCTCACCTGTTTTCAGGCTGATCCTTTGAGGTTCTAAGACTTTTTATTACTTTTTATTAATTTTACTTACGTCCCCATTTTCTTTTTCAAGTCAAATTATTACTTTAAAAGCTTAGTTCCTCAATATTCCCTACCTTTTTACCGTACTGTTATTTGTATATATCCTGATATAATAAAACCTATACAGCTGCCTGTTAGAAACTGGAGTAAATGAGATAAATGTCTTAGCTCATGGGCACTTCTTCATCTAAAATAAAATATCAAGCTGTGAAAGTTACAAAAAAGTCTCCAAAATGGAACATAAAAGGATGCTACATCTGGTTCTGCACAATATTCTATTTTAATCTGAGAGTGAATCATAAGAAGATTTGTATTTAGATTTAATCTGTTCAGTATTTCACAAACACCAACCCTAACATTTATGTGCTGAATAGAGAGCTTTTACAATATTTTACTGGGAGGGGTTTGCCTTTCTCTGTGTGTTTTTTCAGTTGGTTGTGTTTTTTGGGCACTTTTTTTTTTTTTTTTTGGTAAAACTTTCTCTACATTCAGAAAAAAAGATAGGAAGAAGAATATTCTTCTTACATTTGTACCTGACCAAAGCCTGGTGCCTTCAGATTAAACTAATGCAATATCAGTTCTGAAATGACCTGGAATATCCTGGCTTTCCCTCCAAACTATGAGACAATCACTGTAAGATAAATATAATTTCAGCATTCTTTTTTTTCCTGAACACTACAAAGGACTTATTTTTTTGAGGGAACTGGTAAATAGAAAAAGAGCTTTGAAATGAATGAAGTGACTCAAAATTTTACATTTTGATTTCTTATCGGTTATGAAATTTGAATTTGTAATCAAAATGGAAGAACATTTATACCAATATGTTATTCTGAAAAGGAAAAATAATTACGCATTTCACTGGACTCTTTTAAAATTACTTTTCTCTTTTAGTTGTTACTTTGTTGCAGCTTATGTGTAGTTTTTGCTCACAGAAGCAGACACATAACCCAAATCTCACTATGAAAAAAGCTTCCACCGTGTTCTAATAATCCTCTAGCTCACTGAATAAGGAACACCAGGAAAACTAACGCTAAAATTAACCTCCATTTTCAAAATATGGTGGGAAAATTAATAAAACCACTAAATACTTACTTTTTAACCAAAAAAAGTTCACAGAAGCTCCTCTTAAAAATGAAGGCAAAATAACAAAGAAAATTTCCTTTTTTGACATTGGAATTTGAAAGGACAACAGGTACCTACCAATTAGGAAGATGGCTCTTGCCACTGATACATTAAATTGTTGCTCCATAAACTTTGTCTCATAGGTTATAATCCCAATAAGAGAGTTGTACTGTAGAATAGTGAGGAAGATGTACACCAGGAAAATCGAATTTCCAAAGAGTTTCCTCAGAGCTGGCAAGAAATCTGCAATGGAGAGGTATATGCTGTACACCCTGCTAAACACAGAGAAGAGTTGTTTTGACATCCTTCAGATAGCAAAATTAACTTTGATTTAATTGCTGGCTGTATTGCAGGTTATAATTCTGTGCCTACCAAAACACATACTTGCTCAAGTAAGAGTTTTCCTCCTTGCCCACACCTGCCTTACAGGAGCAGCAAGGCCAAATGGCACAGAGGATGCTGAAGTGGGAATCAGAAATCCTACGCTGGCTTGTGTGTGACACAGGACTCTTCACTGCAGGCACCAACATGGCTTCTCAATGCCTGTTCAGAGCATTAAGACCCTCTATAATGTAAAATTTGGTGACTAAAGCAGAAGCCTTCACAAATCACACAAGAGCCCCACATGAGGGTGACTGAGAAAAAAGGAGCACCCGACCCAGGAAAAGGCTGGGATCATTCCTGAGATCTTTGATTAGAAGGAATTTAAATTAAAGTGAACACAAAAACCTGCATTTAGACTGGAGCCTGGCTCTTGGCACACTTGCCCAAAAGATGACAGTTCAAAACACATCTGCTGTAGGGGTGCACATACATAGATGCACACATACAAATAAGACCTTGGGTCTTAAAATACAAATATGAAAGTAAAAGCAAGGGGTGGATGGGTCTGACATTGCCTATAGAAGGTTAACTCAGCATCCCTGAGCTCACAGACAGGAGCCACGAATCCAGTGAAATCCCTCCAAGAGCTAATGTAGTGCTTAGCCCCATGTTTCCCTGCCATTTGTGGGCCTCAGGAAAACAGTGGCCTGCCAGCTGTGGATCATCTGACAACTATGAACTGAGGACCCCTGACACTCAGAGCAACAGCACGAGGTTTTTCCAGCTGTCTGACACAAAGAGAGGACTGAAACATGCCCTTAGCATGTAATTAGAATAATTCAAATTAAAGACAACGTTTTTGTCCATCACTTGCACTGCAGAAACACGCATTTTGCTGAAGGTTGTGTAAGTCCCTGCTCAGCTCAGAATGAACTTATGAAACACAATTTGCATGCAAACATTTGGGCGATAATCTTTCACCTTTTACTGCCTCTGAGAACTTTAACTGTGGCTGAGCTGGGGGGTCTATTTTACAGTGATCTCCTTGGACAGATAAATGACTAATCTTCTGGTTTTGATTCTCTCCTTCTTTTGGTAAGGAATAAGGCAAAAACCAGAAAGGCAACGAAGCAATGAAGTTGACTGATCCACAGATAAGCAATCCAAGCCACCAGGCACCAACCCAACGGGTATCCTTAGGATTTATGCTGATGGCATCTGTAAAATACAGAAAGAGAGGAAAAGATATTAAATATCATGCAAAGCAATCATTATGGATATCCTTATATATACATATGATTTAAATACCAGAACAGAGGTGATTTATGTTACATACAAGGAATTGAAGTGCAGTTTGTTTCAAATCATAGAATCACAGAATCATTTGGGTTGGAAGGGATCTTTAAAGATCATTTGGTTCCAACTCCACTGCCATAGGTAGAGACATCTTCCATTAGATCAGGTTGCTCAGAGATCCATCCAACGTGGCCGTGAAACTTTCAGGGACGGAGCATCCTCATCTTCTCTGGGCAACTTGTGAATGACCCATCCCTGCAAGTGAATCAGTCCCAAGCAATTGCCTGTGGTGGCATTTTATTGCCCCAGTCTTCCAATACTTTCTGTGGGAATGAGTGATGGCAAGAAGGCCCTTCACCACCCAGAAAGAACTTCCCTTTCTCAGTTTCCCCCTGTCAAGCTCATCTTCCATCCCCAAACAGTTTTTCCCCAAGTTTCCTTACATGTTCCTTGGGATTAGAGACTTGTAAGTTATTTGAACAACCAAATAAGTTTTTAAATGAATCTTTGGTGCATCCTTTTTAAGAGAACATAATTTTTGCTAAGTGTTTAAAGGCTTTTCACTGTTCCCTCAATGTAAGGGTGGTCTTTTATTCATTGCTTTTTTTCTCAGCTGCACAGCAAGGATGTAACAATTGTGTGTTGCAAGCATAAAAAGAGGTACAGTGGGAGTAGGGGTCATCCATCAAGGGCTATTCCAGCCACACTACAACATGGCAGTTATTAAAATGTAAACACCACCACCTTTTGAGTAGGAAAAACTCTCCGAGAGCCTCTCCTTTTGAAGCAGCAAACCTGGAAGGTGCTTCTCGGCATGCGGGTTCCTACATCCAGCCACCCTCTTGATTAACACAGCACCCTGAGGCCTCTTACCAGTATCCACAACGCCGATGTCAACCCAGAGGCTGGCACAGAAGGAGCCAAGCAGGAAGCCCAGGGTCGGCCCAAACATGCCCGAGGATCTCACCAGGCCTGTGAGGGAAGGGAGTCAGCACATGAGAGTGAGCAAAACGCTGTGGCGACAAGGCAAGCCTTCTCCTCTGAGGGCAAGGAAAGGAGAGGGGAAGGAGGAGACAGGAGAGGGGCACTGACCACTAGGAAATGTCTAATGGGAAACTCCTGAGCGGCAAGAATATAAGGCATAAACTGCCATAAGCCATAGCTGCGATGCAGAAGGTCTCACGTGGACCCTTGAGTGCAATTCATTGGCAAGATTCGCGTCTTGGAAGGAATGGGAAGGAAGAGAATGGCATTGCAATGGCTTTTAGCTCTCCCCCTCCCTACTTTTCAGTTTTTGTAGTTGCATTGTTCAGCTTGTGCCAGTTAATTAATGACCATCCAACTCTAGGCCTGCTGGAGGTGCCACAAGTCTGACAGGAGCTCTGTTTCCAGATTGCAGGATGTTCTGTGATTGTTCAAGCCAGGACTTTTCCCTGTACCACATGTTTAGGTCCCTTAATTCTAAGATCAGTAGTTGATCAGATGATGTGCTTATAAGAAGGCACATCTTTGCAGTTTGGGATGACAGGGACAATGAAAGTGTGTGGACATGGAATTCAGTTCAGGACCCTGAGAATATTTTCAGTGGGCAACAAGGAGATATAAACATCCCTTTGTGCGATCAAAGTTCATTAGACAGAATCTTTGTTTATTCATTCAGCACCAGAACAAGCAAATCAGTGAACTGTAGTGTTAATACATACTGATGTGGCTGTAAAAACCAAATCAAGAAATTTAGTGATTAAGTAGTGCCATCTTTAAAATCATGTTTCAGTTTTGCTACTGCCCTCTCTGGGGCTTCTATCTGCTGCTCTGTCTCTGCTTAGAAAGGAGATAAAATGGGATCAGAAGAAGGGGGGATGCCTCTAGGAGCAAATGAATAACCTATGAAGGCTACCAAAAACCTAGGAAGTCAGACTGCATACTGCTGGCTG
>JAYRBT010000042.1:71752557-71766294 GCA_036023395.1 Myiotriccus ornatus
TGTCACTTCTTGCCCATATTCAGTACTATGCTCTGTAAATCCTACTGTGTTGTTCTACTGCAGAGCTTTTCCTTCTGAGAGAGAGAATTAGTTTTGCAAACTCTCTTCTGAATGTGGTGATTACTCAGCTTATTATCAAGAACTTCTCTAGTAAATTCTTACAATTTAACAATTTTTTCTTCTCTGTTCCTTCCTGTGGCAACTGTGGTACTATTATGACACTACAGCTCTATCAAAAAAGGTTCTAATGCATTGCATTAAGGAAATTCTGACTCTGCCTCTAAGTAGCTTATGCTTCTACTCAACAAAACATCTAAGGGCAAAACAAAAAGGAGAGACAGAAAACAAACTTCTTATTTAGGGTCAAATAATGAGATCAATGGTAAAAATCCATCAGCAAGTCTTGACTGACTTTTTTACTATAGGACAATTTTATTTTTTTGTATTTTACAAAAACATTGATCCTAAATTCATGCAGCTGATAAAAAAATAAGACATAGAAAAGAATTAAAGCTAGTCAAGAAAAGAAATTTCAGCTCTGTGGAAAAGATTATTTCAACATTCATGTTTCTGCAAGTAGTTTCAGTCCACCAAAATGGAATAAGAGACTGAAAATTGTTATTCTGAATGTAAAAATGAAATATTTTAATACTCTTAAATTAAATACTTTATTACACTTGCATAACCCCCAAAAATTTTGATTTTGATTGAAGATATGCTATTCTCTGTGTCTAGCTTATATTTTCAATCTCATTTCCCCAGTAGTCCTCAACGTGTGTCAATCTCTCCCAGATCAGACTCTGACAAGAAAAAAGTTCAGCTGAACTTTTAAAAATGCCTCTAATCAGAAGCTCAGAGGCGATTACAAATATTCTGGATAACTTCTGAGTGGAACACTTGTTTTTGACAGCTAGCCTCCCATTTTCTTCAAACTGCAGATTTCCTTATCCCCAAATGAAGACATTTGCCATGGCCTTACCCTGTAGCATTAGATACTGAGCTCCTCCTGAAACTGTCTCTTACTGTCTTCATGACCAGCTCAATTTCACCAGGTTTACTTCAGGCCACAGTTTTGACCTCCCTCAGCCACACAAACACCCCGTGCTTTGAAATCAGTTTGCCAACAAATTAATTAGCTTGGGTGTAAGTCTTTCTGTCTTGGGCAATAGGTTATCTGCCATAAAAACAAGAACAACAAAATCCCAATTAGAAGGGATTTGTTACAAGACCCTGGCAAGGTGGTGTTTTCCCTTTGGTAACTAATGACTTTAAAAGGCTTTCAAGAAGTGTTCTGCATGTAGAACTCAAAAAGTCAGGTTAGAGCTTCTGAAACGCGCTTACATTACTGTGTTCACATTACACATCCTTACACTAAGGACCATTTCCTCATCTCTGAAACAGTGATTAGGAAGAATTTTATCCTCTGAAGCTGTGGTGCTGAGGATGATATGCCAGATAAAGCAGATATGACTTTGCACTTTGGAGAAATGAGTATTTGATTATGCTTCTCTTCCACACAGAGAAAACAGGCACACGTAGCAGAAGCTACTCGGGGAAAGGAAAAGGACCCTCTGGAAAATACCCTTAGAAAATAAACATGAGATCTCTTTTGCATCATTTTTTGTCTCTGTACAATGCAAAATTATCCAGAATAGAGCAGATAGATTTTTTTTTTAATTTGCTTGGCTATAGAAATGTTAAATAAAAGAATGTTTAGCATCAAAATCACTGATTTGTATATTACCTATGTAAAACGCTGAGTTTTCTTCCTTAGAAAAATCATCGAGGTATGAAACTCCCAGTGGCATAATTGGTGCTTCCCCAATTCCACGTAAAAGGTTCCCCATCAACACAAAGAGCCACAGATAGGAATTTGTTGTTTTCTCACATTCTGCAGGCCGTAAACATTGACATTTCTGTGAACATAGTTCTGACTATTGCAACAGTAAAGTTACATAAAATATGGGGTTCAACAATCCTTATATGGTGGGGTTTTTATATATCATGCTTTCTACAGGGGTTTTACTGCTTTCCAGTAAAAGAGGGTGTACAAAATGGGGACAAGCAGAAGAAGGGAATCCAGCATCAGAGCTTTTGCTTACCAACATTATTCATTGTGCTGGGTGTTTCCGTAGCATCTGTGACTGGATGGCCCTCAGAGGATGCTGGGGAGCAAGCTGATACACTCGTGGTGGAGTTGTCCACACTAACAGTTATCCTTTCATAATTGTAACTGGAAAACAACTGTGTAAAATACAACTGACACGTGAAAGACTCTGCTTTGCAGGAAGCGTGTATGAGCCTTGTATTCACACGTGCTCATTCCTGTTACTGGCAGGCAAAGCGAAGGGGCAGCCCATTTCCAGTGCTTTGCTTAAAGAAAAATAGGTATCTTAATGCCTTTTTCAAACAATCTGATGATTCCAACACCAATATTTTGGTGAGCTAAAGAGCAAAAAAGCAGCTTCTAGGGATTAAGAGATGATTCCTTAGACTGCAGGACAGAGGCAGAGTCCATCCACATCTGTATACATACAGCAGTGCTGATGTTTTTCCATGCTGGCACCTCTTTCTCCCTTGTGTGGCAGATGTGTAACATGGACATTTCTCTGCTAGTGTGAAATTAGATAGCTAGGGATCTAGGAGTGACCTGTCTGTGTTTATAGAGATTAACACAGGCTGCAAGATACACGTGCCAGTTTGTCTGCATTAAGCCAGCTGGAACAACAATTCTGCCAAGTACATTGAAGTCAACTGGAGTACATTTATGCTGCACTGGGATAAACGGAGAGCAGATATTCCCTCTGACTGTGCCATCAACTTCAATATTGTGATGGATGACAGTGCAGCCCCTGTGGTCACTGGGTTTTTCTCAGTGTTTGGCAAATGGGTGATGTTCTGAACTTGGCTCTGAATTTGGGTTAAATCAGAGATTTCCATAGCTCTGCTTCCGGCCTTTGCTGTCCCTGCAGTGCAGGTTCCCCTGCAGTGGCTGGGGCCACTTTCCATATCGTGATCCCCAGATGCGATTCTTTCCATGCCCTCCTTATCACAGTATTGGTCATGGGAACTAAAGAAGATGTTCAAATCAATTTTAATTTTTGAGGGACAGAGGGGCTTTATTTTCAGCTACCACTTAGTAAGAATGCCAAAGGATTGGAAAAGTATGACTTGCTTCTGACAGCTACGTAAGCACTAAACCTTAGATGTGAAGGGGTATTTAGATGATTAACTTTCCCTCAGTTTAGTGGAGATGGACACAAATCTTCAAAGTTTTGAAGAGCTTATGGAGAAAGCCATCATGGAAAAAGAAACCTCTTCCATCAAGGTCTCACTACAGCTCATTTAAGAAGTAAAAAAAAGGAAAACATCTAAAAAAATATATGTGTATATATATGTATATATCCATCCCAGATGAAAAATTCCATCCACTTTATCCCTAATTATGTCTAAATTCTGTAGAAGCCTGAGGTTTCCCTCTTGCTTACCTGTAGAAAAAGATAAGTTTTCAGAGAAGAAACTAGAAAGTCAATACTAAAAATTTCACCCATTAAAACTTTTCTGCTACCTGGAAGAAACTACCATAGTCAAGCTTTTAACTCAGATTTATGATTAGAAAACACTTCATATGATCAAGTTTAATTAATGCACAACGTGAAAACTCTTCCATATTTACCGTCCCATTAGGAACTGAGGCATCACTGACAAAAATGCTCCTAAGGACATGATGAGACACCCAACAGCAATTATTTTTGGTCGATGAACTCTTGGACCAAGATAGCTCACCAACACCATCACCATTAAGTTACCTGCATCAACAGGAGAGAGAACCAGCACAAAAAGTGATTTATTTTTGAGGTGAAAGTGTGCTAAGAAGCAGTACTTATCCAGTTTCAAAGGAAGTTCACGTACCTATCTCAAAGCTGCCGTCGATAATTCCAACAATTGATGATGAGATTTCAAATCTCCTTTCAATTTGACTGGACATGCTCTTCATGTAGCTTCCAGAAAATCCTTTGGCAAAAAAGGAAAAAGCTAGAGCTCCAAGAAATATCTGAAGAGAGAAAATAATTGAGTTTGCAAAGAAATAATTTTTGCTTCATGGCTGGATGCCTGAGCAACCCACTGAAGAAACACAGAAATCATGCGCTTTGCTTTCTAATTCCCTGTGAAGAGAATCTTCTTATTGTTTCCATTAAAACATAATATTTTACTTTCTTTTGCAGGGTGGCCTCCAAAAACTCTGCTACTTCAATGAAAAGGAAAATTGGCATTGATTGCATGTGCCTTCTAACTTTCTACCACGTGCTGGTTTAGCTGTTTCCTTCCTTTGGGGAAATTTGTAGCAAAATATTGTTCACTACTGGTACTTATTATCATGGTATGTCTCCTGTTCTAAAAAACATGAATAGAAAGATATACCTGCAACTACCACTATAGCACACCTCTAAATGATTTGTCAGTAAATATGGTCTCTCTTTTTAACTTCTGAGAACATTTATTGACTTTTGTGTTCTTGGAATCACAGCTATGGAATCAGAATGGTTAGGGTTGGAAGGGACCTTAAAGATAATTTAGTTCAAACCCCCTCTGCCATGGGCAGGGACACCTTTCACTAGACCAGGTTGCTCAGAGCCCCATCCAACCTGAACTTAAACACTTCCAGGGACAGGGCAGCCACAGCTTCTCTGGGCAACCTGTGCCAGTGTCTCACCACCCTCACAGTAAAGAATTTCTTCCTAATGTCTAATCTAAACCTACTCTCTGTCAGTTTGAAGCCATTCCCCCTTGTCCTGTCACTCCAGCCTCTTGTAAATAGTCTTTCTCCATCTTCCTTGTAGGTTCCCTTCAGGTACTGGAAGGCCACAATTAGGTCAACTAGAGGCCTTCTCTTTTCCAGGCTGAACAAACCCAGTTCTTTCAGCCTTTCCTCACAGTGCTCCATTCCTCTAACCTACTTGTGGCCTCCTCTGGACTCCAACAGGTCACTGTCCCTCCTGTGCTGGGGCCCCCAGAGCTGGGCGCAGAACTGCAGGTGGCGTGTGCTGCCTACGCTGCTTTGGATGCAGCCCAGAGCATTGTTTCCAGCACATACAGTGTCAAACAGCATCACAAAGAACCAACTGAATTTTGATAGAACTTCAAATTGCAATTTGGTATTCCAAAGAAAATATGTGGTGAGGGCTCCTCTCCATACCTTTAGCTTTGAGCAATTATGGCACATGGCTTTGGCAGGGACTGCGTTGCCGTCACTGTCCTGGAAGGGTGACTTTTCTTTAAGTTGGCCAGCAGAGATTGGCCTGTCCATGGTTGTCCTGCTCCAGGTCTGATATGTAGGTCTTCCTGTTTGAAAAATATCAGTGTGTTTAACTATTATTTGCATAAGAATACAGGTTCCAATGTTTTTCAGACACACTCAGTGACAAGACACTACTTGAGATGTCTACACATTGACACCTTCTCTCAGGGGGACATTAAAGAGTGTTAAAAGTGTCATTGTAATGAATTAAGGACTGGTGCACCTGATTTGAAAAATCTGCTTTTTAAAGGACTTCAGGACCTTCTTGAATAGATGGAAAATTTAGAGGCAACTTGCTGACAGTTTTTAGACATCTCTGTGCAGAAGGAAAATCCCTGTGTAGCTGGAGGCTTAGAAGAGTTTGTCAGAGAAACATCTTCAGCACATTTGAACCAATTCTTACATTCTCTTTGAGATATCCACTTTTAATCACTTTCACAGACTAAATGGACCTTTGGTGTGATCCAGTAGGATTCTGATATTATATTTATGAGGATTTTCTTAGTGAGCGCTACCATTCTGTCAGCCATTCCAATGAGTAACGTTATTTATCAGATACATGTAGAATCAGATCACAAATGAGAACAGAGAAGAAAACAGGGTAAATGATGTGGTAGGTAAAAATGTATTAAGGAAAAAGAGAGCAGTGAACAAAGGAAACAAATAATGACTGTCTATAAGTCCACAAGCCTTCACAAATTCCTGCAGGAGTGACAATAAATGTAGTTACTTTAATTAGACTTCTAAAGTTTTCTGTTTAGAAATTGGCTCTGATATAAGGAGTCAGCTGTGTTGGCTGATGTAGATTAAACCAATCAGGGGAAACCAGCTAATACAGAGAGATCTGGAATGATAACAAGTCAAAAAGAGCTATTGCCAAGTTCTTCTCTTGGAAAACTGATGCAATAGTACCAAAATCAATTAGGTAGCTCCAATCTACATTGGCACATGTATTAGAGGAATATAGAGGAACATACGTTGAGAAATCCTTCTCCCCCCAAGACACTGGAATCTTAGATATGCCACTCTATTTAATTCCCCTGGGAACTTCTTAGAGTTTTCCTCCTGCAGGTCCCTGAGACCAGCTGACCCATGAGTGGAGCCCATTCAAGTGCCATGAGGGATTTTTGACACCAGGGTGGAAGGGATGTGGCACAGTCCCAGGCTAACCTGCAAATGTCACTCAGTTGCTCTGGAGAGTTCAGTTCTCCAAAGCAAGATGCCCTGGAGCAACCTGGATTCCCTGAGAAATGTCCACCCCTGCCCAGAAAGGCCAACACTCTCTCAGCAACCCAACAGCCCCCTAAAAGTTACCCCTAATGACTGAAAATAGGCATTAATGTCTAAGAAAGAGATGTAAAGCCTCATAAGACATCTAACTTAAATTTTGTAGATTTTAGTTCCAAATCCTACTCCAGTAGGAACCACCAAAAGGGACTATGAAAAACAAACAATTTCAGACTAACCCACATATGAAATTTCTAAAGGGACCTAACCTTCTTTAGACCATCTTCAGCAGCTCACAAATCAAAAAGCATTGAAAAAATAAGCTATAGGCAATTAAAGTATGCTGAATTCAGACTTACCCCAACCTTTACAGGATAGGAGTTGAAAGACAGAGTTTTCTAAAGCAAACACATTCTTTATTGATTTGTATTTTGCTGATGATTAACTTTGTGAAACATCTGACTCTGTTAAATAAATAGTATCTAAATCAGTGACACAGTTTCTTTTCACAATATTTAATTTTAAATATAAAATTTCATTTATGGTGCCAGGTGAAACATCTACATTAAACTTATAGAAAACATTAAACTGTAGAAACACTTCTCTTACGTCTAATCAAGCAATAACATTTGACATAACCACTCTATGAAAATCTGAACTTTGGCAAACCAGTGAATCATTGACACCAGTTGTATTTAAAATTAAATGAAGCAAGAAAAATAATAAAATATTCAATTTGTGAATTAATGGTAATGAATAGTTTTTGTATGGAGAGATAAAACACCCCACTTTCCACAGTGCTCATCCTTTAAAATAATCTATCGAATTTGCCAAATTCTACTTTTCATAATCTGCCCCAAGTTTAGTGACAATGAGACGTGCAAAGAGCCTGCACTAGCACCTAAAAACTAACCAAACAATCTAACTAAAGGACAGAAGTAAGAAGGGAGGGTGTGGAGAGACAGCGAGAGGCAGAGAGAGAACTTACTTTGTGTCAGTGCAGTGTCAGGCTGTTTCTTTCCCGTGCCTGAGGGCTTCCAGGCTTGGAGCCAGCACGACGTCACGGCAAAAGCTCTGCCTACCCTGAGAAGTGGAGCACTTCACCACATGTTTTTTAAACCTTGGATTTCCTTCTTATGGCGATTGCAAAACTTTCCCACAATCACCGATACAAAAGCTCTGCAAAATAAGGCAGGTTTCTTGTGTTGTCACTGCTCTGGCAGCCTACCTGCCAGCGTGCCAGCAGTGCCAGCCTCTCCCGGGCGGAACAACTTGTATTCTTCACTCTTTTTTTTTTTTTTCCCCCCTCTGAAGTCTAAACATTAAAGCTACATGAAGAACCTCTCCAGAGGGAACTCCCTGCCATCCACCCAACAACCATGGGGTGGTTTGGCACGAGAGCCCTGAGACCACAGGCTCGGTTTTTCCAAGCGTCTTATCTACAGCTTCAGTAGCTTTCACTCTTGGTGCCTTTGATGGGGGTCAGCAGACATACTAAGAGATCTCAGCTCCTGAAAGGGCATGAATTGCTTATTGACATGTGCCACTTTTTGTTATGGGCCCTCTGCGTCACAACCCCAACGAAGAGGTGCAAAAGGGCTTCTCTTGGGAACCTAAAGAGAAGCAGATGCCCTCAGGAAATGACAGCCTCATGTCGGACCCCCTGCCACTTATAAGTCAGGATTATTAAACACAATCACCAGCAGTTCCTGCAAGTGCCAACAGGAGATGTGAGATGGCTCCAAGCTGACTACAGGCTGGCCAAGCAAAAAGAGGGAGTGTAGTACCCACAGCTAGTCCAGCTCTCAAGCAGAAGGTCCGGCTAAGCAACCACAAGCAGAAAATCAGATCTCTTATCTAACAAGCCACAGAAAGTGCAAACCCACCTAACCTGTGTCTTCTCTAGAGCAGAACTCTCCAGAGCCAGAAAAGATTCTGACTCAAATGTCATCCCAGGCGTTCTCAAGTCTCAAGAAATTGTTTTTGGTCATCTGGTTGCACGTAACAGCACAGCATTCACAAACTTGAATTACAAAATCAGATTCACATATAATTACAGGATCTTTCTGATGATTTCTAAATAGAGAAAGTAAAGTTTTATTACTACAATATCCTCAGGAACACTGGAAGGAAAAAAACTTTGTCCCACCATCCCCTTTTTTTCCAGCAAAAGGTAATACTAATAAAATATAACTCTTGATAGAGTTTGTATGAAAAGCCTTGATTACCTTTTTCTGTATAAAAAAAACATTAAGAGATTTGCTAAAGACTAAACTAACTCAGTGAAATATATGGAAATACAATATTGAGTTATGAAAGCTAAAAGAAATAATGAACTTGTTAAGTCTGTAAATATGCAATCTCTAACTGCCCCCGAAGCCTGGAGGTTTACTGCAGACAATCATGTTCACAGTTGTCACTGGATTTTGCTTGATAGAAATTTATACGTTTTACTGCAATCATTATATATTTATTTATTTATTATGGGTCTTAATTTAAAGTTTCAGTTTTTCTATATTGCCAGTAGGACTCTATGTTGTCACCAGATACTGAGGTAATCAGAACACAGCCTATTTCTACCATTTAGTAAGAATATTTGCAAGACAGAAAAATGTTATCTTGTATAATGGTTTTATTGCATTGTTCCTGCATTAGTCTTTAAATGCTACTTTCTTGTTTAATTAATTTGGTTTTAACATATGGGAATAATGTACATACTGAAACTCACTTTCTCTTAAAAGAGTTGAGAATATAGGAAATCCATCAAAACTATTTTTCAATAAAGTGATTCTCATTTGTATGCTTTTCCTTAAGTGAAGAAGAGTTATCTTTGCCTGGTTCTTAATGCCTTAATTATTCTATTTTCTGAAAAATCTTTAAAATGCTTAGATTCATTCACCAGAATATCATAAGAACAAAGCAGATTTCACTTCATTGAACAATTTCAATTTACATATATTACAACCTGCATTTGGACTGCTTCTAATTATTATGATACTGCAAAGTTTGAAGGAAAAAAATATACAAATATTAGCAATGGGTTCCCTATTTATTCTTGCTGTCAGTCTGCAGCCAGGTGGTAGAAGTCTGTAGTAGAAGTCTCAAACACAGTTTTCAAAATGAGATACCCACGAGAATCCCATCAGCACTTTGGTAAATGTTTTTTAAATTTGAATACAAGGAAGTTTATCTAGAGAGGACATGACCCTTCTTGTGATCATTGCACACAGATGGTAGGATCCACTTACAAAGCAGCCCTGCAAGGATTCGGTGCAGACAATTCCAGATGAGCCACTCAGTTTATCTTCATAGTCAGAGAAGGGAAAAGTAGCATTTTCCAAAGGCATAGGTTGGTCTCTTTTAGATACTTACTTTAGGAATGGGATGGAATGAACTCTAGATATAGCTGTGAAAGTAGGCTCGACAGCAAGATTAGCTTTTGACAACAGAAAGTCAGGAGAGATGAATCCCACCATAAAAGACTTCAGTGCTCCCATAAAAATAGTCTTCTGTAGCTTTTGCAAACTGATCTCCAGTGTCTGTGACAGCGTTTGCCATCATGCCTTGTCCATGAAAGTCAGTTGTGATACGGCAGCTGCCAGCAGCTGAAAAGGCCCCCTTGCAGGGGCCCAGGAAGGGCAGTCCTGGAGAGACAAGCCACAGCTCCCCAGATCCCCTCCAGGCCACTGGCACATGCTGGCAGAGCACAGCATCAGCAGCACCCATCAGTGCCTCTCCACATGCCGCAGTGTGGGCTGTGGTGTCAGCCAACAGTCTGACGAGTGGCTGTACTGGGAACCTGTTCTGCAAGGCCTGTGGTAGCACGGAAACTCAAAAACAGGAAGGCAGGTTACCAACAAGGAAACGCTCATGGTCGCTGTTGAACTGTTGCTGCTCCCAGTGTGACCCAAGGCTCGCTGGCTGTGGTGGGCTGGCAGTGGTGTGCGCTCAGAGGTGGGTGCAGGACCCCCATGCAAACAGCCCCAGGAGCAGCTCCAGTGGGGAGAGCTGCCTCCCAGCCTGGCCAGACTGCACTGCATTGCACCACCATCCGTATTCCCAGAGCAGGATGTGGTGTCCCTGGTGTGATGTGCCTGGGTGGCTGCACATCAGCGCCCGTGTGTTGTGAACCGAATCAGCCGTGAGCCAGAGGCTCTGCGGCTGAGGACAAGCAAGGACAGCAAGAGGGTGTATGCTCCCATGCCCAGCCATCTCTTTTCTCCAGGAGGTAATTTTTGTGTGGCTGTCACTCAAGAAACTGAAGTTTTAGTACTGGCCTCCTGCCACGCAGAGGTGAGGCAGATGGCAGCTCCCACTCAGCAGTTCATCGGCGGAGGAAGTTTTGTGCGAGGGGAACCCGCCTGTCATCGCTTTAGCTGCGCTCGGTTGCACTGATTGAGCTTTACTGCCAAACAGAGCCCCGGACCGAAGCAGCACAATCCCAAGTGCCAAGAGATCACGTGGTGATGCCGTGCCAGGGCTGATATGGCAGCAAGTCCAAGGCTCAGGGAGCTCAGTCTGCGAGTCACATCATGAGTTCCCTCAGGAGTCGCAGAGGGAGTTCCCTTCTACTGCTGAAACATGGAAGGAAAAGATGTGAAAAAAAAAAAAGAGGGGAGAAAAACAGTTAATCTTCTGCTTCAATAAGAAAAAAGCTCTAAAGAGGTATGATTTCTACATAAGGTGTTCAGTCTTGTTCTTGACACCAATTTTTCACCTCTGGAAAGGTGCACAGAGGATCTAGGGTTGCTACGCTAAGCTATCATTCGATCTTATTTTAGTAATTTCAGCTTCTTTAGGTGTCAAAGGAAAAATCATAAAAGACAAAGATACAAGTGGTAAAAATAATTTCAGAGTGCTTCTATGAGCATTTTCTCCTATAAAACTTAATTTGGGAACTGTTCACAGGCCTTATGCAAAATTGATGCCATCTAACTCTGCAGTAAGGAAATTTTCTCCCCAAGGATGAGACCCTACTGAGGACTTGTGCAAAAGCCTCAAACAATAATAATAGATAAGGAGTTTTACTGATCTGTTCCAACTGTAAGACAAATGCTATGTATGTGCTTCTATGGGATAAAATACTATTAACGTTTGAGGAATAGACATAAAAAATTATTTCAAAATTAATTCAAAGATTATTTCAAAAATTATCTTACTTCCTAGTAAGATAAGCTGCATGTGCCTTTGAATTTAGATGTAATTGAATTAGTCTTCTGAAAAAGAAAAGAGTATCTCAAAAAAAAAAAAAAATCAAGGTTTTGTCAGCATTAATGCATGACTTCCAGTCCAGACCTGTAGTACAGGCTGGATAAATGCTTTAAACTGGATAAAGGAACTGTTGTTTAAATGCATTCTATGCTTACAAATAAAACATCATGGGATTTGAATAGCCCAAACGTGTACTGGGGATGCTTTCAAAGCTGAAAAGGAGAAGCCTAAATACCACTGACAGCCTTCAGAAAATGGGTGCCCACATTCAATGCAGGCCATTTGAAATCACCTTTTACAAGTGTCTTGTGTGCAAGTTGAATTAAACAGGAACCTAATAAACTGATGGGGAAATTTAGTTCTAAAAATCACAGCCCTTTTTTGCCAAAGACAGTTTGTATTAAAAGAAAGTAAACAAGTGAGTCTATAGTGAAATACAACCCAAAGGAAATCATCCTCAAATATGTTATTACTGATGCTTTTCTCAGGTCAAGATCTCTGATGACCTCTCTAAGCTCCAGCTCAGACTGGAAGCTACTCACTGCCTGTGTCAGCTCCTTGAGAATGCAAAATGTGCCTGAGCCAGGGAGCAAGGAACAGAGAGCTTCCCCACAGCAGGAAGCTGGATCACAAGGTGTGGTTTGCCTTCATGAGCAGAGCAACTGTGGAGAGAAACCCTCTACTTGTAAATAGTTAACTCTGGGTGCTTCCAGTAAGATACTTGTGCAAGGAGTACACTTTCCATCTTATCTCCCTGTGGATGACAAAAGCACAGGAGAAATTCCCTGCTGCCAAAAAAAAAAAAAAAAAAAAAAAGTGCAAATCCCCTGGATTTCAGGAAATTTGACCAAAGTCACAGGGAGAACTCTTGTGAGCATTACGATGGGCCTGCACCGCTCTGGCTTATCAAAGTGGTGGATGTTTCAATGCTAGCTAGCTCTTGTATTCAAAAGTACAACAATCACTTACAGTCTGGTTAACTAGTTCTCAAATAGTTTTCATTCTGTCCTTGGTGGGAAATGTAGGAGGAACATCTCGGTACCAATTTGTTTGTGTATTAGGACGTTATAAACTTACCTTTGCTTTTTTCAACTATGAAGAAATCTTAAAAGTAATTTTATATGCAAGATTAGTATTACTTATGCAGCTTAGAGGTGTTTTACTACTAAATGGTGTTTTAAAACTCATTAAAGAATACTTAAAACTTTGTGCTTTCACTTAAAAAGTGCTAGATGTGGGAAGTTCCAAGGAAAACATTTCCTAATTTATCCCCAGATCAGTAATTCTCTTCGCAGTTCCAAGGACAGCTGCTTTTCTCACAGCCACTTTCTGGAAAAAATATTTCACATAAGGTTTTGTTTTTCAATAAAACTATGCATTAAGGATTTTTGTTGTAGTAATTGGTTTTGAGGGAGCTAGGTTTTACATGAGAAGTATGTAAAGCAAACATAGTCTGAACTATCATTAACATTGCTGTGCAGCATTATCTCAGGCAAACACTGCATGGGAATTTCTTACTTCTACTAAGGAATGTAAAGATATCTCCCCCTACAATTTGTAAGAAAAGTCATAAGTATCATTGATGATAGAGTTGTAAACATTAAAAGGGCAGCACACTCACTGTTCTGGTGTTCCACTCCAGGCAGCAGCATAGTCACTCATGTTTCTTTGTTACAGAAGTTCTGTAAAGGAAAAACAGGAGTCCCTGAAATAAGTTTCTGACACTCAGCTACACAGTACCAATGACAATTCAGTTTACAAAAAAAAAAATGTTTCTTTGCTTTTCACTTTGTCAATGTCACAAATTACTGAAAAATGTCAAAGGTAAAAAAAAACCCCACACTGTATCAAAATGTTAAAGCAGTACAGGAAGACCTTTTTCAAGAAAGCAAAGCAAAGTACCATCCAATAACCAGTTTTCAGAGCAATAAGATGTTCATTACATGAGCATCACAAAAATTTCATGCATTCTTGGGACAAATCATAAGGTTCATAGTACA
>JAYRBT010000042.1:71776466-71798570 GCA_036023395.1 Myiotriccus ornatus
TACATAAACTAACCAGTTTTTAATTCCTGGGAGTCTTTGACCTTAGAATAAAAAGTTGAGTAGATTTCATAAGATGAGGACATTTTACTGTACCTTATTAGGACCATGTATCCAGGCATGGCTGCCAAGGAAAAAATGAAGCTGCAGACTAATGACAATATCAAAAAATAATGAAGCATCTTGTCACAGTTTTCATCTTCAACACACTGGCCCAGAATTGCAGAGACATTTTGAGATGAAAAGCCTGAGGCTGCAACACAGGTGCAGTTTTCAAATACCTGTCAAAAAGAGTATTTTAATCACACAGATTGTCCAAACTCCTGCACCAAGTCTGAAATCGCACCAGTGGCACCGAGCTCGCTGTCTCCTGCACCTGTTACACCCGTGCAGCGCTGCACTGTGGCCTCCTTCCCATCCCAGCTGGCCAGACACAGGTCCACCCATTCCCTGCATGTGGAGTCTGTGGTTAGGGAGCTCTCATGCAGCTGAGACTGTGCTCCCTCAAGGAGACAGTGATCAAGAGAGCCTTCATGTTCCCCAGCACAGCCTGGCTGTGTGGTCCTTCCACTGCCAACAGACCTGACTCTCTTTTTCATAACCCAGAGTGTGGTCTTTCGGATGTCAGAAGAGAAGGAACCATAGATTTGATTGAGGCTGGGTTGCATCATTCTTATCAAACACTTGCTTCTACTGAAATCATTGCCAGAATAAGGACTCTCAAACATCAGCCAAGGTAAACAAGGGCATCAGTGTCTGACCCTTATTATCATCTAATACTTCTTTAAAATATTTGTAAAGTACAGAGGCTTTCTAAAATGTCTATGATTGGGGCTTTTTTTGAACTCACTATTTTTGTTTTCAACCTAATTAGAACTTAGGGGGGGTGGTATGGAATATGTGTTATTAAATAAGATAATAAAAGTTCTCTAATACCCGGTTACTTGTTTAAATCCACAGGGTAAAAGAGATTATTAAGTCCATGCTATAGATTTTCATTTTGGCTGAAATCTTCTTGTGCAGTCAGGTTTCCAACTGACAATACCTTCAGAAAAATTTCTCACTCCATTTTGAGCATTTAAGATTCCCTCAGTTTCTTAGAAGAGAAGAACTCTTCTTCATCATATTTTTAATTTAACCTTACACTGATTTTCATATTCAGTTTTGGGATTTCTGGTGCTACTCAGTGAATTTGTCCAAATCTTTCACTTTATGTATTCAATAAATGTACATGTATGGATATTTCCCACCCTATATTGGTACAGATATTTCTCCCCTACAATATTTCATAATTACAGCACAATAAAATGTAAGCTTTACCACACTTCTTCCAGTTCCTCTTGAGGATTTACACCCAGCAAGACAAGGTGACACATAAGTGATTCCATTGTTCCCACAAACAGGGTCCCATATTTTAAGTGGGCAATCACAATCCCTGTTGCAGCCAGCAAGTAGAGTATTTTCTGCATATGAAACTTGTTCTATTCTGAAACACATTTAGAAGATGGATAAATATTTTAATAAAGAAATACCTACAGTAATGCTTAAGTTTCTATTCTAGCTCAAGTGCTTATTTAGGACACAGTTCTGCATGTTCCAATCCTGGAGTTATGCATTTCTACCTTTATATAGCATATTATAAGATATTACATTAATATTATCAATGAGGTCTGCATACCCCACAGCATCTTTCTCAGCTATAGCACATATGCTCTTGATTGCCTGTAAGTGTTGCATGTAAACCTACATGTCCATTTTACAGACACACAATGCTTCCCAGGGATTAATGGCAAGATTCAAATCAAGAAACTGCAGATAAAATATCCTCTGGTAACTTGATAACAATCAAATTCCAGTATACCAGCATAAGATTAAGAAGGGGGTTTGTCCCTCTGTTATTCTGAAATTGCACTCACGTATGCCTAATTTGATCAACAATTTTTTTAATTTCACCTGCAGTTACATGACCTTATTAATTATAATAGTAAAAGAATTAATATCAATATGCAATTGCAGGAGTCTTTGTGTGGATACCTTTTCTAGTACACTTTTTTAGCTTGAAACAGTGATAACAGAAGGTAGACCTACTGTCTCATGCAAGTAAAAAGCCTTGATAGTTTAGGTCATGAAACTAAAATGCTGCAAAGCTATGGAGCCCCTGGCTGATTCTTGACAAGAAAAATCATCCCGGTGTCTTAAGACTGAAGTCCTCTTGTGTCTTAAAGAACATACCCTTCATAGGAAACTGTTAGACCAGCAACTGGTGAAGTATCACAGACAGTCCAAAAGGCAGCAAAGTAGAGAAGGTATTCCAGTAAAGATACCCAAAATGCTATGTTCGCAGCCTGATAGATATTTATCTTGAATTTCTTCATGAATAAGCCTCCAGAAAAATACCCAACGCATAGAACTGGTAAGTTGTAAACACCTATTTAAACAAGTGAAACTTCCATGTTAATAAAGGAGACGACTGAAGCTACTCTACTCTAAGGTAGCTACTGAAGTAGGTACTAAAGCTACTGAAAGGGAAGATTGTGTTTGGCAAAGACTCATGCAGTGCCTGTGGCTGAATAATTTAACTGCAATCAGCAGTGGCTCTCTACTAATCTCCTTGCACACCCAAAACCTCTGCCAAAGTCAACAGCAGGTGAGAACTGCTTGAGAAGTCAGATAGAGGGTAGGACTGAAAAGATTAACTAGAAACTTGCGATCTAGAGTTGCAATCTAGGTGCACCTTAAAAAAAAAAAAAAAAAAAAAAAGAAGAAGAAGAAAATATATTGTTTCAATCCAGCCTCCCCAGACAGAGAAACTCAACAGGAAGATAAGCTACTGGAGTACATCTCAATACACACTGAGGATCAGAGGAACAGACTTCCAGTTTTGATATGAGAGTACTGAATATCCTCTCACATTTCTTTGCTGATTGATATTTTAATGAAGCAAATTCTGACTGAGGGAGATTTTGGAAGTGGCTTTACACAAACACCAGTCACGTGGCTTGGTTTCATATCAGCTGAACTTTCTGGGC
This sequence comes from Myiotriccus ornatus, assembly GCA_036023395.1. Lineage (NCBI taxonomy): Eukaryota > Metazoa > Chordata > Aves > Passeriformes > Tyrannidae > Myiotriccus > Myiotriccus ornatus. The sequence goes on from JAYRBT010000042.1 coordinate 71,779,493, forward strand.
CAATTCAAAAGATGGGAAGTGGATTATAAAATTCTGCACAGAAAATTAGGAGAAGCTTAGCAGAAGATGCAGGAATATTTAGAAATGCTTTGTAGTGCTGTAAGTCTCACTTGTAGAAGCATTTAACCCTAGTATGTATGTGTATACAAGTAGATATGAACATACACGTGTATATATATAGATAATTTGCATAGAGACATCTCTACTTGGTAGAACAGAGCAAAGCAAAATGCAAACATACCAATTAAAAAGATGGCATCTGAAGCAGATTTTCCAAACTGCTGTTCCAGATATTTGGGCATGAAGGATATCATGCCATCGAAGGCACTGAACTGTAACACAGTTATGCATATAAATAACATATACACTGGGTTGCGAAACAGGGCCTTGAGAAAGGGGATGAAATCTGGAATGAAATAATGGAGTGAGTTAGTGTGATGCTTTATGAAAAGGATGACCATTGCTCAGTGTGGCTGGGAGGGGAGGAGGGGAACAGAAAAGGTCCTTGACTATATCAGGCTGAATCTTGTGCTTTGCCAGACACCACAGACCAAAGGTAACTGGATTAGCCCAGGCTACCCTAACGTGCCTCCTCTACCCAAACGCAACCTCACACACACACATGCCCACCAATGCATGCTGCTGCTCATAAAAAAAAATAAATCACAGCAACAACCTTGTCAGAAAAGTTTCCTGAAACTTTTTAGCTGTGCAGTGACTGAGCTTTGCAACTACAGATCTGCAGCAGCAGCTCCCCTCCCACCTTTCCTACTCCTTTTTTCTCATCTCATGCCCCCAGAGTGTTCACCAAAACCCCTTTCCTGCACCTGGACTATGAGGGACTACAAGGAGAAAGGGGTGCAAACACACTAGAGAGCTGTGACAACCTGCCCCCAAACTGATCTTGGTTTTTGCTGGGACAGAAGGGGCCTGAAGAGAGATGTGACCAAAATTATTTCCACCATACTCTCAAAGTCTGTATCAGCCAGTCTTCAGCCAAGTAAGCATCTGAGAAACTAATTTACAACAGTTCTTTTCTCTGTGTAATGCCTATTAAATCAGGATCTGAACCATAAAAAAACCCACAATTCCCCTTTGTCTAATGTTCCTTGTTAATTAATGTGCTGAGCTATTGTAAAGAAACTCTGCAGAAAAGCATAAGCATCTGTAAAACAATGACTGTGCTTCACTGAAAGTGGGCACCACTCAGGATGGGTGTGTATCTTTCAGAGGCAGGCAAGTATCTTACTAGAAGAGGATCTGTGTGCAAGTCTTGCAAAAATGAGTCAAATATTCAAAATGCTATAAAATAGCCTGCATTACTTACATATGCAATGCAGTTTATAATCACAGCTTTCTGAGGAAATTTACTTTTTATTCAATTAATTTTATTTCAGATTAATCTTATCTACAAAAACTTCAAATTTCAACTAGAAATCCTCGGCAATTAAGAAGCTGTCTGAATATATCCTGGTCAACAGTCTGTGAGTGGCCCTGCTTGAACAAGGGGTTGAACCAGGTGACCTCCAGAAGTCCCTTCCAGCTATTCTGCGAATTTAGAAGATTCTAACTTCAGGATATTCAGAGACAGTGGACACTCACATCAACACAGGGAGGGAATGATCATGAAAACACAAGCTCTGAAGGGACTATAGAGCACTAGGACCCACATCTGATCTAGGAACCTTTCTTCACCAGAACAGTATTTTATTTATGGATTCATTTAAGGCTACATGACCATCAGAGAGAGATGCTGTGTTTATGAAAATGAAGTTGCAATATCAGCCAAGATCTGAGTGCTCAGTCTGGGTATGAATTTGCAGGACTCAGCTTGAAACACCACGGACAGGTAGCTTACTTTCTGAAAATTAAGGTCCTGTCAAGAGACCTTGAGCTGCACATACAGAATCAGGAAACTTCTTGTTATTCACTTACATTTCCATCTACCACAAATAACGGAAAGAAATAAAAAAGCTTCCTACAGATATATGGATGTGAAAGACCACAGATGTGAAAGTTACCAGTGGTAACATGAATGACTGTAAGTCAAATAGGTCTTTGTTCAAAGCAATTAAATGTTCATGAGACACTTCAGCACCTGACAATTCCCTTTTATGGCTTCAGGGTGGGCTCAAGATATGCACAAGACTTGTGCTGGGTTTCTGCTTTTCTGTACAGTGAATGTGGGGTACAAGCAACTAATATCTGCAACTTGTCCACAGCTCACTGAGTTGTAATATTCTTAACCAGATTTCAGTGCTTTAACCCTCTCACAGGAAGAAAAGATCTACATACACCTGAAATGCAGGAGGGGGAAAAGAATGAATCTAGACCCTGGAGCTATGAAATCAGCTTTCTTGCTGTGCAAGGAGCCATTCTAAATCCCTGCACAAAGCCTTTGTGCTACAGAGACATGAAAAACAGAGGAGGCATCACAGTTCACATCTTAAGGACTAAATTAAGAAAGAAACAAAATATGATATAACTTGCCTTTAGCAATTTCGTACATGTTCTGTTTGGCTTCATTTTTATCATTGTCTTGCAATGGTGCTACACTTTTTTCACTTGTCTCCTCAGGTTCATTGGTTTCACCTTCCTTCACAAGTGACTTGGGCAAAAACCAAAATGGTATTCCCACGAGAAGGTTCAGTAATGCGCAGATCAAAATGCCCAGCCACCACGCTCCAACCCAGCGGGCATCAGTAGCTGTTATAGTTATCTCCTCTATAACAGAACCCAAAACCGTACATCTTACATCAGTTCAAAAACATTATTTGCTGTCATCGTGTGTTTTTCTACTCTTCTTTGACATGGGATATATTAAAAGTATTTTAATGATTCTTAAAGTGTGGCTCATGGAGGAGAATAGTCCCCAGCCTGGCAAATTTCAGTGTTTTGTATTAAATTAATTCTAGTCTTTTTCTGTGTTAAGCCAGATGACACAATTGTTCATCAAATAATTTATAAGCAGATTGATCTGTGTGTGAATTGAGTATTATACACAGATCTTCCATTCTACAAGAAACACCAACAAACTGAGATAAAATTGAGATATATTAGCAAAGAAACATCTTTTAGCTCTGATAAATACACCAACATGACTACAGATTTATACATGAGATTTTATATATTCACCCATTACCTGGACCTACTGATCCAACATCAACAAACAGTTCTGCACAGAATGATGCCAACAATAAACCAAGGAAGGGGCCAATTACAGTTGCTGTATGTAGACATGCTAGAGTAGAAGAGAAAGAGAAAACACGCCAAATTAGAACCCAGACGTAATTGTTTTCTTGGAATCGTTACATGTCTCTAGGACAGCAGTACTTGGAAAGACATTTGTGCCTAAAAATGTCTCCACTTCAAGAAGTTAATCTCTAGCTCAATTCTACAATATTCTAGTTAAAGTTTCACAATATTATTTTGATCAGGCAATCAAGACTGTCTTCTCTCTTCCTTTATTGGACTGAAGGGAGTCATAACAATCCTCTCTTTTGCTTTTCTTTACGTGTGTGTTTGTCTGGGGGAGGGGAGTTACCATAATAGGGCAGATTTACCAAGATAGAAAGGTGAGTTCTCTGCTTTGGCAAAATCCTCCAAATAGGAAATGCCCAAAGGCATAATGGGAGTTTCACCCATTCCTCGCACTATGTTTCCAACCATCACAAATATCCACAGCAAGGACCCAGGCTCTTTTTCACATTCTGTAAATAAAATAAGAAGTCAGAATTAATGTTTTAATTCTAACTATTAATCAAAATCTAGAGACAAGGAATTGACTAACAGCTTAAACTCTGGTGGGTAGGCCTGTCCTATAAAAAAAAGTGAAATATCTAGTCACAATACTTGAAAGGCTCTGGAACTGCAGAAAGCGGACGAACTCACAGAGTTTAAATCCCTTCCTTCTCCATGCCATACCTTGTCCAACCTCCTGGCAGTCACAGAATCATAGAAGGGTTTGGTTTGGAAGGGACCCTAAAGACCATCTAGTTCCATCCAATCTGGCTGAACTTCTCCGGGCAGCCTGTTCCAGCACCTCACCACCCTCACACTGAAGAATTTCTTCCTTACATGTGATGTAAACCTTCCGTCTTTCAGTTTAAAGCCATTCCCCCTTGTTCCATCAGTACCTGCCATCGTAAAAAAGTCCCTCTCCGGTTTTCTCATGGGCCCCCTTTAGGTACTGGCAGGATTCTGTAATGTCTCCCTGGAGCCTTCTCTTCTCCTGATTGAACTCCAGCACTCTCAGCCTGTCCTCACAGCAGAGGTGCTCCAGCCCTCTGAGCATCTTCATGGCCTCCTCTGGACTCGCTCCAGCAATTCCATGTCCTTCTTATGTTGGGGGCCCCAGAGCTGGACACAGCACTCCAGGTAGGGTCTCATGAGGGTGGGATAAAGGGGAAGAATCACCTTCCTTGACCTGCTGGTCACATTTCTTTTGATGCAGCCCAGGATACATCTTCATAAATAATCTGAATTATGGGATTGAAAGCACTCTCACCAAGTCTGCCTCAGAAGATTCCACTGTTCTCTCCCACTTTGTGATACTTCGATTTCTCAGTGCCAATTCGTTAACAAATAAAAATGAGCTTTGTCAGCAGCAACTGATGACTTCATTAGTGAAAGTATTACTGACCAGAGATTAAGCCTGGATCTCCTGTATCAGTGTCAGGTTGCTGTCAGAAAACACGGGTAAAGCAACTCACACGCAGATGCAGTCAAATTCAATCCACTTTTTGCTTCACACAGGAGTTGGACTCAGATGTATGAACATCACAGTCTTGCTTGTCCATAAACCAATAGGGAAACAATCACGTTACCTGAGGATACTCAATATACTCAGAAGATTAATCCTATGTTCAGTGTGAGAATTTTGCGGACTCAGGAGATTAATCCCACCCTCACTGCAAGAATTTTGTGTGTGATCATTCAATAGTTGCCTCTGACCCTTTTGCCTTCACAGTAGTTTGCTTCAGATGCAGATTTCTAGTGCAAAAACACTAGAATCAGTGTTGTGTTCAGGCCCACAATTGAGTTTTAGCCTAGTTTAAAAAATTTTCTCTTTTCTCTAAAAGGAAGCAAGATCTATGTTTAGTTCTACCTCTATTTCTCATTTTTTTATTTCCTGTGTGGTACAACAAAAGAGAATCCTGATGCCTTTTACATATTGTCCAAATATGTTTCCCACCTCCTCACATCATAGTATTTCAAGTAAAAAACAGGAATATTTGTGAAAATAACCTGATGTTATAGACTCCCAAAGTGACTTCCAGGTATGTCAACTGAGCTGTTTGGATACTGTGAAAACTGCATGAAAAAATGTTACAGCTCTGGAGTCACAGAAAAAAAGAAACACAAAATTCAGGAAATTTCCCAGCCTCAAGTTTTTTATGCCTGCAAAAAGTACTGAACAAAAGCAGGACCCAGAAGTAACTGCTAATAAAATAAAAATCTATTTACTTAGACACTATAAAAACTGAGGAAAATGTATTAGCAGACATAAGAAGAGCCTTATACCTGTTGATGGCTCCTCTGTAGGCAAAGAGAACAAGCTGTGGTTAACAAGGCATAGAGGCATCACTGAAAAATTTTCCCATTGTGAAATGCTGCTTTCAATATGATACCTGTTTGAATCAAAGGAAAGCATGTACAGGTTAAAAAGATATACATAAGAACCACCTCATATGTCTGTAATTTAGTAAAGGAGCTACCTATAAGAAGAGTGTGCAGCTACAAGGAAGGAGGAAAGCCATGTCAAAAGTTATCTGAGACCCAGTAGCAAAGCAGGCCAGGAACAAAGGAAATGTAGCAGTGTTTTACCCAGACTCTTACCTAGTTTCTAATATAATCTTGTAACAGATTCTTCAGGAAGAGTTATGAACCACACTAGTGAAATCCCCCTTATCATCTTCTCTCCTGCTTTTCTTATGTTTTAATCCAATTTACACCCTAAGCAGAGTGTACCACCAGGGCTGTCAGAGCCATACCACATTAGACATACCAAGATGAGAGGATCTTTCTTTCTCAAAAAATATCTCACTGATTAAAATAGACAAGCCTACATTATTATTTTGTTAAGCCAGTCAAACACCATGAAAAAGCAGCTGAAGAATCATTACGGTCTGTAAAGGCTTTGACAACTCAGCGGTCAGGTACGATCTCCCATACAGGCTCCAGACCAAAGATATCTCTAAAAATCATCTTGCATTGCCCATCCAAGTGCATAAGAACTGGTAATGCAGTTGGTATCACAGCCCACTGTTTCTTTAGAGAATCCACACTAGGTGCAGCACAAGGATGAAGGCAAGGGAAAGGGGTGACTCTCTCAGGAAGTGATGTCTGACTTTTGAAGCCATCTCAGAAGCAAAACAAACCAAGCTGCTCTACAATTATGACATAGAAACCATGCTCAGCAATGTCTCTCTGAGTAAGCAACACTGTCTCAGTGAAAGGACTCATGGATTAGCACAAGTAAGGATCAGAGAAGCTGCTGTGAGCTAAGCAAAATACTCACCTTCCAAACAGGAAATGAGGAAGTGATATCAAAAGACATCCAAATGACAGAACTGTGCAGCCCAAAGCAATTATTCTGGGTCTGTGAAGCTTTGCTCCAAAGTAACTCACAAACGCTATCAGCAGCAAGTTACCTGCAAAAAGAACCTGGTTCACATTTACAAACCAAGGCACTCCCAGATCTTTTAATGTGCAACACAAATTTAAGTATACCTTGTAAGCTCAACATCTGTTTCTTTTCTTGTCTTGTAAAAGCTGTAACTAGACAGGGAACTGCCTACATAATGCAGTAATTCCCTGCTATGTGTGATCTTTTTTTGGAGAACTTACATCACATGAAAAGAACATGAGAATAGAAGGCAGAATGGAAAAAGAGATGACAGTGAGAGAGATTTTTGACTGCACCTACACAGAAAAGAAATTTCCCACTACTTTACATAGAGACCAGGCCCAAGTGCTGCAGAATAACAGTTGATTTAGGAAGTTATTCTCCCCAAGATACTCTATTTTGTAATGTATCTCCAAGTACTTTTGTACTGAAAATAAGAAACACATTATGACATAGAAAAAAAAGGAATAATAAATTAATATCAACTTCACTAACTGAGAAGAATTTTTTAAAAAACAGTATTTTTGTACCTAGTAACATTAAAAATACAAATGTGCTAAAAATCTTTGTTCTCTTCTCCTCTTCTTTCACTTCAGGATTAGTTGATCTTCTCTTTCTTCATTTATTGCTATGCAACTAAGAAAAGAGTCAAGCTTCATATTATGAATCAGTCTCCATAAAAATAGCAATTTAGTAATTGCTAACACCTACTAATTTTGTGATCTTTTTGTCAAAAGAACAAAATCATGTCTCTGAGTGATGAGCATCATTCTGGGAAAGAAGATAATACCTTTTTTATGTATGATTGCTAAACAGACTGTATTTAACCAGTTCCTTGAATGAGACTTCAAGATGTACATTTACACAGTCCTAATAAGTCACTTATGTCTCTTAATAATTTCAAATATTATTATGACATAGGAGATCAGGAAAAGGGTGAGACGGAGCCTTGCTTCCCCTCCCATTGAGCATATGAGCCTGTGCAGATCATTCCCTCAGCTGAGCCAGGAATATTAAAGACCCACACTGTGACTTTCAGGGTATAAAACACTTCCTCTAAGGATCTCTATTTAGAGAGGTTTGAAGCTATCAAAAGAACTGTAAAATGCTAACTATGACCTTAAATTCAAACAAAGCTTATAAAATCTTTTTGTTTTGTTCAGAAAGATTCAATACAAAGCTCATAAAGTAGTTCTGTTTTGTTAGTTGCTCTGTCGTATCTTATGATAGTGCAGAAATCAGCTGAACTACTTTTTAATCCTAAACTTCTTCATTTAAGTTGTCCTTTTAGTTTCCAAGACAATAACTGGTTAAGTATCAGCTGAAAAGGAAGGACAGAGTTGACCACTGTTGACATATACAGTAATTGGGACATTTGCTAAGAATATGAATCACTAATACATTTTCAAACAATCATACTTTCAAACAATAAGAAATATTAAAATGAGAGATTACCAATTTCAAAGCTTCCGTTAATGATCCCCACCAAAGAAGCTGGGATATTAAACTGTTTCTCTATCTGGGTGTACATGCTGTTCATGTAAGCACCAGACATCGTTTTACCAAGAAACGCAAGTGACAGTGCCAGTAGAAATACCTGGGAAGGAAAGAGGGGAATGCATAGAGAACTCAAAATTACACATTTAGGAATATTCCATTTTTAGCACCAAAAATGTGCTTCCAGACAAAAGAAGCGTTCCACTGTGTGTAAATCCTATCATCTATCCTGCGTCCGTATCATACATCCTTGTTCTTCGCCTGCTCCCATTGCCCGAGACTGTCTTTAGAAACCTCAAGCCCCATTTCCTCGGCCAAGACAGGCTGTGCCTGCTGCAAGATTGCCACCTGCAGGACTGCAAGACCAGGGTGCACAGACCTTCCCGTCCTCTGCTCGTCTGAATGACAAATTACTTGCAGAACAAAGATTGTTTCCTTTGGCCGAATTACTCGACCCAGTATCTGCTCTCCCATCTCAGCACAGGTCATGAGCCCAGAACAAGTAATTTTAAACAGAAGGAGTAAACAGTGTCTTTTTGTTTAAAGACATTGTCTTTTTACAAGACAATTAGTACAAATTGTCAGTAAAGAAAAATTAATATGAATACATGCACTAGTATCAAAATCCTTTTAATTTTACGGTTCTTAATAAACAGTATTTAAAAATTAAATTTATAGTATCTCTAAATACATCTGCTGCAAATGCTAAAATGCATAAGTAATGTATTGGGGTTTGAACTACTGTGAAAAACAAGCTATTTTACAAGCTTTTATAGCATTGCTTGACAACTTGAATAGTCTAAGGTACATCAATGGGCAATTTTTATTGATATGTCACAACCAGTAAGGCTCATTAAACAGGTTTAAGAAGGAATGGTAAACATGTCAAACTGGGGGGATTACACAAAGTCAGAGGTGGGGCTTCAAAGCAGCAAACATACCTCCAACAGAGCACAGAGTGTAAAGTTCAGGGACAGCAAAAGCAACACATGGTTGTTTACAGACTTGTTTGACCCTGATTAGGGCATTAAAGGTAGAAAGGAAACAGCTTATTCATTCATTTAAACTAGGTTGTAACTTCTACAAAACCACTGCAAATGCAACCAATTACGGGTGTGTGTTCCTACAAAATCACAAAAATATTTCTGTACCTTCAGCTTGGAAATGCAACAGAATTTGTCCTCTGCACGTGGCTTCTCAGCTTCTTTCATGTTGCCTTTTTTAATTTTTCCCAAGGTCTGTTTCTGAGTCTGTCCAGTGATCCCATTACAGTGTTGAAAAAGATGAGAGAAAAGAAGAAAAAAATTATGTCCCATGTTTGCAAAGAAATAAGATTCCTTCCAAGAGATTTGTTGTTTGAGCATCTTCCTTAAATAATTGCAAACTGGATGCCAGCAAAACCAACAAGCCTATACATTTTATTCTGAGGGCAAGCCTAAACACAGCCTTTAAGTCCTCTGCACAAGCATTTGGCACTCACCACTGTGGCAGACAGAACTACAAAGACCTATAGGTTTGACTGATGTATATCTGTCTCCTTGGTCTTTATTTACTACCCCTGTCCGTGGTAGCCATAATAAAAGACATTTAGTTCTACTCTGCATGTTCTTTTGAGCTCTCTCTTCTTCCACTGGCATCACTGTATATTTGTTAATTTTTAATAGAAACTCTACTGGAGATTAATCTCTTAGCATTAGAAGGAAACAAAATAAAACCAAAACCATCAGACCAACATAAGTTCTAAATGGAAACAAAACAGACTCCATTCTGCTTCCCCTCCCAAGACTTGCAAAAATATCCCTCTTTGTTTTTCTGCCCCCTTAGAGTGATGTCCATCTGGATTTGATGGTTAGAGCTTCTGGTAGTGCTAAGCCACCTGCTTTCTTACACATCTTACATATATTCCAAAATTGTGTTCAAAGAGCAACATATTCTAGGGACTTGGATATACTTACCTGTAAAAGCACAGTTAAGCATAACTAAGTCTGGGTTTTAATTTAGCATGTTTCTCTTTTTTTCTGAGGGTTAGCACAGTGAGTTAAACAGATTTTATTCTTGGGACTCCTACAAAGACTTCATTAAATCAAGTTATTCAACACAGTTCCCTGCTGCCTGATGGGGTAAGCTGAACAAAACCAGGGCAAGTCAGAGCCCTACCTTATATTCAGGATGGATACAGGTTAATTTCCTCTTTTTTTTGTCTTGGACACACTTTCCAAGTGTGATCTTGCAGCACCTGCTCTTCGCTGTGTTTTCCACTTCACGGAACCATGGCTGGGAAGCAAACTTGACAACCCCACCAACAGGACTGAATTGCCTTTCACATTCTTCAACCCAACACCCTCCCGGTCAATCTCTTCAAACATTAATTTCTGCAACAATGTTAATCCTCTCAAATGTGTTTCCTAACTAAGTTGATTCCTAGCAAATTCACGGGCATTAACTCCTTCTATAACTACCTTCTCATTTTCAGTCTCTAAAAGTGTAATGCATCATTACAGAATTCCTGGAAATGCTTCACAAATAATTGTAGGTGGTCAGCATCTCAGGCAATTAGCTATGATATAAAGTCTGAATTTCTGCTTTGCTTAGAGATGCTTACGCAAACTGTGTTCAATCACAGGACTAAACTGTGCTTGTACAGCTTTGCACTTGCTTTGCAATTTGGAATAAAAGTTTATGTCCCAGGGAAGCGTTTATGCATCATCTAAATACTGCCTTACTCAGAGTGGAGTCCACCAGTGATGCCAAAACATCATAGCAGTCCCCCATGTCTGTCCTCTTCTGCTCCTAAGAGCTTGAAACAGGATTCTTCCCCTTACCATACCAGTCCCTGCTTTTCTCTAACATACACAGGGAACATCATCTGGCTAATTGCAGGTTTTCTCTTCTGGTGCTACAAGATAGCAGTCAACAACCTCTGCCCAAGTTTGTCTTGGTGAATCAGAAACTGCTCCTCATAAAATTACAGAGGACAAAAAGGACACATTTGCCTTTACTTATTCAAACCTTCCCTCGAAGCATGAATTATGGTATTAAAAAAAAGTGCATCTCAATTCATTTTTTACTGGGATAATTATTAAGACCATTAATTGAATATCAAAATAGACAGAATCACTATTTCCAGCTTTGTTCCTGAGATTGTTTTTGCTAGCTTTATAACATTTTTTTAGTCACACTTGATCAAATGGAACTGAAACCGACACAAGCTAACAGCCTAGATTATCAGAGAGAATGTAGGTACATAACTCAGCTCAGGTGCATTTACACCACACTTCAAATCCAGGTTAGAACCCTCCATTATACATTGCTGTTGCTTACCTTGCTCACACTCTTGGGCTCTTCAGATTCATCTGCAAACCTCTTTAACTCATTAAACAGGCAGAAAGTTAATGCAGCAAAATGATTGCTTTCCAGAAAGTGAGCTGATTTGACCCACAGAACAGTTCAACAGGTGACAGACTCACATAAACAAATGAGCAGAAAAGTGGAGCCAAGAACATGAGAAGAGAGGACAAAGTGAGGGTGAAAGCAGAGTAGAAAAGGACAGAGAGCAAAACCTGCCCATCTGAGCACCAGTGATATGTCACCTCAAATATTTGTGGTCTCAAGCCCTAACCTAAGCTGCCCAGGTCATCCCTGAACACAGTTGGACTCCCAGGGTCAGCAGAGTTGTAGGGAAACTATCTCCTTCAGTACACATCCATCAGTATCTTTTTTAGCCAACTGCAAGAGGGGAGACAGCTTATGCTACTAGGATAGTCACAGAGTGAGTAAGTTTTGTAACAAATCACTTGAGGAATATGCACAGGCCAGGTAAAACTGTATAGTTATGCAAAAGTTTGCCCTCCAGTTCTGACTGACCTACCAGCTATGATGTAAACACCTACTCTTGAGTCCCACTCACAAGCCTTCAAAGTTCACTGAAACTTCAGAGGTCAGTAAAATTCTCCTTCTGTTTCTGCGCTGAGTTGGTGACATATTTATGGCAGGCTGAGAAATCAGCAGTGACACCACCACTGCCTCTTCCAGCCATCTCCACTACTGGACTAAATCTCCACAGGCAACCAGAAAGGCAGACAGATGAGCAGAAGACTTGTGTCTAAAAGACACCCACTTTGCCGAGTTTGCACCCATTTGTCCCCTGCAAACCCATAAAAACCTTTTATAGGTTTAAACCACGTTTCACTTCAGCTAACTAATAAAAAGGACAAAACCACACAAATATCTAGATTTCAAAGTTTATGAAGCAATGTTCTGCAAGTTGCTTTGTCTGAGTCCCAAAGGGACATCCTACTTTGAATGTAAAATTCATCTTCCATTTGGCTCAGCTTAGTCATATGGATAAACTGCTAAATCCTTGTTTTATTTACAAACAGGATTAAAAATCACATGAGGTAACCATGCAGAGAACAAGTACAATGACAGAGTTTTTTGCCTATTTATTTTTCTGGTTGCAAAAAGCTTTTTGAAATCTTGTTTCACTAGGAAGAGTTCAAACTGTTACTCAAATGCAATTACACGAATGTTAGACTGAGACAAAGGAAAATATTCTCATGGCAAAACAATTAGGTACTTACAGTTTTGAAAAGGTTTCTGCAAGAAATGACCGATACCACACACTTGAACTTTGACTTTTAATCTACATTGTTGAAAATTAACCCAAGTCTACCTACTGCCAAATTTGTATCTTTGCCAAATTGTTTCAGCTGTGCATTTTAGAGTACTCACTCAGGTGTGACAGACATGGACTGAGCCCTTAGAAGGAAAATTGAGCCCATCTCTTTCCCTTTCCTGCCAAAACAAAAAAATGGCCAAGATCTAACAGCTGAATCAGATCTCTGAGCATGAAATGCTGACACTCCAGTCCACTGAAGACATTCAAAAGCACTCACAAGCAAGAAAGGAATTGTAAGACTGCACATAAGTGTGTAATTTACAGGTTGGATGGTGTCCTACCAAAGAGTGACACAAGGTCAAAAGGGAAAAGGGGAACGAGTTTGTGTTAGTGATAAGTGGATGTTGCAAAATCAGAGGCTATTTTGAGCAAGCATAAACAGATCTATCTAATGTGACAAGAAGAGATAATTTGACTTTGATTAAATCCATTAGACATCACATCTAAGAATGAGTAGATACACCTTCAAGTATTGAGACAGGCTTCATTTGTGACTTTAAGTGTCTTGTTGACACTTGCGTTTGTCTCCCTCACAGAAATATCTACTAATGCACCTGGAAATCCTAAATTCAAGGTTTAATACGTGTGGTGAGGGTGGGATTGGGATTAATGAAAGCCCAGCTTTCAAGCATAACTTCCAGTGTTTCTCATCTTTCCAAGGGAGCTCTAACCTTGCTGAAAATCTCTCTGGACTCCCACATGCCCTGTGTGGTTATATTGCTGGGGGGGGAAAAACAACACACCAGCAAGATACTTGGCATTTTTGTTACACAGTGCTTTTGCCTCACAAATTTACAACACTACTGCTGTACTGAAAAACATTTTGTAGGCACTCTGCTGATGTCTTACAGACAATTGTTGCCTGAGGATCGTGGTCTGCTCAGTGCTGCACCAGAGCAGGCAGTGAAGTGTTTCCCCCTGTTATATCTTACAATAAAAGTTCGTAATTTCCAATTTCTGATGTGGCATCTTCTCAGTTCTCACACATTAGAAAAATTCTCAAGTAAAAAGCTATTAACATGCTTATATATATATGTGCAATATATGAAAAGCCTCATACTCCCTCAGAAAAAATGCATTTTGTTGGAGCTATGGCACTGCTTTCATTTTCTCCTCATGGTGGTCTCCAAATCACACCTGATGGCTGTCTGTACTAGGATTTTGTTTTTACAGTCTAACTAGAGATAGAAAATATGTTTCCACATACAGGACTGTGTAGTTCTACAGTCTCTGCAGCATTATTTTGTTCAACAATAATTTCAGCTTAGGGTGAGTAAGGCTGAAGATTCGGAGCCACCAAAGGAACTACAAAAAATGGAAATCACAATTTCCAGCCAAATAAACACCACCTTATAGTAGGCACTTAACAATTGGCTTTAAATACTTACCTCCATATCAGAAAAAAGCAAGCCAGAGGTTATTTTAAGATGCAATTTAAGTGATTTATAATTGGCCACACGTACAAATTAAATACCTTTCCAAGAAAAGAGGAGTAGATATATGAAATTAACATACGTTCACAAATGCACAGCTAACTATTCAATAAATTTATGTGAAAATGTGAAATTCCACACATATGGAGTTCAGTATGGTTCTCCGTTGTGATTAATTAATAGATAACAAAGCTTATAGAGAGTCTGTGATGTCTTAGCATATCGAATTCCCATCTTCTCCATGGGATTCCTCAGGGCCATATTTTCAGCAAGTTCACTGTCACCCCTCTGTTTGAGCAACTGAGACTACAACTGTATTTTTCTGTCTGGATAGCTTTTGTTTGAGAGGTAGCTCTAATCATTCTACTGCTTCAGCATAAGGAAAATACCTTTAGAACATCAAGTATTTGTGCAGAATCAGGGTAATACTCTATTCTTAGCAAGTAGTTTTGGTGAAGATGCTCACAACAGGCATTAGAGTCATATACTTCCAGAGAGCAATTTATCCCATTTTAAGACAGCTCTCTAAAATAAGTGGGAGGAAATGGTCTCTGGAGGTGCTTCTTCCTTCCCTTGGATTTGAAATTCTAGAGAGCTAGCTTAGTCTGGATAACTAATTTTCAGACAGATAAAAATCAGATCAGGTGACACCTATCCTAGTTCTCTCTCTAATGTCATTTTAGATCTACTCATCCCGGGCGAGGAACTAAAAAGCCTGTCATCCAGCAGCTCCCAGACTAAGGTCAGGACCCCCTTACAACTCACAGGAAATTCAAACAGGTAGACAGTGTTCTTATGCAAAACAGTAAAAGTTCTCAGTTAAAAATGCAAAGTACAATTATTGGTCCCAGTCCAAATGTTGTATGTCAAGATGAGTTACCTACTAAAAACACAGAAGGCACCTTTGGCCTCACTGTAAATGCCATACATTATTTTGAAAACACTAAGGACTAAGTAGCTCTTTCCCAGTTGTAAACAATCACATTTAATTCATGAAAAGCTGGAAATACGAACTACATCTCCACAGAACTGAGAACTGCAGCAGTCATGGATTCCACATCCCATGGGACACAGCACGGCAACCCAGATAAGAATGTCATGACACAGAGTAGGTTCACTGTCATTTCCCCCATCAGTTTAGAGCTGGACCACAATCCAAGCAATGTTTAAACCCACTTTTTCTTCTCAGTAGTATCTCCTGAGATCTGCTTCTCTGACAGTGCACAGCTGTGATAGTTGAACAGCTCCCAGTCAAATGGAGGCTTAAGGGGAGAATTTCTTGTGAGAGCAACACAGAATTTTCTTCTTGGGATTGTGTCCTGATCTGGGTGCACACTCCAAGAGCTTCACTTTTAAAGAGACCAGCAAAACTGAGTGTAGAAACCTCACAAGACAGGCTCTTTCACAATATTTTTCTCTCCTTTCACCTGCTCATAGGGGTCACAGCACCTGCATAAATTTAAAGGAAAAAAAAAAAACCCTTCTCAAGATATTTTGGGAACCTACTCTCTCAAAAGAAAGAGAAGAAGGATGCAAAATAAAGAAATATATAATAATTTAACTGATCCTCCTTTAATAAAAAATGTATTTATTTTGGCAGTGGTTATACCAGACTAAGGTCAATCATGGGGAACCACAAAGTCTCATTATATTGGCCACTGAAGAGACTAATAAGTAAGACCTTGATCTACTCAAACAAGGTAGGGAAGCATCCATCTGCATTTACTAAAGAAAGTAAGGTTATGATTACCTCTGTATATGCAGAAACACAGACAAGTACAAAATTTTCTGCTAATTTTGAGTCTGAATTCAGATGTAGTTTGACTATCCAGTAAGATTTCCTTTCCTCTCACCTCAACAGAGTACACGTCAGCTACAAAATGAATAAAAATTCAGATCTGTCTTCCATCCTCAGTTTTGCCATCCACTCTACACATCCCTGTTAACCCATGTTCATCTCAGTTCTTTCCCCTGTAACACAATAAATAGTCATTTGTAGCAAACATTCAGATCCATACCTTGGAGATAATACTGTCTATGTGCAAAGCATTATTGCTGTTTATTTTCATAATGATTTATTTATTTAAACCAGTGGCACTGTCATAACAGTTTCTCCTTAAGAAAGCAGTTTAGCATATTGATTTGCACTTGTATGGATTTGGGGGCTCTGCTTTTGTTTTAGCAAAACATTCATATCTTGTGGCAAACTTTATGAAGACATAAAATCCTTTATTCTTCCTAAAATTTGCTACAAGTCTGGAAGACATTCTGTTACACAAACTTCTAGTTTTAAATGTTAGAAAACACAGATGTTCCAACTGTCAAAACAGCTTTTCAGAATGAAATATCTATGTAGAAAAAAAAAGGTTGAAAACCTAAATATATACTTTTGGGCAGTACCTCCTCTTTATAAAGTACAAAGGGATTTGTTGTGAGATCAGGTCGTCAGCTTTCCACTAACGAGGCACACTGTCTTATGAACAGACTTTCAGAAAACTTAAAGCAGCAAATGTACTGTAGGTTGACTGGCAGTTCAAAGCTTCAGAGTCTCTCTGGAAACTTTTACTCTAAAAAAATGACATTAACTATGATTCATCGATCAGTGGTTTATGTAACCTGATCGCATTTCACTTTCACTATCCATCAAGTCCACGAGGTTTCTGATGTGTGATAATATGCTTTGTGTGCAGAGGTATCATCAGGCTGGATACCAGTTACTAGAAACTGCTTAAAGCTGATACACCCGGCCTTTCTAGGTACAATTTACATAGTGGCCTTGTCTAAAAAAGCTCAATCCTAAAAGGTGAAACATCTGAGTGGAATCTCCAGGATCTTTTGGGAATCAGGCACATACCTACACATGTACCTGTGATCAAGGGGATTTCTAGATACAAACATCTCATTTTTAAAAAATAGGAACTTTTAACAGAATCCTCTCAAACTGATACTCTTTCTCAGAAAGGTTTAAGTTGAATGAAATATGCATCCTCTTTTGACAATGAAAATTAAAGTACTGCCTTAAATAACGGTGTAGATTTAAGACTTTCCAATAAAAAATACCTTACCTCTACGCTGATGCTTTTTATGGTTCCTTCAACAATTGCTTATTCAACTTCTACAAACCATCATGAGTATTATAAAAGGCAACAGGATGGTATATGACTTAAAGCAATGGGCTGTAGTGATCCATACCACCATGAAGATTATGACTGTTTATGAGAAAGGCTTATAAAATAATTTTAGACTGTGTTAACCCCTCATTTACATGGAATTATATGAAATGTTCGTCTGATATGAAATTATATATGACATTGCTAACATTCTCCATTTTTTAACACAATGTCAACAAGTATGAACACTTTGATAGCTCTCTAAAATGAAACCAGCCATTTGCAGCCCATGGGAATGCATCAGGAAGGGGTACAGGGCCTCTGTGAAAACTAAAAAAATCACACCTACAGCCACTAGAATCATAGTCAGCAGCCAGAGTGGAAATGTGCAGGAATCCTGTAAATCAAGAAAAAGAGAAAAAAAAAAAAAGACAAAAAAAGAGACTACCTATGCAAACAATAGTTTACGTCATAGAAAATACTCTGAAATCAAAAGCAGAGTTTAAGGTATCCATTCTAAATAAACAGTACATATTCAACACCTAAAGATTTTAAAGACACTTGTCCTGAAGTATGTGCTTGTCTGGTGCTCTGCACAAGGCTCTCTTCTAAATCAAATGCTTTGATAAGATGGCTGCTCAGCTTTGTCCCATTGAAACTTTACCATTCACTGGCACAACATGTCTTAATATGAGATCATTTCAGTGTGTTAGAGACTAACACGTTCCAGAGCCTCTTATTCCCCCCACCCCCTCAATAATACAGTGCTTTCAATTTCCCACTGGTTATTTCATTCAGTAAGAGCTCATTGCAAAAAACACCACATTTTGAACCAGCCACATCACTTGCAACTCCTAAAATGTTTGTGAGAGCTCACATTTAGATGCTGACTTTTCCACACCATTCCTGATTTCTGTTATGAGGGATAAGGTCATCCAAAGTGGATTTGTTGCTAAATGGGTGGAAACAACAATATTTGGCATAAAAAACACTATCATAACAGACGAAAAATCCACTATATTTTTTCAGATGCATATGTTGAACTTCTAATGAATTTTTAATGATTTCTTACAGTAGAGAGACAATTTCAGGTACTGATTCATGTTCCTTGTGCTTATCAAAATCTTCTCTCAACTCCAAGTAGGATAAAAAGGTCAGGTCTTGCACTCACACATACAATAATTCAAGCATACTGTAAATTCAGCCCTACTGCTCTTCTTTTTGAAGAAGAGCTATGTTATTTGGCAGCTACATGTGATGTCATCCAATAAATAAGTTAATTTATATTTCATGATATTGTCAACGTAGATTCTCCTACGTAAGTGAGTAGACTGCATTTGCCCCTAGTGAAAAATAATTTTGAACATGACTGATTCTCAGTTCAGCACAACTCTCCTTTTTAAACTGCAGAGAAAATGCCACTATTAATAGCAGAACTGTCAAGACAGCATCATCTGAAAGACTCAGAGTGTTTCAAGACAAAGCCAGATTGTCATTCTCTTGCTGCACTTTGCAAAAGATGGGGGGGGAGGGAGGAGGGGGGGGCGCAGCTTTGTACTGTCCAACATGCCCCATGCCCACTTTCTAGTAATCTCCCAAATTAGGCACACCTGGAATATCTAGCAGCTCTAGTGAGAGGCCCTGAAACAGCTATTAGCATCTGGCACTACCACTGCAAGCACTTTCTCATGTGAAACAGAAGCAGCACTACCAGCCAATTCCCACTGGGAAT
>JAYRBT010000042.1:71805234-71828660 GCA_036023395.1 Myiotriccus ornatus
AGCTTTTCTGTAAGCATAAGGTTAGAGCATTCAGGGGAAAAAGTGAAATCCAGAGACAAAAGTTGCAGATCATTTAATCCATTTACAATTATAATGCTTTCATAAATTACAAAGGTTACAAATACTACAATACTTTGAGAAGAAAGATGTATTTTGAAAGTGTCTTCTTTTTTTTGAAGTTTGTCACATTTCCAAGCCAGAAGGGGGAAAAAAAATATCCTTCTTAATAACACTAATGCTCTGATAGAATTAAATTCTTTCATAACATAACGTTCCCCTGGAAGTAATTTTTCATCAATTTAATCATAGGAAGAAGGAAAAAATGCAATTGATATGGCAGCATTTGTCTGAAATGCATTCATATTTATAAATTCATAAATCCAGTTTCAGGTAACTTTTTAATGAATAAAAAAAAATTTCAATTTGTACTAAAAGATAAACAGCACTGAGCTGTTCACAGAATCATCAAGGTTGGAACAGACCTTCAAGTTCATCTAGTTTTGTCAGGCTTTTGATTGAATTTCTTTCAATGACATTTCTGTTATGGATGGTTTCAGTAAATACACATGTATACAGAGTTACCTGTGCCTTTCTCTTTGAATATATATTTTTAAATACTATTATATGACAACTCTGCTATCTTCCAAAATATTTTTATAATGGTGATTAATTTCTCACATTTTTACAGCTATCACTTAAAAAAAAATCAAAAAAAACCCCAAAATAACTGTAATACTCAGAGACAAGGCATCACCTTTCTGAGTGTGGGATGCCTTATCTGCTTTTTTGGAGCCTTGGACAGTATCTCACGGGGTGAACTGTCTCATTGAAACTCTTATACATTTAGGGGCTACAGATCAGAGAGCTAACAGGTACAGTGGGTTCAGTCTACACATCAGAAAGAAACCTAGCAGCTTCCTGTAAGGGCTGGAGTTTTACACTTGGAGTACCAGGACCTGATTTTGCACCTTTAATGAAAAAGAGAATTCTGCCTCCACAAACAAATCAGGATCTCCATGAGAACCAGCTGCTGTTTGAACCTCCTATGTTAAGGACTTGGTTAAACTCTTAAAATCAATAAAACTACCCATGAAAATCTAAGAGAAGCTATATAAAGCCCTGTCCAACCATTTCATTTAAGTACAACTGCATATTTAAAATATTAATTGCTTAGAAATTGCTGCCTATCTACTGATGAAGAACCAGTATAATACAGACATTTCTCTGACAACTGCTGTTCCACTTGGATTCTTAGATCAATACAAATAACTTTAAAAGGCTATATGACATTTTAGATAACAGATGTAATAATCAGTAGGAAAAGGAACTCACTGATAACTCCTGGGTTTCAAACTGGGAAAGTGTCACTCTTCACAGTGAATTTTTGCTGTAAATTGGTGTCTACCTCATGCCACACCAGCACGAAGAAGTCCAAGAAAATTAACAATAACTCAGTAGGCAACCTCAGCAAGCAAGTATTTCTGAAGGAACAACATAGTGGTCAAAGACACAAATTTGAAAACCCAAGCTCTCTCAAGCTAGTAGTTTTATTGTGATTCAAAAAAATCACCTCATGCTATATAAGTTTTACATGGAGTTCTGCAAATGGTCTGTTGGTTCACCTGTTTGTAGATATGGATCCTTCCACGGACACTCTTTAAAGTCTCATTATCCCAGCAAATCATTATCTCCTACCACTACAGCACTTTCAAATTGCTGGTGTTTTCAACAGAGATGTGGCAGCTTTTTGGTAATGATGAAATCTGTTTTGAGTCAGAGCTAAGTGGTAGAGAGACAGAGTGGCACTGAAGTTGGCAGAAGCTGGCAATGCCTTCCACCTCTCATAATGTGTGGTGCAATTGGGAGAAAGAGTCTTTGGGCTCATTCCACTTGATGTGGACTGGAATGTTACCATTCACTTCAGTGAGAGCGGGATATGACTGTGGTAACAAGAGACCTAAATAAATGTTAGTGATTGTCATTATGTTAGTAATCCTCATGATATCAGCAAGAGCTCTAAATAGATTTAGAAGTTCAGCTTGAAGTTAAACATTTAGTCATTGCTTTCACTTAGTGTATAATCTATACTATCATTACAGGTTTTCTAAATGTCACAAACTGCTATGCAGAATATCAATAAAAAACGACATATGACTGTTGAGGTCTCTGCATTTGAATAACCCCACCATTAAAACTGATAATAGATACAGCGCAAGAATTTTTTACAGGCACAAAGTAGGTGGTGGGAAGATTGTAATGTTCCTGTATTTGTGCACATCTTAAAAGAACTCCCACATTAGCACAGCTCAAATGACTATTAGAAGCGGCACACTCTCTACTGCTCATCATTTGACTTAATCTTGGCTCTTTCTGTCTCACCTTGGCAGTCACCACCTGGAGAAGCGGAAATGCAACACTGCAACCTGTGTGACACAGCGCTTGGCCGACTTTTTGGTCCGTTCCAGCAACAGCATCGGAGCAATTTATTCACCTACAAATGTGGGCTCCAACACGTATGGAAAGAGGGACACAGATGGGCTATTAAGCAGAGAACCCCCAAACGATGCATAGCTTCAGGGTGTTAAGGTGGCTATTGATACAGTTTTCATTAGGAGCTCAGATTTTAATGTATCAGTAACCTCTTGGTCATTTATTACTTGTACAGTCTTAACAGTGCCTTGTTTTCTGTGTGTGTGTGGGTGGGTATGTGATTTATGTTCACCCTTTCACTATGCGTGCACAAGGACATGCACAGGCTATCCTTTCAACTCCATTAAGAACTCCAGAAACCTGCTTGTCAAATTCTGTTGTAAAAAAATAAATGTATCTATCACGATAATAAATGGAAAAGTAATTGCAACAGAGGATTTTTATTATTATTATTATTATTATTATTAAAAAGATGAAAAAGATAACCATGATGTGTATGTCTTTATAGTCACAGTTTGTAAGAGAAAGAAATCATAATTAAAGAACAGTAAATATCAGAATGCTAGCAAAAGTTATGTCCCAATGAAAGTAAAACAGAAGAATCTTCTAGATTTGAAACATCTTCAGCATCTCGTTCTGCACAACTGAAGGAACAATTAGGTGAGACAAGTTGGCTGCACTGTATATCATAATCATATGATTATGCAGTTCTCTGACTGGTCTCTTGCCACTCTAACATGCATTAAGCAAGTACAAGTGGTCTTGCAGCACAGACATCTGTACATACCGAGCATGGGATTTTAATAATTTGCAGTTGTTACTCTGAGATGTTATCAGTAAAATTAGAATAATGAGCTTTTAAATATGAATACCAGAAAACTCGGTTAACAATCCAGCAGAAACTCCCATCCTTGGGTATTCCTTCCCTTGAACTAGAGGGACAAAGGGAAGAGACAAATCCCATGAGCAGCTGTAGCATCAAAATGTATCAGAGCAACAGGGTAAATTTGTCCACCAGCATATTTATATTGCTACCAAAATCCGAGAAAACTATTTTAGAGATGGGCAAACCCTAACAAAAATTTGAGTGTTATTTTCTATTGCCCCAGCCCAGTATCAGTGCAGGCTTAAAAAACATGTTTGTTCCTTTATATTGCTAAGCAAACTTTCACAGAGATTACATCCTGTATCACAGCAATGGTTGTTTTGTCTATCATTTTCTCAGTGAAGGCTTCACTATCATCCGAAAAACATTACTGTCCAATTATGAAAAACATTCAGCAGAAGCTTAGTTCTGGAGAAGCATATTAAATCTTAATAATTGCCTTCAGTTGATTCTGTTATAAAGTATACCTCAAAATAGATACATTTTTGATAAGTGTAATGTTAAATGGCATGTTCCCTTCATTGCACAAATAGTACATGGGAATAAAAATTACTGCACAGAATTTCTGCTGTAAAAGTATTACTGATTACTCTTTTTATTGAGGAAAGTTTCAATCTTCATTAATGTTTTAATCGATATTTATTCCGATTTTTATTGAGGAAACGATTCATATGGTATTAAACTTGCCTAATGTTGCTGCCAGCTTGAAATCCCTTCCACTCAAGTTACTTTTGAGTGATGTTACACACCCATTCTGTGCTTAGTTTGTTTTTCAGCTAGGATACTTATTTTTCAGAAAATAAATGAGAAAGTGACAGGACAGCTTTGAAGTGTCACTGTGACATTGTACAGAGGAGTAACCTTCCTACAACGCTTTATGCACCAGCTTTTCTCTTTCAGCTTCCATTTGGCAAATCACAAAAAAGCACAGGCTGCCTATGCACACTGTCAGTGGAACTGGATACATTATTTTCTGCCTTATGCACTCCTGAACCTGGTGGATTTGACACTAACAAGTATTTCACGTTGCTTGTACTATTTGGCAAATACTGAAAATTATTTCTCATCTGAATTAGTGAAACCACAGAGAGGGATTAAGAGATTTATCAGTAGCTCAGAGGGTGACCATCTCACCTATCTCCAACTGCTCTTTGTCTCACCAGGTGTCAGTGCTCTCCTGAAATTTAGTGGAGAAAGACAGCTACTCCGAATTCATCCCAGCTTAGACATCTATTTTGGGATGGGATGAATCACTCTTGAACTGCCTCCATTTCTTCCTTGACGATAGAGAGTGTCTAGACAATTAGCTGAAAATGAGCACTTAACTTTAAGATAACTGGAGTCAGGTGACAGGAATCTCATCTGCAATTGGTATGAACTGTTCAAACTAAAAAAAGAAACAAAAAACAAACAACTAAAAAAACCCCACACACACAAAAATATGGTAAAAAAACACACCACCAACACGTCAGACTCCAAATCAACTCATATTCTGAACTACATTAGTTAATTCACCAGTTAGAGCATCTTGAGAAACTGCCTACACTGAGACTTGTTTCCCCATATATGCCCCTGAGAACACGAGTCTTCTACCCTGCCCCCTTCTGTGTAGTACCACGGACTGCACTGAGGCCACTTAGAAAAGAAGGATCTAGTCATGCTAAACCTGGATGCAAGCACAATCCTGAGAGAATGGGCCAGGAAAAGAGCGGATTTAAAAAGAAAGATTTAAAAAACAAACAAACAAAAAACCACAAAACCCAAAAACAAAACCAACCAAACAAAAAAAAACAAACCAGAAAAAAAACAAAACAAAACCCAGAACCAAAACACCAAAACCACATTACAAATAAGCATTTTCACATCACTTCAACAGAACCCCAAACAACACAACTTCAGACATGTCAGAACATGAAGACTGCTAGGTGAAGCCTAGTTAACCAAAATTAAGTGCCTCTATACACTTTTTAAAATCCCAATATGCATTTTTCTGCCTCTTCAGGGACAACAATATTTTTTGAGAATCAAGTGTTACACAGACTCTGTTCTTTTTCAATTCTTCTGGATGCCCAATGTCTTTCAGAGAACATGCAAGAAAACAAAAAATACAAAAGAGGAAAATCAGGAATGTATACAACATGATAGACATGGCTATATTCCCATTAAAAAAATAAAAATTCTAGATCTCAGCTTTTTAGTGTGTTCTATTAAGTTGTGTTTAAAAAGAGTAGGATAGAAACATAATATTGAATCTCACTGAATGAGAAGGGAAAGAATAAAAATCATCCAACAAGCAAAAGGAATGTTAAAAAAAAAAAGGTGATAAGAACATGAAGAATGTTTTAAATGGAGTAGTGGGCCCTAGGGTCTAATATTTCTAAGGAACTATGACAGCTTCATAAAAGACAGAATTTATATTTTTTTCATGATGAATAGAGTTGAGGTAAGAAATTGATTTCACTTGTAAAAGCTTGGGTTAAAACTAAGAAAGAACACAATATACATGGAGTATAAAATGCATTCTTATTGAATAGTAAATTTTGAAGGAATAGTTTCCATTTCTATTAAGAAAATATAGCTACTTTTCAGACAAGTTTCTTAGTGAGAGTTTTAAACACTAGGTTGGCAAAGCTTGCACACACTTTCAATGGGACAAGTTATTAGAAAGTCTGGATTTTACTGAATGGCTTTCTAAAACTATTTGAAAGTTAATAGATTGATGCTGTGAATAAAATCCTTTTCCTGTGATGTGCTATTGCACATCTTCAGTACCTGCCATCTTCGCTTTCTAGAATTATGCTGGGTTTGACTCAGTTAGCTCACCTACAAATACAGTTTGACAGGTATGGTAGACTTCTTGTTCAGAGTTACAAGGTCAAGTAATTTTGTTGTCTAGGCTCATTATTATGTAGAAAAGGGACTGCTCTACATTGCTTTTGCCATGCAACTAGCAATAAAGCTGTGGTTAGGGGTGACACACCTCCTTGCTGGATACAGAATAATGGCTGAAGTAACACGAAATAGAATCTTTCGTGGGATGTGACAGCTTCTATTTCAATCATGCTACTGTTATCTGTATTTTTCTACACTCAGAAAAAATCCCACACTGAAAACCAAAAGTATTTTGAGACTCAAATAACCAGTACATTTGCAGACAACACCAAGTAGGGCAGAAGTATTGATCTGCTGGAGGGAAAGAAGGCTCTGAAGAGGGATCTGAACAGGCTGGATATATATATATATATATATAAAACCAGACTCAAACTCAGACCTGAAATCCACCACTTAAACTAAGCTTCAGTTTAGGAAGAAAGCCCCCGAAATCTGGATTCTCTACAGTTTTCCTGAAAACTTTAGACAAATTGGTTTCCAGCTTCAATTGCTATGAAAACTATTTATCCCTAATTAGATTCAGTTAAGAATTGTTTCTCTAACTAAAACCTATCTTGAAAGCAAAATGTTAAAAAACCATCTTGAACTAGGAATCATATATGCCATCAAAAGCTGAAAGTCATGACATCAGAAGCTCACTAAAGCATGAGACAAGGGTGATAATAGTTAAAATAGTTGTTCACTGTGCAAGAAATTGCCTCCTTGAATACTAAAACATCTGAACAAAAAGAACAAATTCAAATGCATTTTGTTCTGAACAATAGGGCTGAGTAACAATCATGCCATAAAGTCACTATTTTCTAGAAACACATTTAGAAACAAAAAATAAGTTTAATTATTCAAATTCATAATCTTAAACCTGCCCCTACTATAATAATTTTTTTTTTCCTCCACCATAAAAGGTTCTTTCTGATCCTGCATAAGAGACAATGAAACTGTTTCTTATATGCTCTTTTACAATATCCTTAATATAAATTATTACAGCACAGATAGCCTGAGATCTGCAGAACAGCTGGTGACACCAAGGGTGATAGAAACTAAATTGAATTTCTTTAATCCCAAGTTTTGATTAGAGCATCATCTATGTGGTGGGCCTTTATTATTTTGCTTTCTAAAAGGAATTAATATACTGAGATGTATTAAAACAATTGGAGTTGTGTTAAATAGATCATTACATATGTGAATTTAAATAGTTGGAATAATCTGAAATTAAGTTCTACTCAATATGATTAAAATAAGATTAAAACCAGAATCTGCTTATAATAATTTACAGTCTCCACAGAAGCAGATCACTTTTTTCAGACAGAATCAGTCCTTGTTCATTAAGCAGTCTCTTCGGAAGGAGCCAAAGTGGGACTTGCCTGCACTAAGGGAATTGTGCAAAAATTTAAGCAGCCTGTGATTCATTGTCAGTGATGATTTCTGGCTCTTGGCCTTATGTAACCTCATTCAGTCGTCCTCAGCCCATCGATCCAGCCTGTTCAGACCCCTCTTCAGAGCCTTCCTTCCCTCCAGCAGATCAACACTTCTGCCCTACTTGGTATTGTCTGCAAATGTACTGCAAGTGCAATCGACCCCCTCATCCGGATCACTGATAAAGATATTAAACAGTAACTGGAGATTTCCGTATTTCCACATCCAGAGCAAGTCAGCAGGACCAGCACTTTCTGATCCTGTTCTTGAAAGATGCTGCTGGAGCAAGTGGCCATCTCCCATACTTCTTGGGAGCTGCTGACTCCTCAACCAACCTCAAAAACCAGTCCCCCAGCATTTGGTGTTTCAAGTAACTGCATGCAGCACTTCCCTAAGTCTGTGTTAAATGGGCACACCACAAATTTCCAGGAGGAGGCAGGAATGCTGCTCACAACTGCGAGATGTGGGGGAAGCCACAGTGCAATTCACCCTTACTTTTCCTAGCCTCTCCTTTGGTTTTCTGAGGTTGACCCTGCATATCCTTCCTTCCTGAGAAAGACTTACTGAGCGAGGACTTTCTCAAAACGTTATTCTTGAGTCCGTAGTTACTTGCTGCAACTATCTTTTTTTTTTTTTTTTTTTTAATAGTAGACCTTTCCCCAAATTGAAGGGCAAATGTTGTCACTAATTTTTCCTACAGTTTTTTCTCTAGCATTACAGTATGACTTTCCCAGGGAAAACAGGTGGGATGCACTCCACCTGCTAACATGCAGCTTACACAGTGGGAACAAAGCTAGACCTTGGAAAAGACCTAATCAAAGTGTTGTTAGATGAACCCAGAGAATGTAAGCAGTAAAGAAACCTATCTTAGTGCTACAATTTATTTCTGGAAGAAAAAGAGGTTGTTTTTCTCCCTGCTCATCTGGTGTTTTCCCAGCTCAAATCCAGGCAAACAAAGGACAGCCTTGATGGCACCAGTACCAGTTCTGTAAACACAGACACACTGAGTGAGCCTAATGGAGGACAGAACTACTAAACCAGGATATCTGGAATTGAAAAACTGAAGGAGAAATCTGTTTCATCCTAATATTCTCCCTCTTCATTCCACACCTTAGCAAATATAACTTCTGTGAATCACCACTTACAGCTGTGAATGAAAGTAATTTAAACCCCAACTCCTTCCACGTTTTTTATATTAAACTGGCACTGGAGAGGGATGAATTACTCTGCAGAATGATTTCCATCAGCTTCACTCTAAGTATCAAAGAATCATAAAATATGCAGAGTTGGCAGGGACCCACAGGGATCCTCGAGTCTGACTCCTGGGCCTGCACAGGACAGCCCCAAGAGTCACACCATGTGCCTGAGAGAGTTGTTCAAACGCTTCTTGAACTCTGTTAGGCTTGGTGCTGTGACCACTTCCCTGAGGAACCTCTTTCAGTGCTCAGTCACCTTCTGGGGGAAAAAACTTTTCCAAATATCCAACCTAAATCTCTCTTTACACAGCTTCATCCATGTAACTTCACACTGGATCAGCCTTAGTGTCTGAAAGGAAGCTGTACTCTGGAGGATAGTTAAGACAGTGTTTTTTCAAGGACAGTATGCTGCAAAACTGACTCCATAAAATCAAGAAAGAAATCACTCTGTCCCTAGAAGGGTATCCATGAGTTCAGGCCTCATCCTGTACTTTTCCTGTCCCTTATGGGATGCTGAACTAAGTGCAGGACCCCAGCTGTCATCTTCTTGCCGATTCTTTAATTTCACCACCATTTTGCAACCCAGAATCCTCAGCAAAGATATGCCTCATAAGAGAGATCATCCCAACTAGGGTTTGCGCTTCAGAACTTCACAGCAGTTTTTCCAGCAAGATCACTCCCACCAGGAGGGATGTTTCCCCTCTCACTCAAGAGCACCACACAAGAGAACCTGGACTGCAAATGCCTTCCTCTATACTGTTGCAGGTTACAGGCTGAGACTCTTAGGGTAAGTGCTGCTCAGATTGGCAATCCTACAGCGGGAAAAACCACCTCCTGTTTTAGGCACTGTCACTCTCCCGCCTGGCTTTTGCTCCTTTCTTTTTTTTTTCCTTTTCCTTCTTGTTTTGAGAAAGTTTGAAGGGGGAAAAAATATCAGTGAATAAATATCCATTGCTTTGGAAACAGTACAGCATAGCCAGCATAAGCAGGCAAGGGAAAAGATAATGGAATGTTTTCCAAACCTGTAGACAGATACGGCTTCAAACAAACAACCGACTGATTCTCAGTCACAAGGAAAGACTGACTTGAATTTACAACTCAGGCAGCTATGCAGAAATAAAAACTTTGCAACAAAATGGTGAATACATTTTTGTTGCTTTTTTTCTCCCAAAAAAACACCACAGAGACTTTCAGAGACCTGGATCGAAGTCTTCAACCTTAACAAATCTGTACTCTCCTTCAAACACATTCCACCACATATTCAGGTAGTCATTTCACAATACACTTAAAAATATAGAGGGCACTTATAATTTCTGATGTGATTTTTCAGAAAAAAAAAATTATGTTAAGATCACTATCAAGTCATGCAGGATAAATCACAGAATTATAGACTATCCTGAGCTGTAAGGGACCCACAAAGAACATCAAAGCCTAACTCCTGGCTCTGCACAGGACAGCCCCCAGAATCACACCAAGTGCCTGAGAGCCTTGTCCCAAACTCTTCTTTCTACAAAACCTGGCTAGAATAAGAAACACTAGTAAACTGGGAAATAACTTCAAACCCCAAAACAGTGGCATTTCAGATCACTTACATCACCAATAAGAGCAAAATGGGCCCTTTGTGGGAGTTCTGCAGTGAGGCAGCAGCAAAAAGCCTTGGCATTCAGACCATTCCATTCACACTCTGTCTACATGTGTGTGCATGCACAGGTGTGAACACAGCACAGGACAAAATTCTGCAGCTTTGGGTAAACAGAAACTTCCTCTTTGGTTTTCGTTTGTGGGATAACACATTGAAGTTCCCAGTTTCTGCTGAGCTTAAACTGACTAATCCAACTGTTTATTGTTTGCAATACCACTGCCAGAACTAATATCAGTATTCATTTTTATCTTTCTGACAAATTCTTTTTTTGTCAGAATTCTTTTTGATGGATGCCAAAAAGATAAGAATATCAAAAGAGTTTTAAATCAGGACACACGTTATTACCTGGTCTGAGAGACTGGGAAGAATGAGCTAAGAAGCATAATTTATTAATATTGTGATCATTGGCCTTGGAGGTAAAGCAGGAAAAACTGAAGGATAGCACAATGCAACTCAGGAGGCACCTAATCAGCAGCCTGGAAAAAAATCTGAGAGACATAAGTGAAAAGAAATAAAAGCTAAGGAAAAGGGAACTCTATAGGTGGTAGAGCTAATTTTCACATCTTTTGAGACCAAAATGCATCCCAAGGATTCACCAGCACAAGAACTAACACTGCTGTCAGACTCTCAGGACTCAAAGAAGATCGTAAGCTTGGAAAGGTCTTCTACACAGGAGCTAGTTTCATTCTAGAGGTGAAAATCTCCGTTTCTTCACTTAATCATCATATGAGTAACAAATTTGAGTAAAGACTGCAGGACTTAGTTTACTACTACTACATGTCTACAGAAAGAATCAAGATTGTGCACATTTTAAGAAGTTCCGTTCTTTATTCAGAATCAAAAGCAAGAGACCTGAGTGACATCAATCAGTGGTCATAAATTTCACTGCTCATGTATTACACTATATTTATTTATATATCCTGCAAGAGACTGGAGATTGGGTAGGTGACTAATGCTAAGGTTATAAATTGCCTAGAGAAGAAAACTAAACATAACTGTGAACTTCCTCCTCATCCAAACACATCCATCACATTCTAATAATATGAAATGCACATCTAATCAAAACTGATCAGAACTTTTTGTTTAATCCAGACATCTGCATCCAATGCATATTCACTGACAAAAACAAGATTTTTGAGTTTTTTGGGTTGTATTACTGCAGAATTAAATAACTAGAGAACTAGCACAAATCACTGTGACATTGGCTTTTCTTGTGTTTTCCATATCCTATAGAATCTTTTTTTCCAACTCAAAGTTTGCATAGTATCTTATAACTGGAATCAAAATATTCATCAAGCAAGTTGCCACAGACTGTGAACTTGCTATTTTACATGTTGGGGTGCTATCCTATGCCTCGCAATCTCTCTTTGAAATATCTGTTGATAAAGCCATTTCCTTTGGGTAACATGTTTTGCTGTCACAAGCAGTTTGGATTGTCGGTTCCGTGGAATTCTCCTTTGCAAAACAGCAAGGTTGGTACCCAAATCTAAATGAGTCTTCAGAGATGCCATTTGGCCAGATCAACTTTTCAAAGCAAAACTGATTAACAAAGTCACATGTCAGGTGATGTTTAGATACAAAGCAAGTCCAGATAAAGCCCAAGTGCATAAGCAGAAGATAAAGCATGAATATTTTTTCTAAGGATATATCACTCAATAGCACCCACTACCATTCTCTGTTCAACCTTTTATTGCAGGTACTGGTGTTAGTCACTTAAATATATATTCTTTTAACCTGTGTCCTTTTCCCCCATTTTCGATGTAATGCTCTTACTTTTCAGTGCATTAAAAGTTATTATTGCAGCCACAGAACACTCCCACTGCACTTTTATTTCCCCAATATGCAACCAACAGTAATAAGACAGCTGTCTCCTGCCCAGCTGCACACAGCTCTTCCCCTAAACATTGCTTTCTAGGAGATTTGATCTCCACATCCTGAGTTTGCTGCAACCTGGTTTCTCCTGCTCAATTGCTTTTAAGCAGTGCTTTCACTCCTCCCTCTTCATAGAAGAGACAGTGAATGAAATCGAACCTGGACACGGGGCCTTTTCTTTGGCTACAAGATTCCTCTTTCAAGTCTACTACAAACATACCTTCCCCTTGCTCTGAGCCCCTCTCACCTCCTGTCTCTTATGAATGCCATTGCTCAGCCTGCCTAGATCTCCATGGCACCACATCCATCCAATCCTTTGGTTTCCCAGTACTGGCATGGCCTCTGCTCTCCTGTCCCTCCAGTCTCTTGGCCCCTACACTGTTCCAGAGACTCATGTCAGCTATCCTGCCAGACGTTACATGAAATACATCAATCAGCACAAATATGTTACTTGGAATACATAAATCAGAGCCACCTGGAATAGGATTCTGCTGCTACTGCCCAAGGAATCAAGAGAAAACAGAAATGGCCAGAGTGGCTGAGCACTTGAACACAATTACACAGCTGAAGCCATACACAAATACAACTGTTATACCCCAAAGGAAACTAAAATCACCAGTTTTCTGGTGAAGCACAGAACAGCATCAGTTTCCACAAATGAGACTTTGCCATAACTGGACTGGTAATGATTACTCTGAGCCCACGGTATGACAAGAACGTGAAAGTCACCTCTGATGGCAAGGCAGAAGGAACCCAGATTTCTCACCACATCCCCATCGCCAAAACCAACCCTGTCCTCCCTTCTACCTCCACATCACCAGCACACAGCCAGTTCCTCACTGCCAAGCCATGGGGCATCGATTGCCACCCACACTCACCCTTGCTCCACGCTGCACCTGACAGATTGGCTGGAGCTGACCAAATAAGAGCTGCAGCCCCACACTGCCCAGAGAGTTCTCCACTCCTCCCACACCCGAGTCCACTCTCTCCAGCAGAGCAGCAACATCCAAGTCCAGCGTTCCAACTGCTTCTCTCTCTCTCAAAGAAAACTTAGAAATAAAAGCAGCTGTGAGTCAGGAAGACAGCCAAGTTTGTTTGCCCTTGAAAGGAGGTGGTCACACAGAGTGAAAGACAAAATGAGCAGAGAACTCCTAAGGAAATATATTCACCCTAGTGTCTTCCCCAGGCACAAGTCAAAAAGTCCACAAGTTGGGCAGCAAGACACCACTTTCGCAGTCCTGAGGTAAATTTCCTTTGTGCTTTATACACAACTAAAGGAAACCCTAATAAAAAGGCATACACACTGGCAAGGAGGAAACACCTTCCTGATGGGTTGAGGTTCCCTCTCACTGAAAGGGTCAAATGGTTTCTTTACTTAGTGCCAGAAATGTCCTCAGAATATAGTGGCAACTTCTACAAGCAACAGGCTTATAACGATTAAAGGCTTAAAATGCTTAAAATAAGTAAGTTTCAGAGACAGAAACTTACATCACACATATATGTGTACAGTTGCAATAACGCCCATAGGTGACTCCTGCAAGTCAGCAGAGGGGCACTTCCACAGAATTAAACCTTTGGAAAATGGATAACGCTGGGACTAAACAATTTGAGAGCAGGAAAAATGTTTTCTTCCTGAGGTCAGCCCCAAAGTGTGAAAAACAGAGTCAAAGAAGCCTGGCTACCCACCACTTCCCTTGAAAATTTGATGGCATTATAGTAGGATATAAAGGAAGTGAAAGACAGGGACATCTTCACACTGTGAATGCTCTGCCAGAAAAAAACTTCTAAGTAGATGACAAAGTAGAGAGTTAAAGTATGCTTTAATTCTCAGCATGAATGTGGTTCACTCACTGGGGTACAAAGCCCCACACACTCTTTTGCTTCCTTCCTTCCTTCTGCCAGGAGAGCAGTTTGGAAGATACTCTCCCAAGCCCTCCATTTTTCTTTAGTCAGACTAAATCATCAAGTTAGGTTTTATTACAAAACTAAGAGACTAGTTAATAACAGATCTGTTACAGATTAACAAACTGGCTCCCTAGATGAAATATCAGCAATGAGAATCAGCATTACTGATTAATAAGAGCCAAGGTGTATTAAACAGAGGGCAAACAATAACTCGATATGTTCACATCTGATGGCTACAGGTTTCAGAGGAACGTGAACCAGCACACTGGAAAGGCTGAGCTGGGGGAGAGGAGGTAGGAAATAATATTGGTCCTGCTGTAAAGTGCCTTTAGCCACTGAGTAATCTAATCACTCCAGTGACACTCTTTTTTTTTTGTAAAATACATTTTAAAAGTAGCAAAACACTACCAAAACAGAAAAAAAGGCCTCAGTGAATAGAATTGAACAGTAGGAAGGGCTGAAGTAAAAAAAGCACTAGGCAATTAAATGTTAATTAAAATCACATATGGCTCTTAACAAAAAGAAAACAATCATATGAAAAGTAGGTGAGCTAGGCAGAGCAGAAATTAAGGTGGGGGGAGGGGGAAAAAGGAGAATAAGTTGAAATTGAGAATAGTGATATAATTCTTCAACACAGTCTGGAGAAAAGGAAGATACCTCAGAGGCTGTTTATATCCTAAATACCCACAGGTATTAATTAATTAAACAATTAATTGAGGGGGGGGGGGAAAGGGACAAGTAGCACTCCACCCAGACAGAGTTCTGAAATATTTTTTACCATGCTCCAGTGTACATATTTCTCTGCAAATATAAATACTAATGATGGGAACTAAAGAGCTCTATGCTAACAGGAATATAGTTCTGAATATGACATCTCTTGTATTGGCAAAAATAACAGAACAAGCCACTCAATAGCCTAAGAAAAGGCAAATTTTCCTCCACTAAATTGCCCAGGGCAATTGGAAGAGAATGAAGCTGCTCCTTACATCTAAAATCCCACATGCTGAGATACATACTTGTGCTCAAGGGGGTTTACATTACGAGAATGCCAGCAGAGTTTTATCTTATGACTCAGGCCATTTGAGTGAAAATTTAGTCAATTATTCTTGATAGAAATAGCTTCATCCTTTTGTTGTTGTTGTTTAGGGACTGATTTGGTTCACTATGGAAATTTAATGAGTAACACTAACCTCCAGAAGAAATACAAAAATTGAAACTGTGCAGTCTTTTTCCTAGTGGAAAAAGGAAAAATGGAATTTAACAGATTCCATTTTCATAATGGAATCAGTTCAACTGATTGTCTTGGGAGATTAAGTCGCTTTTTCAAATTGAGGCATTTACAAAGTGATAAAATCTTCAGGGTGTCCTCCCAACACCTAGTGCTTCTCCTCAGATCAAAAAATAGCATCTGTTATACTCTGAGGTCTTTTGCAGAACTTCAGTTAGGTCAGCAAGTCCTTTAGGGAAAAATTCTGTCCATTTTTTTCCTGTTTGTGTATCCGTAATTAATGCCATGAATTTTCATTAAAAGGCTGTGGTTACCACTTACTTGGAAATGAGGTGACTTAGAATCTTAACAGTAAAATTCAAGAACATAGGTGAGTACGCTGCTGTCGTTACATCTCTGTAGCATGGAAATGCCACTACCACAACAATGCTGTGTTCTTAGGTTGCAGATGGAAGCAATGTCAAATGGTCATTTTCACTGCTAGTAAAAGTAAATTGTAAATGTTAATAGCTACTGATATTAAGATTTTGTAACACCACTCTCTTTTTACTTCATTCTGAACAATTGGTATTTATTAGTATTGTTACTACTAGCTCTTTCAAAAGGCAAAGGTCTTTTTGAAATTACAACTAACTGCACTAGATGCCTAATTTTGGAGATAATTTAAACTGTTGCCAAGTAATAAAATTTCTCAAAGCTTATTATTTCAATGCTTAATAATCTTGGGCTTTCCAGTTGCACATGAATTTCACACTTCCATGGTGCAAGCTGAACTTCTGTTATATTCTGTCTAAATGGAAAATGTTCTAGATCCTCCCATAAAACACAAAAACGGACCGTGGTCACTGTGACCAATAATTTTAAATGAAATTTCCCCTACCACAAAATACAGACACTGAGACTTTATTTTTAATTACGTGGCAGCAATATTTACTATCCCTGACAGCTTTTTGGAGCACTCAATGAAAAAGTGAGCAACAGCAAAGACTAATTGGCTTTGCTTCCTGCTAGAAAGACAGACTGAATGGAAAAACTGCGAACTAGTTTATCTTTAAAGGTACTCCCAAAAGTAAAAAGTTTTAAACATCACTGAATTCCAAGCAATCACTGAGAACTCTGCTGAACAGAATGCAATTACCCACATACCCAAATCAACCTGTTCACACACGCTTTGCTGATGAGAAGTCCGCATTTCTCCACTTCTCATCCTGCTTTCAGTTTTGCTCAGCTACAACCCTATTCTCAGTGATGTTCCTCGTCCTTCCTCACCTCCATGTTGTGCAAACTTCTCCCACACTTGTTGAATTCTGCATGTGATTCCACCTTTCCCTTTGTAGCCAGATAAGAGACAAAGTGCACAGAATAACTGCTGATTTTTATCTTCCACACCCTTTCTAGACTGCAGCCTCTCTAGGGTGAGTTGGAATAACGGCACAATCCTTCAGCATCATGCTGAAATCCTCTAGGCTCCTCTCTACTCCAGGATGGAAAAGAGTGGTGCAGTTTACAAATACTGAAGGGTTTTCTTTAGACCAGTCTAGAACTTATCACAAGGCAGGAATTTCCCTCCTGCACACAGGATGCTCTAACCTTGAACAAACTTTTGTGTCACCTGGCAGAAAAGAGAACACAACTACTCATCCCATCAAGAATCTCCTCAAGTGCTGTTGAGACCAGAAATTGCACCAAACACTTGAAACACTTGTATGTCAGGTTAGATACATGATACCTGGTAGTGTATTTTGATTACATATCAATGACTTTTCTTCTCTTTGTTTTTAACACAAAACACCTTCCATTCAAGCAACACGTCTAAGTATGATTGCTTCCTCCATACAAACATGTGCATATGGACACATATAGACATGTAAGTATTGAGAACACTCGTAAAATTATTTCTATAGCTCTTTAACTGACTGAACTTGCTGGAAAAGACAAGAAAATGCTAGTCAGAACAAAATTCTAGAACTGAACAGCAATACAGTGAAAGTTAATACAAATATAGCAATAATACCATCAGCACTAGCTAGCCCTAAAACCAGTTCTCCAAAGTAACAAGTGCTAGGATAAGAGGAAATGGCAAGTTGCACTAGGAGAAGTTTAGATTGTATATTAGGAAAATTTTCTTCACTGAAAAGGTTATCAAGCATTGGAACAAGCTGCCCAGGGAAGTGGTTGAGTCACCATCCTGGAGGTAACTAAAAGATGTGGCACTTAAGGACATGGTTTACTGGTAGATTTTCCAGTGCTAGGTTAACAGCTGGACTCAATGTTCTCAAAGGTCTTTTCCAAACTAAATTATTCTATGGTTCTATTATTCCTGAGGAATTCTTTCAGCAGTCAAGTTTATACTCACATTTCCTCAATCTTCTCCTGTTAAAAGTTAAGCAATCAACACGCATAACATTAACACAAATACATATCTGTCCTCTTACTAACCCCTCACTTAAACATCAGTAGATCCAGTTATGCCCCTGCTATGGATTTCTCTCCATGTGATTGTTGTTAGTATGAACTTTTTAAAACTGCTTTAAAAATTAGGGCTGAGGATTATTTTGGTCTGCAAGAACAGATCATGAAGAAAAGTCAAAAGCAACAGAAAATTAAGCACATTTTGCTTGAACCTTTCCTTCCAATCACAGTAAATTTTGCTTTATATAATCATAGAATGCCTTGGATTGAAAGGGACCTCAGAGGTCATCTAGTTCCAATCCCCCCTGACATGCGCAGAGTTAACTTTTTACTAGACCAAGTTGCTCGGGGTCCCATCCAACATTGCCTTAACCACTACCAGCGATGGGGCATCTACAACTTCTCTGGGCAAGCCTTACCACACTCACAGTAAAGAATTTTTTCCTATATCTAGTCTAAACCTACTCTCAGTTTGAAGCCATTCCCCCTTGTCCTGTCACTCCAGGCCCTTGTAAATACTCTCTCTCCATCTTTCCTGTGGGCTCCCTTTGGGTACTGGAAGGCCACAATTATATTTCCCCAAAGCCTTCTCTTTTCCAGGCTGAACAATCCCAATTCTCTCAGCCTTTCCTCATAGGAGAGGTGCTTCATCCCTCTGACCAACTTGGTGGCCTCCTCTGGACTCATTCCTACTTTAACAGGTGTTCCTTCTCTTTTTCTCCTGAAAAAATACATGATGCATCAGCACTCCTGCAAAGTGTTGTTCTGACAGCCTACTGTCACTTACAGCTAGAAATACTCTTTCCTGCCTGAGATTTGGAGAAGGATTCATGCAGCCAAACAGGCTGCAGGACAATAAGAAAAGAATTCTCACCACTGAATGTATTATTATCACG
The DNA here is from genome assembly GCA_036023395.1 of Myiotriccus ornatus. Classification (NCBI taxonomy): domain Eukaryota; kingdom Metazoa; phylum Chordata; class Aves; order Passeriformes; family Tyrannidae; genus Myiotriccus; species Myiotriccus ornatus. The sequence continues at coordinate 71,824,007 of JAYRBT010000042.1, forward strand.
ATAATGTAATTTATTATGATATTTGATCTTCTGTTACCTTTGAGTAGTCTTTTTTTCACTGGAGGGAATTGTAACCTTCCAGCCCAGTAAATAATATATTGGATTTGTATGATTTTTCTAACACTTTTCAGATGTTCAGAAATAATATCAATATATTTCATTAATCAGTAGTATTGTCTGGCTATATGGCTTTTTTACTAAGACAAACCACTTTAAAAAGTATTTCTATGAAGATATGCTGTGCTAAGTCACATTTCTTAACTGGCCTAGATTGAGCATATTAGTATAATGTGAGGTAACTTTTACAAAATATCAATATTTCTTTCTCAGAAAAATGTGTTTATTAAGCAAGGGCCTTAGGGTGCCCAGCAAAGTCAACAAGTGTCTTGCTCTTGCTTTAAAGCACACAATTCTCTTATTATTCTCTGCACTGAAAAGGACACTGTTCACTGTGACAACACAGTAAATGTCCAGCAGGAAATACTGGAGAAATGAAATAGCATATTTATTTGTAAAAACACTTTTAAGGAGAAAGGTTTGTTTACGCATAAGGAAGGACCAAGGGACAGTTTCCCATTTCTCACTGCTTTATTTGTGGTAACCTGGCATTACCAAAATAAGGCAAACACTCCCAGAATCAGGATGCAAAAGATGTGCTACTTAGCATCGTTACACTTTTTAAAAATCAGATATTTAAAAAAAGGAAAATTACAGATCACTTTAAACAAGAAATTCGCTCCTTGACTTTGTAAACTAAGGTGGCTTGCAGCCAGAAGAACTGTGCTGACTTACATTCTTGGCTCAGTCCTTGTTTTTGACACCAGCAAATTCACAGGGACTCTGTATTTACTAAAGAATATTTTCCAAAACTGATAAAAACAAATGCAAAAATTAGCTGTAACTTGAAAGAGGTTTTTGTGGATTTTTCAAAGGTAACGTCCATATTATTCTTACTTACATAAGGCCACATTTTCAGATCCCAATAAGGTGATTGTTAAGGTCATGCTTTTTCTGTCAAATAAAGTTCTGATTTTAAACCTAGACCAACTTATTTATAATTTTGTGAATTCTATCCAGAAGATAGGGTCACGTTGACCTTTTCAGAGAAATTATTTGACAAAGGAGAAACTGATTCTGATAGCTTCCTGCTATTATTAAAAAACATGTTCCTTGCGATCAGGTTGAACCTCTGATGCACCAGCAGAGTTAAATGACAGCATCTGTGTTAAAATGAATCATCAAAAGGGACTAATGAAAGAAACACTGCAGGAGAGTTTCTCCCTCTGTAAATGATTCATTAATTTAATCTGAGAGAAGAAAGAGACAAAGAGAAAGAGAGAAATAGAGAAAGAAGAGAAAAAGAGAGAAAGAGGAGAGAAAGAGAAAGAGGAGAGAAAGAGAAAAAGAGAGAAAGAGAGAGAGAAAGAGAGAAAGAAGAGAAAGAGAGAAAGAAGAGAGAAAGAGAGAAAGAAGAGAAGGGTTATGCAGTTGGAAAGTAAGAGAACAGAGAAACACCTGACATTTTCCTTTATATCAGACTGGTCAGAGACTTAAGACAGGCAATATTCATCAGAACTATAATTACTGTTCCTTTGCCATTTTAATGAAGCTCAAAGTTTAAAGCAGAACTTGCAAACTACTAGAAAGAAAATGTTTGATTTGCTGAGTGACACACTAGTCTCAGACAACTCTAGGGTACAAAATTGTAAAACTGCCTCATTTTTGTAAATAAATTAAACTTATTTTACAAGAGCGTGGAATGACAGGACAAGAGGAATGGCTTCACACTGAAAGAGAGTAGGTTTAGACTGGATATTTGGAAGAAATTTTTTACTGTGAGGGTGGTGAGGCACTGGAACACATTGCCCAGAGAAGCTGTAGATACACTATCCCTGGAAGTGCTTTAGGCCACAGTGGATAGGGCTCTAGGCAACCTGACCTAGTAAAAGGTGACCCTGCCCGTGGCAGGGGGGTTGAACTAGATCTTTAAGGTCCCTTCCAATCCAAGCTATTCTAATACTATGATTCTAAATATTTTTATAAAGTTGTTAAGTGTGATTTTCCTTTCAGCCTGTCTTGTGCAGTTGGAATTACAATTTGTCAGAGTTATTAAAATATTTTTTTAAAAGAAGAGCCTTTAAATGTTGTAGCGTTTTGTTGTTTGTTTGTTCCATTTTGTGTGTGAGAGCATACAATTTGTCTAACGGGATGTCTATGCTAAAGAAAAAGATGCCATAAGTAATTCATAGCCTACCCAAACCCATGTAAATAATCCGCCACATATTTCCTATAACTGAGAGTTAAACCACTAGATTTGCTAAGCCCTGAAGAAGTAATGGTTATACCAGAATTTATCTCTAGCTGCAAAGCTCTCTTGATCAGTATGTCTACTGTGTACTCTTTGGGTCTGCATGTGTGAAAAACCACCAGTAATTATACACCTTATTCAGTTTATTTCCTCAAGGGATCAGTTCTAGAGTTATTGTTTTCTACTGTAAGAACAAGATTTGAGCTGCACATGACACTTGCAGAAGTCTCATATCTTGTGTTAAAATACTTCTCCAGTGTTTAGTATTTACCTTGTTACTGATGTAGGAAATCAAGGTTGTGGAGAGAGATCAACTTTCATGTAGAAGGAACAAAAAAATTGAAATTTGGGATTTTAAAATATACTTCTGTGCATGTATCCTGTATTGGAAGTATATCAGCACTTGCCTCTTCCTAGCAACATTCACTCAATTTGGTTTGAATTCCACATCAGCTAGTGCTGCTTTTTCAGGTGCAAGCTTTGTATTTATCTAGAGATACATGCTGGCAAACAGATATGTTTGATGGAAAAACATACAGAGCTATCAGACCATGCAAAACTTGAAAATATTCCAGTAAAAATTTTGTTTTGTGGAGTGCAAGAGGTGACCCCATAAAGTAAAGGAAAATGTGGCCTTCAACAATCCTCTAAGAAAACTACAGTCACTACAGAGTATTTCCACAATCTCTGCAAATAATCATTTTGGTACTGACTTCATGAAGTCCTCAGTTTCAGTAAGTTGAGACAGGCTAACCACTTCCATACAGGTCAAAATAAAGTAATGTGCAGGTCACACACAAAAGTAACAGAATATTGTCCTCGTTCCATTCCCTTCTCTGAATGACAAAGGACGATCAAACTCTATTTTCAGAACTACAAATCATAGCGTGACTTCTTGCCATCACTTGCTTACCTGTGAAACACGTAAAGCATTTTGAGATCCCGAGATGAAGGTGGCCTCAACACACCATAAAAATAACTGACGCAGAACACCCTAAAAACAAACCCAGAAGACGAAATACGTTAATCAAATGCATTTAAGGTGAATCTATTTTCTAGTCTATGATGCTATTAAATACGCTGGTTTAGATTGCAACCTCTTACTCCTACTTAGGGAAAAACTACAGTCAGAGTTTTATAAGTATCCATATATAGAATTAGCTGTATATATCCCACTTTGCCACACATTACAGACACCATCACAGAGCATGGGGTTCTATTTTACAGCAAGAAGCCACATAATGCAACAAAATTAAAATTTTAGAGTTTTAAAACTCTACATAGAAATCATGCATCAAACTAAATTCTTAATGGCAAAGCACCTGTGACAGCAAAGCAGGAAATAAAGCTTATGTATAATGAGCACTACAGTTGTTCATCGTAAGCCTCTGAAAAAATGACAGAAATATAAAGCAGTTCACAAAAGAAGTCTCTGCCTTAGTTCTGATAGTTTCATTTATCAACAAAATCCATGACAAGACTACATTAATTGAACTATTAAGCTAAATGTGACCAAATGTCATTTGTTTTACCTATCAAAAGTTATTACTATCAGAACCACTGCCAACATCATAGGCTTGGAAAGAGAGAAACAAAAGCTAGTTGTTTAAAACTATTTTGTTTAAGGTGCAGTTAAATCTTATCATGGATGGAAGCTTTTCCCCTTACCTAGTGCTACCATGACAAGCCAGGAAAGAGCACAAGACCTCAAAATAAAACAAAGGTTAAATCTTAAAAAATAAAGGTTAAATCTTCATCGTAGATGAAAACCACCCTGGGGAGAATTATACGTACATCACTAAATCATCGGTGAATATTATATAAATATATATGTGGATACTCTGAGCTGTCTGGCCACATCAACATAGGGCCATTGCTGACCAGAATGGGTAGCCAAAACTGATCAGCAGACATAAGATGTTTGAAACACCTGCTTTAGTATCATCCACAATATTAACTCACATGCTATTTGTGATTTCCTACAGACTGCAAAAGATAAAAATGTTGGCCCACAGGCAGAGAGACGAGGAGCATCTCTGTATCTAAACTACCAGTTTCTTCCTGAGTTGATGCTAATGAACTCTACAAGGGAAGGCAGGGTGGAGGGTGGCTTGTAACATCTTTGTCAGCAGTCCCTGCAGCAAACTACCCCCAGCATTGCACCTCGAATTGATCTCAGCAGGGACTTGTTGCCTAACTCCAGGAGGTAGCCCAGAAGCAAACTAACTTCTACATAATGAGGTTGACCAGAACTCCAGGAGGTGGATAATGTGAAATGTATGATTGTTTATCAAAAAGGATATTTCTATCAAATAAGATGGTTTGTATCAAATGTATGATTAGTAT
>JAYRBT010000042.1:71828760-71845418 GCA_036023395.1 Myiotriccus ornatus
TGGGTTTTGTCCGGAAATCTACTTGGACAAAACCATTCACAACCCCAGGGACGGGCTGGTGGGCAAAACCACGACAACTAAGATCTTGGAAAGCACTGCTCTTTTCTCCACTCTGAAGGAACTTAATCTCTATCCTTAGGGTTAAAATTGTCTGTAGTACTTTGACTCTTTAACCAGGAGTAGGCATGAGAATATTCTGTATAGAAAAGGGAACTTTAGCAGTAACGTGATAACATGTCTTCAGGCAATATGGGTTTTACGTTGTGACTTCTGTACTGGAAATGAACATTGCACATTCTGTTACAAACTTAAGGAAAAGGATAAATGATCCATATTTTTAAATACCTGTCTTTTTCCTACAGGTCTCCAAAACACTTGAGGAATTTGATGTAGAAGAGCAACCAAGTTCCATATTAGAAAAACGATACCCCAATATTAAAGTTATACAGTCTGGAGTAAAACAATTGAAAAGCGATGAACACGTAAGCTAATACTTTCTTTTTATGTGGTTTTTCAAATTATTTGTATAAAAAATCATTTTGGAAGCAGTTGAGTGTTTTGGGCGAGAAAATTCTGTTCAAGAACGTTCTGGTTATTGAAGTGTTAAGTTACCAAAATTTAAAGAAAATACTTCCTAAACTTAATTCACTTATTGCTTACACTGCTTTCCAAGTAGAAGTATGTATAGGGGACCAAATTGTCCATCAAAAATTACTTATTAATTAAGAAACCATATCTTTTAGATTTAAATCTCTGACACCTTAGAAATACTGCATTGAATACCTGATTGGAATAGCAGGGAAAACAGCCAATGAAACCAATACTGTCTATCAATATAGGGATGTGAAAACTTCTGTAACCCTTGGCTGGAGACGTTTCCTATTCCGAAGTTACTGTTTATTGCCACAGGAATCAAAATGTTAACAACTTTGTGATTCAAAAAAAAACCCTTCTTGAAAGAACAAGCATTTCCACATTTTCTTCCTTCTTTTTAGCAGGAAATATGTTGGAAGTATGAGCAGTGTACAGCACGTGCAGATCCTCATTAGCATTTGTGTCAACATGGTATTTTTCACCTCAGCATTTGTCAGAAACTCATATTCAGATCCAAAACTGGTTTTGCTCACTTTAAATCTCAGAGATATGGTTCTAGTTGGATTCTGATAATGTTCTGAATCTAATTACGTTCTTACATGGTTACTGTGATGGTGTTTTAGTTTAGGTCTCTGTGGACAAAAATAATTCATGGAATTGGAGGATCTTTTGCCCAAAACCTTTAAAAACTCTTTTTTGTGCAAAACTACTATGTAGCTTCTAGTTTGTAAAACAACAAATAAGGTCATAAACCAGTTATATTTAAGATTTTCTTTATTTCAGAATGAAATAGCTTTAGTGCTTCCCCTTTTTCTTCAGCAAAGAACAGAATCTGCAGTATTTCTAGACTGTGTCTTAGCCTATGCCTGTTGAAATGTTTAGAATGAGATTCTTAATTGCTAATATATAGTAGTGCACAGGTCTGCTTCTGTTACTGGGGCCAGGGGGACATTTGTCACGTAGAAAACTTAAGTTTTCTTTCAGCACAGCTAGTGAGAACAAAGTGCCACCAAGTGGTAAACTTGGCGATTCTTGGAGTGCTCAGTGTACTTGCCGTTTCATTGGTCATATGCTTAGGTCTGTGGTGAGTGTGCTGCAAATAAATGTGACACAATCAGTGACATTTAAGGCTTGCTCATTAAGAAGCCAGTTACAACTTTTAGTATGTGCAAATTACTATGACATTAAGGAAAAAGAAAGCTGAAGTTCTCTCAGATGTCTTGATTTAGGGGAATTCTCTTAAATTAATTCATTTTTCTTTTCTCTTTTTAACAGAAAATTTTCACTGAAGATGGGAAGGAATACGTATATGAAAAACTTTGCCTGTGTGCTGGAGCAAAACCAAAATTAATTTTTGAAGGAAACCCATATGTATTAGGAATCCGGGATACTGACAGTGCACAGGTAAATGTGTTCGGGACTTTAGAGGGTTTAATGCAGTCCTGCATCTGGTGCAAAAGACTGAAAATCATTGTGGAGGAAAATGAAGAAACAGAAGAAGATCTTTGTTATTATACATCCTTAAATAGGAACATTTTCAGTAGCAGAAAAATAGCCGTATATAGATTAATTAGCCACTAAATTTGTTAGGTTTATAGATAGCTCACACACAGTATTTCTAACATGATAATACAGAAAAAAAAATTATATTCATTCACCCTCCAGGCAGAATCCAGTCTGAAAATAGAAAGAGGAAATAGGCACCGGTAGAAACTTCCCTGGGAAGGTGTGTCTGGTACACAGTACAAAGGGCTGCTTCTTACAGTGAAAAGCTACTGAAGGAATAGTGGGAGAGAGAATAGAATCCAGGATACTTCTAAAAGCTCCGTCTAGTTGGCTTAAATGTAATTATTTAATTCCTATCTCAATTTGAGGCTTGTAAGGCTGTGTCAGTTACTCATCCTTTCACAGGTTTCATGAGCTTCTGTTACAGATCTCAGCCTAACTAGGTGTGTATCATTAGACTGAGAAAGTCAAAATAAGACTGAAAGGAAGAAAATATTGACAAGGGTGTAATCCATTGGTTCATGAAGGAACATGATCGAAGTTGTAATTGACATTTTTCCTTTCTTAATGCAGGCTTTTCAGAAGAATTTGGCTCAAGCTGAGAGAATAGTAGTGGTAGGAAATGGTGGGATTGCCCTTGAATTAGTGTAAGTAAACAATTGAGACTTTGGAAGATACATATTTAAATAAAATCTTTAACAGTGCAATGTTAATTCTAGTGAACATGAGTTTGGGAGAAGGATGACTTCCAAAATTGTAGCTCTTAAAGCATTTAGTAGCAAAGCTGATTACAGTTTTTTTTTCCTCAGTATAGTGGTGCTTACTGTCACATCAAACAGTGGTGTTTAATGACACAATTAGGAAGACTTCCAAAGAAGCTTTGACACACAGATATCAAGAATACACAGTTCACATTCCATATAGTACAAATGAGATCCAAATGTCTGGTTTTAGCAGTGGGCAAGAATGCCAGGACTTCTTTTACATGTGGGGAGCAGGAAATGCTAAGTATATTTAGACGTGGATTTGATAGGTTTAAAAGTCTTGGATCCCTTAGTTCTGGCTTCTGGGGAACTTTACACTCTTCTAAACATGTTGCTTTTCAGGTAGTCACTTCATCCCTTGTTTAAATGTCCACAGGTATGAAATTCAAGGCTGTGAAGTCATCTGGGCTATCAAAGACAAAGCCATTGGGAACACTTTTTTTGATGCAGGAGCAGCTGAATTTCTCATTCCAAAGCTGACTGCTGAGAAACGAGAGACTCCAATCGAGTGCAAAAGAACCAAGTACACAGTGGAGGGTGTGGTGCTTTAGACTCCTAACGCTGTAGCAGCATTTGATTGATTCAGAGAGTCCTGAAATCAGTTAATTTAGTAATGTTTTGTGCAGTGGAGGGGAAGTGCACATCTGCTAGCAAGCAGACATCAGTTTAAATATGAGTGATAATAAGCTATGAGAAAGTGTCTACAGTGGGTCTCTGGAAGCTGCTGCAGTTGGGGGCTGGCTGGCTGAGAAGGGTCCACACAGGCACATAACAGGGGCACTGTTGTTTCAGAGACAGGGAAGTAATGAGTGGTATGAAGTTGAAAGGTGTTAAAAATACTGGTCTGCAAATTAATGTGGTGTTCTTGGATATTACACACTTTTGCCTTCCCTTTTGGCAGCCCAACGGTACTTCTATTAATTGAGAATCCTTGTAGTGAATTCTGTGGGCAAGCAAGTATGCACACTAAATCTGATATGCTCCATCTGTTTCCTTCAGGAAGCCAGGAAAAAGAAAGACCTACAGCAGCATCTGACAAACTGGGCAGTGCCTTAGGCCCTGACTGGCACGAGGGCTTACATCTTAAAGGGACTAAAGAGGTGTGGAACAGTCTTGCTTACACATTCATTTGAGTGTTGCTTTAACTGGATGAGGACAGAATGTGAAATGTCACATTCAGGGTTATTACAAAAATAAAATGTGCTTGAACTGGTTCTCCTGTAAGAATTAAACAGCAAAATACATTAACACAAATAAAGTAAAATTTTCTGCTTCAGAAAAAAGGTGGTTAACTGGATCCACTGGCATAGTTTTAGCAAGTTCCTCTTGAGACTGAAACATAAATGTTGGCTTGCACATTTCTGTAGGACTGATGTCAATCCTAGCTTTGATCAGAAGCAGCGGTACTTCTGTTGTCTTGATTTTTAGCTGCCATATATACTACATTTTCTTATGTGCAAAATAGAACAGTAGGATTGAACATCAGCATCCTGTCACAGCAGATAACAAAGTGCAAAATCAGTAGTGGACATGGGCATTATGAAGAGTTTCATGTTTGAAATAAATGAAAAATCCTCACATTTCATATTTTTAATCAATTTTTTATTCATTTCTTAGCTATTAGGTATTTGCATCTTTTTTTGCATTTTTAGAAATGACCTTTCAAAGGTGATCAGTCATAGATTCTACAGAAGTGGCTTTAGAACACAAACTAAAGGATGTTTAGGATATTCAGCAGCTTAATTGGTGGTGGTTTGGCTGTTGAAGGCTGTGGAAATGTTTCTGTAGTGGAGAGTAAAACAGTTCAAGGCTGGAATCCACAAAATAGTTCAAAAAACAGGGAACTCCACCTTCTGTCTTGAGCTCAGAATAGGTGTAGTAAGTGGTTGAAACACGTGTTGATGTGTTTTTACAGATCATAAACTTAATATTGTTAGCAGGATTTCACTCCTGATAGAAAAATTAAGTATTTGCAATCCTGAAAAACAGAAAAGGTGAATTTACTTTTTTCTGTTCTAATAAGTTTTGAATTATCTTCTTGTAAGCTCGGGGGAACTTGAATATGTTTTCTGGCGTACCAGAAAAATCAGTTATCTGAAAAAGCAGGTAAATTGCAATTGGTCGTGGTTAGATCTGTTCCAAAAAGAGGGAAAAGTGTAGGAACCTGGCTAATGTGTCATGCTTTAGGATAGGATATATGGTGGGGGTTTTTTTCCAGTTTAATAATGTCAACTTAGGTGAAGGTATACTTGCTATTAGAAATCTTGTTATTGCTAATCATTATGTTTACAATTTTGTCAATGTTTTTTTCAGTTTTCTCATAAAGTACATATTGAAATACTATGTGAAGTGAAGAACATACTCTTACAGCAAGAATTTATACAACTGCAGAGGACTTCTTTGACTTTTCCTAAAGAAGAGAAAAATGTAGAACCAGATCAGGGTAAGTGCCAGTGCTGATTAAAAGTAACATGTTGAAGATAAAGCAGTGCTGGTGCATGTTTGATCTTGTTTGCAAGCAAATACAGATTTGGAACATAAATCCTTTATCTCTATAAATGGGGTCTAGCAACTTAGAGTATCAAGTTTATTTGCTATAATTACATTACAAAACTTGATGGGGTTTTTTTGACCCTTTTTCCATAGTGTCACCAAAATCCTGTATGCAGAACATTCCCTCCTTGTCTCAGTTCAATAAAGTCATATTTTAATAGTCTAGTTAAAATAGAAGAAAAAAACCCGCCAGCATTTTGTTTGAAAACTGAAGTAAACCCTGAAAGTAGAAGAAAATATCCCTTTTTTTATGAATAATTCTGTCTATAAATTCCACTGAAAGAAAATTAATATTTTAAATACATTTTAATAGCCAGATACTTCCAGCATGGGATTCTAGGAAGTCAAATCTCTGATGATTTTGCTTTTGAGGCATCTGTAAATTTACATGTAAAAGAATATTTAGCAATTGCATACTTCAGAGAACATCCCAGAGGACACAGTATTTTCTCCCTACAAATAAGGGCTTTGATTTAGGAAAATTTCAAGGAGTCTTAATAGTGGGAGTTGGAGCTGAGCTCCAAAACGTTTTTTTTTTCCTCTAGTCCTGAGCAATGTTATAGGTAACCTCTGATTATTTTTTCTTTTTTATGCTTTTTATTTAATTTTTGTTTTTCTATACCTAAGCAGTTATCTCAAAAGATTGTTTTCTTTTTATTTCATATCTTATTATAAGACATAATTAATAAAATAATTTCTGTTGGTTACATTCTCAGGGCAAAATTTTCCCCTTTTTCAGTGCTGTGGCCTGTATATGTGGAATTAACTAACGGAAAAATTTACGGATGCGATTTCATTGTCAGTGCAACTGGAGTGGTGCCAAATGTTAAACCATTCCTTGATGGAAATAATGTAAGTACATCGCTTTCTTCTGGAGCTTAAGTTGCTTTTTAAGCAAGGTGAAAGAATAATTTTTGTGTTAATTCTGCACCATGTTCTTATCTTACAAAGCTTAACTTTTTCTTCTGGAAAGGAAGCAGCTATTTCCAATATTCTTCATCTGGAACACTGAACTATAACAGTGCTCATATTCACCAAGGGAAGTCACACTGAATCAACATCCAAACATGGAGGATGATTCCAGAGTTCGTAGCTGCCATGTGAATTTTCAGGCCTTTGGATCACTCTGTGTACATGTTCTGTGTCCAGTTTACCCCAGCCGGCAGCTCAGCTCCACCCAGCTACTCGCTGGGTCCCCAAGAGGGGAGGGGAAACAGAGGCACAAGAGTTAAATGTGAGAAATCTCACTTTGACATAAAGACAGTTTAGGTAAAGCAAAAGCTGTGCTCACAACCAAAAAAATTTCATTCACTGTTTCTCATCAGCAAGGAGATGTTCAGCCATTCCCAGGAAGGCAGGGTTTACAGGCATGACAGTTACTCAGGAAGACAAGTGCCATAATTATGAATGTCCCCCTTTCGTCCTCCTTCCCCAAGCTTTTCTTGCTGAGGACATCATGTGGCGTGGGGTCCCCCTTTGGTCAGTGGGGTCAGCGGCTCCAGCTGGTTCCCATCCCAATTTCTTGTGCAGCTCCAGCCTTAGAGCTGACAGGGCAGCAACAGAAACAGAAAAGGTCTTGGGTAAGCTCTGCTCAGCAACAACTAAAACATCTCTGGGTTATTAACACTGTTCTTATCACAGATCCAAAAAATAGCCCCATACCAGCTACTACTAAGAAAATTATCCCAGACAGAACCAGTATGTTGGGGTATTTGGTATTTAGTCGTTTCATCTGATTAGGAAGTAAAATGCTATGCTATGATTAAAGCAGAAGAAAATGCTGAAAACACAGATCTGATACTGAGCCATGAGAGATTTCCAGGCCTCCATTATAAGGATAGATCAGGAATTAGGTTTTTGCATTGGTATTTTCTCACCTTGGCAAAAATACAAAATGAAATCATGTAGTGTGATTTGAAATTTGGCAAGCTCTGTCACTTCCCTGCCTAGGTACAAGTAACAGTATTTTAAAAACCTGTGCTGTGTTCTAGAAATAATCTTAATGCTCTGTACCTTCCGTGGAGGTCTTGCCATTTGGGATAGTCTCATGTTAAATAATAAAGTAACAAAGGAGATGATTGCTTAATGCGGATGAATTGAATGACAGTTAAAATTATTACTTCTCATTACTGACCTGTGCAAATACTTCAGTTTGCTGTAGGTGAAGATGGAGGACTCAAAGTAGATGAACACATGCACACGTCGGTGCCAGATGTGTACGCAGCTGGAGACATCTGCACGGCGGCCTGGGAGCTGAGTCCCGTGTGGCACCAGGTACGTCCAACCCTACAAGTGTCTGAGACAGTCGGACCCACAGAGCAAATCACACACCGTGACACAATCCGAGGAGGGAAAGTCTAGGCAAGTAGCTAATCCTGGGTGTGTTGATAACAGATAACTTTATCTGGGTGGCAGAAAGCCGAGCTGTGCAGCCCTCCTGATCATCACAGAAACACACAGTGAGCACTGAGGAGAGCAGTGAGCGTTGGTCTGTGCACAGCCACGCGTGTCTTGTGATTGAAATCTTTCCAATTTTCTTCTCCAGATGAGACTGTGGACTCAAGCTCGGCAGATGGGATGGTATGCGGCAAAATGCATGGCAGCAGATACTTTGGGGGAATACATTGATATGGATTTCAGCTTTGAACTATTTGCTCATGTTACGAAGTTCTTCAATTACAAGGTAAAGTAAATACAGTCTAATGGTCATAAACCACTGGGTAACACATACTGCTAATTTATATTCACTTGTTAACACTGAGCAGGTGCTTTAATATTGACAAAACAGTTTTCTTTATACAGTAATTAAAATGTTAGCTCAGATTGTCTCCATTCTTACTAACCATGAGTGCAGAAACTGAAAAGAGCAAAGATCTTTACAGATAAATTACAAATTGCAGTTGGTGAATGACAACTGATCTGGCTTGTATCCCTGTATATATTTCATTTCATTAAGGTTCTGCTCATGGCTAAATTCAACACAGTTCAGCATGATAACTGGTTTACTATGGGGTTTTGTGTGTATTTCAAGGTGAAGAGTTTTGAGTCTGTCATGGGTTTTGTTGTGGGAGGGTCCCTAAATACGTACTTACCTGTTTACATTAGTCTTTTGAGGCCTAGAACTGCTGGCAGCAGAAATACTAAAAGCCACTGCAATGTTCTTATGAGTGCTTTTCCTTTCTCATTTTCCTTCTGATAGGTGGTGGTTTTGGGGAAGTACAATGCTCAGGGCTTGGGCTCAGACCACGAACTGATGCTGAGATGTACCAAGGGACAGGAGTATGTGAAGGTAGTGATGCAGAATGGCCGAATGGTGGGAGCTGTGCTCATCGGTGAAACCGACTTGGAAGAAACCTTTGAAAACTTGATTTTAAATCAGATGGATCTTTCAGCCTATGGTGAAGATCTCCTGAATCCAGATATCGATATAGAAGATTATTTTGATTGAACACAACCTCTTTTCTGTTTTGTATAGTTTTGATACAAAGTAAAATTGTTTTCTCGGGATTACCAGAAGTGAGGGATAAATGCAATCCCCTATTAAGATTTTGTGTTTATCTTGTCAAAATACTGACTGGCAACCTAATCTGTGTAGAAATGCAGCAACAAAAGCAAGCGGGTTGGTGTTGGCAAACGCTTTTTGTTTAGATGAGCATATGAAAGCAGGGCTGTAACAGCCTCAGCGAAGGCCACATTTTAAAATAGCGCTGCATTCACTGGAACGTGAGGGAGCCTTTTTAAAAGCAAGAAAAACATGTTAAAACCCATGCCTCCCTTCCCCAAACCACCCATTCCACCTGCTTGGTTACCAGAGCCCAGTTTCCCCATGGCTCATTTCTGGGCATGTCCCTCACCTCAGCCCGTGAGCCCACAAGGAGCCAGGATGCCTTGATGGGAAGGTGTGGCCTTACCTGCAGAAAGCTCCTCCAGCCTTGGGTGGGGTGAGTCCTGGCCAGGGTCGGGAAAGCCTCTGCTTCCTCAAACCACGTGCTCAGGTGAATGTTTACAAGCAGTCAGGCAGCTTGTTGCCATCCCACTGGCACCACTCCACTGCTCACACCTGTGGGTGCCTGCCACAGCTCTGTCCAGTTGGCTTAATGAACAGTTTTAGGGTACTGGGAACTCAGTTCCCACCACCTGGAATATGAGCTGCAAATACACAGCAAGATGGATGCCTTATCCTTTGTTTTTTCTTCCCTCCCCCCGTAAGTTTATTTTTCAAACATGTATTTACTGCTCAGCTAAGCACAAAACACATGCTTCGCATGATGAGATGTCAGGTGAGAGCAGCTTTTTGTACTGTTTTTCACGTCAGCTCTCCAGTTGTAGAGCTGCACTGGTGCATCCTGTCCCAGCTCCAACAGGACCAGTGGGCAGTGCACTCCCAGGAAGGATAATGCAGCAGCACTGGTGGGGGTCACCTGCAGCAGTCTTCCCTGGAAAGAGCCTGTGGATCAGGCTGCAGTGTCCAGCTGAGGTGGTAGATGGTACAAGATGCCATTTTGAATGGCAGTCCCGGATCCTTGGGATTGGCAATAGGCACTTACTACATTTGCTTAATGAAAGTCCTCTTGGGGACTATAGATGCTGGTCACTTCCTGTCTGCTCTTTACCACCATCCTGCACTTTGGTTCCAGGAAGGAATTTTTCAAGTACTAAAGTCCAAGTTGACTTGATGTGATGGTAACTAAATTACAACTAGTGACACCTACAATTAAGTTTCCAGTGAGGGTTTAAGCTGTTTGTTTTCAATAGTAACTGGCCCAGTGGCTGCATGTTTAGTTATGCAAGATGCACTTTAATAATAGTGATTTGGCTGTACAGACCTGCTTCAACCAAGCTCCTCCTTTTTTAGTTGCTAGGCCATAGTTAGTGCCTAGGTGATAAAGCCCAACAGTTGAAGCTATGATTAATGTCCTTTATGAATTTCATAGGGTGATGCAGGGACATGGGTTGTTTCATTCTGGTTTTTCATTTGGTTCTGCAGTTGCTACTTGGGAGCTGCTGTTTATTTAGTGTCACACAAGGAACAACTCATTGTACTCCCCTAACTGCAAAGGTTTCAGTACATATTGAGACTTCCCCCAGAAAATCACTGGGGCAGAATGACTCTTTCTAATTAAATTAATTCCAAGTTTTGCAAAGGTCTCAGTTAAATGATGGATGAAATACTGAGCTTTAGTCACTGTCAAAATTTAATCAGAAAAATAAAGATGAAGGATATGTTCTTGATGATGTTTGTTTTATATTTATTATACATGTAAATGTCAGAGGAAGGGGGGAGAACCCAGATGCAGCCCCCTAGAACTTAACATTTGTTAATGAGTTTGAACTTGCCTTTCTGATCTTTGGCTGCTAAGACCTTAAAAGTAAGTGAATAAATAAAACTAAATCCAGCACCCAACCTCATGTGTGCTGAGCAGGGCTTGCAGGCAGCAGTAGCTGGTGGATCTTTACCAGGCTGCCAGCACAGTCGCTTGTTTCTGGAAACACTGATATTCAAAGGAAGGCAGCAGGGATGTATTTCTACAACTGGACAGGGGGCTGATAATCTTGTCTAGACTCCCTTTCCAGGAGGGGTTGGTCCAGACCTTTCAGGGTCCCTTCCCACATGAGCTGCTCTGTGCTTTTGTGTCACCTGAATGTAGAAAACTGGAAAGCCACAGGCTTTGCTCCTTGTTTGGAAAACATCATCACTTTCCTCAAGCCTACTTGCTGTATGAAAATGAGCCCTCTATTACTACAGAGCTTTTATATAATTAGTCAAATCTATCAAGATGGCAACAGTGTCCTAGCAACACCTTGAAGCACATGTGAGAGAAGGGAGATCACCAGCTTCGAGTTTGAGAAGAAACTGGAAGGGAAATCCAGACCCCTAAAGGGACCCCTCACTCTTACTTGTACCTTTCATGTGGTTCAGAGATTCTTTTTAATAAATAGCATAACCATGACATCTATTTCTGAGGTTTAACTGCTTAAACATAAGACCAAAGTCCAGCAGGTGGTGCTGATCAGGAACTGGAAGCGTGGGCAGAGCTGCCCCTCCGGCCTTTTCCTCAGCCCAGCTGGGACAGAGAAGTGGAACTGAAAGCACCAAGGTCTCAGCAGCAGCCAAGGTCTTATGGGTACCAGACACTGGGACGGCAGGAGCAGATAATGTTTTTTCGAACTCATCAAAGTACAGCTCAAGAATTATTATCCCATTGTACCTAGCACACTAAAGGCCTTCCTGTGTTCAGTCTCAGGCTCTGACAGCATGTTCAACTCCACATATAATTTTTCTGCTTTTCTTGGGGGGCAGGGGGGAAAATCAGTTTTGATCTTAATTCCAAACCTCACAATTTAAATTCCACCATGGCTTTTAAATTATCAAATTCCCACTACTTCTGAAGCATCTCGTGTCTTCTGTTCTACTCTTACTTGGTAATCCTGAGAGATTTTTTATCTTTGAGCAGGAGGTTGGACTAGATGATCTCTGGAAGTCCCTTCCTGTCTGTGCGATCCTGCAATACTGTTACTATACACTACACTTTCAAAAGAGTTAAAAAGGCAACACAGTCATTATTTACATTCTGTATTAATTGCTGTATCCTAGAATAAGCACCAATTATTTTTATAAGAAACATTTTTCCCTTCACTGGGAAAATGGACTTTTTCTAAATACTTGTTTCCCTGATTGGTTTTTATTAAAAAAAAGAAAAAGAAAATATGTACTAAAGCACAAATGGAACATACTGCATTGTCCATGGAGAAGTAAACGTGATTAGATCCTAAATGTAGTCTGTGAAACTCAGTCAATAACCACTGGTTGGTCAACTCCACCTGCCTCAAGCTTAGGCTTCTTTGCTTTTAAGTCAGACCCACAGCCAGGCCGCTTATGCTCCTGTAACTTCTTCCCCACTGAATCCTGGACAGCCTTTGAAACAGTCTGAGCATTTTTGCTGCTTCCTTTCGAATTCGAAGGTTGAGATGGTTTGGCCTGTAAGTTATAAACAAGTCTGTTAGAATTCTGACATTGTTTGCTTTCTTTTTCCACGTTCCTATACAAGAGAAAAAGTACTTATGAGGTCTGTTTTAAACCCTGTTGATTGCATTGCTACAAGAATACTTTGAGCAGATACGAAACTATTCAAATAAGCTATAATGGAGCAGCTATCTACATTGCAAGTCAGTAGAGATATAAATACCTTGTCAGCACGTTTCCTGTTTGTTATCCCCTCCATAGTGATGACGTGGTCCTCGTTTCTCAGCAGATGGGCTTTGGGTCCCACCTTCAGGTACGATATTGTAGCGAATGCCGTGAAGCTGAAGTCTTCCCTGCATGAATTAAATCAGTGTTACAAGGGAAGGTTGGAGACAAAGGCTTGACCAAGCAGGGGGGAAATCAGAGAATCATTAAAAGGTTGGAAAAGAACTCTAAGATCATCAATTCCAACCATCAACCCCCAGCACTACCACTAGACCACGTCCTCAAGTGCCACATCCACACTTTCTGTGAACGCTTCCAGCGATGGTGACTCCACTGCCTCCCTGGGCATCCTGTTCAATCCTGACAACCCTTTCCATGACAAAAGGGACACACGAACCCTTCTGTTGAATGTTCCAAGTACCAGCTTGGTTCTGCTTTACTTATTCAAGTGGACAGTCAGTTCACTTGCAGCCAGTCTGGGCAACACTTAACATAATTCAGTTTGTGGACCTTTACACACACACTCAGACACCTCTTGGAATACATAGATGAAACTGAGGAAAAAAAGATGTCGTAAGTCATCTTCTCACCCTCTTAATAGTATAAAAAAAGTCAGCTGTACAAACAGATGCAAAAAAAAAAATTAAGACAAAAATAAAAGGATTAAATATTTGATTTGTACAACTTGTAGAGAAGACAAAACACTGACTGCCAACTTACAAAAGCAGGACTGTTATTCTCACTAGGCTTTCTTAACATTTCTGGGTACCACTTTCCACATTTGCCAGCCTGTTCTGACTTTAGCTTTTGCTTTCCTTATCCATGGAATGTGAATGAGATCTATTATAAACAGCAGACTTGTCGAAAATGAAGCCTGCTGCAGACTTAAAGGTTTAACCTGAATATAGAAGACACCAGCTTTTTAAAATTGCATGAGATGCAGCATTTCAAATGTTCCTCCAACTTTTGAAGTGGAAATACAGTAATATGTGTGGAATTTTAAAAATACATTAAATGCGTCTGAAATATAGGCTAAAAAACAAGACTGTGGAATGTATCCATTAATGCTATACAGAAGTAACAAAAGAGTAAAGAAAAATGAGTACTAGATGTTTAAAAAACTCAAACAAAACGAGTCATCTTACTTCAGATACTGCTGCAGCAGTAGATGGGCAATAATTCTCTCCAGTTCCTCTCGAGGGTGCTTTGGTGGAGTAACTTCAGCTACCCTGAACTTGGACACACCTTTCCCAGACCACGCATCGATTAGTTTCAGTGGGGTGAGTTTCTCACTCATGCTTTCAGCTTGCTCAAGTATCTTGATTAGATCCCTGCAGTATCCTGTTACATCCATCTTCTCACATGCTGCAGATAAAAGTGAAAGAATATTTAAATAGCAAGTTATTTATAATTATTTGGATAGTATCTATATACACATGTATATACTTTTATATATTTATAGATAGATAAATACATATCTGCTGCATTATAGCAATGTTTGGGGTTTTTTTGTTGTACTTTTAAAACTGTAACTTAACAAATAAAGCTGTAACTTTCCTTCTGGACATTAGGATATATTTGTACTCACATCTATCTTCCTACTCATTATTGAAACTCCAATCTGGCAGACATTTCTACTTGTATTTAATGTTACAAACCACACAGATTATTTTAAAGAAGCATTTACAAAGCATAGAATTTGCAAGGTGGCTACTATGTTACTCTACAGCTGGATCCCTTTTCCTCACCCACTGTGTTTATTATGACAAGATCTGAGAGCTCAGAGGGAGAGAAGAATATAAATGAGACATTTATACTCTCATGACACTTATGGACAAAAAGAGACAGAAAAAAGGTATTAATTACATTATAAAAATAAGCTTCATCAATAATTATTCTGAGCATCAATACATCCGTGTAGTACATAATGATCACCCTTCTTCTGCATGATCAGATTATGGCACAGAATTACCCCAACTGCCTCCTCCAATACTAAGAATTAAGTACTGAAAAACGAGTACTGCTGCAAGGTTTCCTCAGACCTTGTTTATGTATCAAAAGGCCCTGAGGGTGAACCAGCAGTTAACAGGATATATTTCATCACATGCCTCCTGTAAGCCTTGGGTACAAGCCAGTTCCATACTCTTACCAACCTCTGATCCCTGTATGTATTTCAAATAAACCTCATTTCTAACTGGAAAATAACAAGACATTGTCACTTGCATGATTTTACAAAACAGTTTTATTATATAATTAACTGTATAAAGAAAAAAAAAGGTTAAATTTTTGTCTACTTTACATCCCAAAATATGTAGATGAAAATTAGGTCTAGTTATGAGAACAGCTTTGAATACAGAGTTGTTCCTAAGTTTTTTCAAGTGTTGATCACTATATTATCCAACTCCTTTTTGCAACAGCTATGTGATATGTGCATCTCTTCATATTACAAACATACACCTGGTCCTTAAAGAATTATAAGGTGGTTTTGTGTGTCTAGTTAGAGATGCCCAAGACCAACTTTCTCTCAGGACTACTTTCAGAGTTTCTAGCTTTTTTACAGGGTTTCCTACATCTAAACCACAGTGCTCACTTTCTAAGTGCAGCAACAGATGTTTTGTGCATCTTTTGAGTCTTTCAGCTTTCTGATGAGTATCAAAAATAACAATTAAAGCAAGAACGAGCTCCCCAACACCCCTAGGATGTTTGTGGGCAAAACAGTAAAAGAGCTGATGTCCCAGAACCACGTTCTACTGAAACCATTCTCTTATCATGTAGCTGGTCTTGTTTCAGCTTATCTCCCAACCTCCCTCTGTGCCTTCCCTCTTATGATCCCCGCTTTTTTCCAAAGGAAGAGCACACTCTGGACAGACATTGTGCTGTTAGGGCTAACCCACAGCAAAGCCCTAAATCAGTGTGCTCAGGTGTTCTGCACACCCGTCATGCACAGTCCTGGCACACGTACATCTCATGAGCATGTGGCACTGAAATCCTCAGGGATTTTACCAGGGAAGTTGTGAGAGGATGTGCAAACTGCACCTTCTCAGAGGCCAAATATGAACAGTTTGGCATGCAGAAAGCAAAGGACTCCTCCTCAAATAAACCTTTTACACCCAAACCCTAAAACAAAACCTGACTCCTTCCAGAATCTTTTTTAAACAGGTAAGCCAATCTCCCCTTTGCCCCAGCCTCCCTTCTGGGAACAGGTGAATAGCTGAGACTGAAGAATACCAAAGTGTTTGGCAGAAAACCAAACCAGGAAGTATCCTGCTAAACACCCTGAATTTAGCAACACCAAAAGCTGAAACGCATAACAAAATTTGCACCGTGAAAACAGGCAGTATCACACACACATTCACAAAATTTGCTTATAGATTTTTCTAAACTAGATATATTTCTTTAAGCCACCTTTTCCCACGTTCTCTGTCCTTTACTCACCGTTCTCTCTGCAGCAGTTATCACACATCCTGTTGCAGTTTGCAGAATCCCACACCTCATCAAAGTGATGAGCTATGAGCACCCGGCGACACCTGGGAGAGCAGAGAAGGACTATGAGACTCAAGGGTTATAAACCATGAAAAGGGCAATAAGAGGGGCCCCTGGGACAGCTCATCTTTCAGGACTGGCATGAAGAATTATCTCATGAAAAATCAGGAAACAAATACTGCAACATAGTATTCCCTGTCAGTTATGCCAACAGGAATAATGAGTTAACGCTGATGTAGAAACAGTTTGGTTAAAGCATAAAAGTATAATCTGCAATTTCAATAGAATGAAAAATGCTAAAAATAGGAACTCAGACTGAGGCTAGCAAAGTCCACAACTTGGATACAAGTGTTTTCCACAAAGTATTCCCAATAGCTCAGTGCAGTAGATGAAGCATTAAACACATGTGCATTCCTATATGGCCACTAAACACTGCTACATTACACATGGCTAGGCTTCGCGAACGAAGATTCTAGGAGGGCTCTACCCACTCTTGGGCTCTACCCACGCTTGCTACAAGCGCGCTGATGGCTAAAAAGGCCAATGCGAGATAGACAAGTCCGGTTGCA
>JAYRBT010000042.1:71845518-71927948 GCA_036023395.1 Myiotriccus ornatus
CTGTAGTCACCTGTATCTGCGCATAATTGGATCTTTTTCGCTTGGTTGGTCCACCACTTGTTCTGGATGTCACGAAGACACTGCTACATTAGAGTGAAAACAAAAAAAGCATTCCATATTTTTTCCTCTGGATGGGATTTGAAATCCAAACAATGTTGGTTGACAGGTATTTCACTGCTTCCAAAATTTAATCCTGAAGCTGGCAAGTTTTTTCCTGTGGCTGGTTTTGTTTGGTGATGGGTTGGCTTTGGTTTTGTTTTGGGTTGGATTGGGGATTTTTTTTTTTTCAAATGCTCTCTAAACGCCCGCTCCCCCCCGCCCAAATAGCCTATTTAAAGACTAGGCAACCGAGCCACAGTAACTTACTTGTTCATATTTTGGCAGTAAGATACCATATCATAGAGCTTCTCTTGCCCGACATTTTCCATCACTACCATTGAGCTGATCCTGAATATATCTCCGAAGCCATAATACAAAATGCAGTCAGCTTTTTGGTCATCTCTACCTGCAATGCATTAAAATGAACAGAAAGTTAAAATCTCAACCAATGGCCCCTCAAGGTCCCTGAAAAGCTTTTTTCCGTGTAGATTCGACCTTGCTTTTGAAAAGGTAATGATGTACAAGATCAAAAAACAGAACATTAACATTCCTTTAGCCATAACAGCTATTTATTTCTGCTACACATTGATCAGTCCTTAAAATTCCCTGCTCCATACTCCCCATCCTACTTGTATTCTTGTGGCCACTGAAATTCATGCAACGATTAGATATCATCTAGAGACAACTGGAGCAAATCACACATCCCAGTTGCTATACCTAGGAAAATAACTAAAACATCATACATCCATTCCGGTAAGCCACAGATGTCATAAAAATCAAGTAATGAAAAAACGCTGAGTGAAGGGCTGGGTACCCAGTTACTCCTTGTTATACTGCAGTAGAGGCCTGAGATCATGAATGCAGTTTATATTTGCTTTAAAGCCTCTTTACAGGGGCCAGATTGTCATTAGACACTTTGAAACCCATCTCAGAGACAAGATGCTTTGCACAAATGGCTGAAAAATTGAAGTACAATTTTGCTGGTTTAAGGGATGTAAATGGTGGCCTCGTAAAGGCCATTTCCTACCTGCACGTCCACTCTCTTGGTAATAGTTCTCCATGGATTTGCTCATAGAATGATGAATTACAAACCTCACATCAGGTTTATCAATTCCCATACCAAAAGCAACAGTTGCCACTACAACCTGAAAAAAAAAAGATTAAGAAACCATCACAGTACCAAAACAATTTGAATGAGACGTTAAGTCCATGAAAGGTATCTACTTAACCTGTATTTGATTTGCTGCCCATCCTTTATGGACTTTGGTTTTATATTTAGCATCCATGTTTGCATGGTAAGTCCCTGCCTTGATTCCCAGTTTCTGCAAACTCACAGTAACTTGCTCAGAATCCTTTTGAGAAAAACAGTAAACAATTCCTGCACAAAAGTGAAAGATGCCTCATTGTAATGCCTTGAAAAAGCCAAACAATCCCCAGTACTCAAAAAAAACTGTGAAAGTTTTATTAACTTAAAAATAATACATAAAAAGCATTATACAGTCTTTGTGCCTATTCAGTCTGCAGTATTTGTATCCGTGAAGGAAACTTCAATTATCAGCTTGGACTTGTAGGCTTAAGAAGAAATATGGTTGTCAGTCCACATAATCATGGAAGTGTTCTATTAATGTTCATGGAGGACAATGCTTACATAAAGGGGTGCTGTTCCTTATACCATCTGTGGCATCTCACCTGAGGTTTCAGATAAATCTGCTTTTTGTCATTAGTCAGTCTGGGCTTAGTCAGGGATTACACACAAGGCCATGTGATTTGTGATCATCTTGGCACAGCTCCTTGGAAGCTGCTCATCACATCCACAGAGCTCACAGCAGAGAGAGGGACAGGCTGTTGCCCTGGAAAACGAGGTTCTGTTGCCTTTGCAAGATGTCTCTCCTCTTAATTTGCACTCCATAATTCATTGACTACACAAAGTCCAACTTACACAGTTCTGCTTTCAACACAAATCAACCTATAACACCCATTGTGGGCACTGAATAATAGATGAATCTTATAATAAAATATAAAAAAGAAGCATCAAAGATACTAAGTCTCCCGACACATATATTAAATGACACATGTACAATTGCTTTTACAATCTTAAAAATTCCTATCATTGCTACCTGTGTGAACATTGTTCTAAGTACATCAACATTCTATTTTAATACATCAGAAGATACAAGTAGGCAGTAAAGAGATTTAAACACTAATGAATGAGGAGAGAAATTGTTCAAGGTATGGATCTTATTAAATTTCATTTATTCTAATGCTGGATCTTTAATGTAATGTGAAGGTAGAATTCATTTCTCTGCACATTTTAGGATCAGTTGAAAACATCCCAACATCCTTGTAACGTTCAAGATTATGAAAAATAGCAAGTGCACTTTTTTTACATTTTTTACCTGACAGTCCTTTGTATCTTCCATTAATGGTTCTAACTATGTCCTCAATGAAATCTTCATTATTTGAAGGCTTATGCCGAACCTCAAAGGTATAATACACACATGTCAGAGTTCAAGTGGGCACACAGTGTGTCAAACAATCTTGTTACTCTATTTCTTACAGTATGACAAACAAAACTGTTCTGCCATTTAACAAAAATGCTTTTTGTGTACAGTCAGACTACAACTCAAAAGTCCATAGAAAAACAAACCCGCAAGTTTTCCTCATCGAGAAAAATAAAAGGACCTGTGGCCAAATTGAAAATACAGCAACCATGACACAATAATTGTTGCCATCACAGGACATATTTTCCAGCAGGTTGCAGCAATCTGAGCCTGCTGCCTGCCTATCTCCTGTACACAGTGGTGTCTGCTAAGCTTTGCTCACACAGACAGTCCGTCTGCAGAGGACAGCAGGTTCAGCAACATGAAGTAATCAAGTAACTTCATCATTCAATGAAAATCTATTGATTATTAAAATCTAGTCTAAGAAAATCTATTCTAAAGCTCATCAGCTGTACCTTACAGGAGGCAACATGACAGCAATGCAGCTGAACAAACAGGTATCGAGACCTACCTCATAGTACAGGTTGGGCCGGTTGAAAGAGGCAGTAAAGGTAATGCACTTCTGAACATGCAAAATTTTCTGAGCATCCTTTAAAACATGATTTGTAGCTGTTGCTGTCAGTCCAATCAAGGGAGTATTGGGAAATTGTCTTTTCAAGATACCAAGAGACTTGTAGTCTAAGCAGCAAAAAGAAAAAACAATGAGGAAATAAAGAGATTTCTCTCCACAAATTCAAACTTTAAAAAATACATTTATGTAGATAGTATTCATTGGGATAACACTGCAGTTGCCAAAATAGATACCAAAAATTCAGTTTTACAGAATCACAGAATCAGAGAATGGTTTGGGTTTAAAGGAACCTGAAAAACTACCTAGTTCCAACCCCCCTGCCGTGGGCAGGAAGACCTTCCACTAGACCAGGTTGCTCAGAGCCCCATCCAACCTGGATTTAAACACTTCCAGGGTCGGGGAGGCACAGCTTCTCTGGACAACCTGTGCCAGTGCCTCATCACCCTCACAGTAAAGAATTTCTTCCTAATATCTAATCTAAACCTACTCTCTGCCAGTTTGAAGCCATTCCTCCTTGTCCTGTCACTATATGCTCTTGTAAATAGTCTCTCTCCATCTTTCTTGTAGGCTCCCTTCATGTCCTGGAAGGCTGCAATTATCAGACAATTCAGAAGGCAAAATATCTGGAAACAGGAGTTCTTAAAGTTAGGAAAATGTGAGTGGCATCACATTAACCAGCATTCGGGTTATTTTGCCAATCTGTTTTTAGAAACAGCTTTTGAGTAAACACAGCTTTGCTAATAAATAAGCAATGTGGAATTTGGATACACAGACCAGACTGTAATAAGGAAAGATTTTAAAGGCTCAATATTGACAATCACTTGCTGCCTTAAAACAGAAATGCAGCCAGAGGTCCATATCCAAATGCCACATTGCCTGTTTAACTGTCACGGCTCTTGGCTCTGACAACACTTTTTAGCAAAACTGCAAAGGTTGAGTTTAGAGTTCATATTGCTTCAAATCAGGTTTTCTTTCAAAGGCAAAGAAACAGTAACCAGTAAGTAACAATATTCTACAACTGCCAAGACAGGAAAAAAAAAACTGAAGCACACTTTCTTCCCCTGCAAGTCAAGGGCATTTGTTTCCTTGCTTTAGAGGTGGTTAAAATATATCTCATGAATTTACAAAGTGCTCCACCTCTGTCACCCAAAGTGCCAGGGAGCAGTGTACAGAATGACACTTTTTCATGTAGCAGTAGATAAAGATAACTGTATTGTCCATATCAGAGACAGCAGGCAAAAATGTTGATTTTATGATGCTCCAATTAAAGTGAACTGAATAAAGTGTTTTCCGGAACACTGACACAAAAATCTAAGTTGAAATGATCCCTTTTTGCATGCACTTAGCTCCTGGGCAAGGATACAGTCATTTGTGAGTTAAATTCCTTGAGCTAAGAGAGGTCCTAGTGATACACTAAGAATTTACTTAATACATGAAGAAAGCAGCTTTATTTCAGGCCCAGCTCATTATTTGCTGATGCCTGAATAACCCTGCAGACTGGGTTTCTGAGGAGCATACCAGGCCTGAAGTCATGGCCCCACTGACTACAGCAATGGACCTCATCCACAGCCACACGAGCCAGGCACCCGGCCTGGTAAGCCTTCTCCAGCTTGGACATGAACATCTTGCTCTTTGCAATCTTCTCTGGGGTCACATAAATGAGCTTCAGTTGTGAATTCCTGTTTAGCATTTCGCTATGGACCCACTTCACATGCTCCTGTTCAAAACAAAAGGAGACATCAGCGAGTAACAAACTGGGACAACACGCTCAAGTTGCTTAGTGCTAAGGCTCTTATGAGGTGATTAGCAATTCATAAGGGGTAATTAACAGAGCCTGACAAACTGTTACACGGTATTTACCACCACTATAAACCTTTGGAGAAGATCGTTATATATATCAAATGTTCATTTTAATACCTGGAAAATCTATGATGGAACTTCGAAAAAGCAAAGTATTGAATATTTGCCTTTGCTTCATCATGTGGCGTCAGTATTTTCCCAGTACACTGTAACATTTGGCAGTTGGGATAATTCTGTGCCATCACCTGATCATGCAGTAGAAGCATGATCATTACAGAATCACAGAGTGGCCTGCGTTGGAAGGGACCTGAAAGATCACCTGGTTCCAACCCCCCTGCCATGATAATGTTCCAAATACGCCTGTGGTACTACAAGTGTAAAATAATTTCTTGCACACAACTGTGGTCTTTATTGCTGAATTTTCAAAGTGTTCTGCCTCAAAGCAGGCTTCAAGTTTGCACATTGCATCAAGCCACAGATTTATCAAATGCAGTGTCACGTGCAAAGTTAAGATCACAGCCTCCTGCTAGGAAAATATATTTCACTTTAGAAAGCAATCGACTAATAACAGACTGGGAAATAAGTTGCTTTTTGGCCTCTGGATCAAACAGCTTGCCATCCTAAAGAGAGATAAATAGTTATGTCAAACCCCGCAGCGCTCATCATGTTACTAGTTGACAAAAATCACCTACTCTAAGTGTGGAAACTGAGTAAAAATTTACAAACACACACCAGCTGGGTACTTCACATCCTCTAAACAGCCTCAAGAAATCTGTTTATTCCATGGAAGCTGTTGGTTTACATGTTTGTTGTTGTCATTAAAACAAGAACATAAGATACTCGCCCATGTTACCCATATCACAGCACCTTGCTGGCAAGATGCTGTTGGCAGAACAGCATTAGCTGATAAATCTGTGTCATCCACTCAATATTCATAAGTAACACAGAGGTGAGACACCAGCACATGTAGCACAGAAAATGTGAAGACTTGGCAGTTAAACATACCTTGCTGCTTGAGGCATTTAATAAAGCTGCAGAAATCCCAAGCTGCTCCAAAACCATGAGCTGATCTTCCATAAGAGATATCAAAGGACATATCACGAGTGTGAAACCTGTAACAATCAATCATTGTGGCAGCTGAACACTTCGTGTGTCACAAGTATCTCCTCTAATACCTTTTACCAAAGCATCAGCCCTGCTCTCAAGAAAATGCCAAATGTAAGCTTAAGCTTCATACACAGCAGCAGATTCCCTTCCAAAATAGCTGACAAGTGAGTGCCAGATCACACAGGGATAATTCTTATTAAATGTCCATCACATGCACGTCTTCTTAGGATCTAGACCACAAGAAACTGAGCTGCAACGAACAGAGTCTAAAAATTAATATACAAAACAAAGCAAGTTGGATATCTAAATCATGAGATGCTAATTTACCACAGAACTAAGCAGTGGTAGGTAATGGTAAATTTGGTCTTAGTAAATAAAGTTCCATGCAATTGGACGAGTTATGTAAAAAAAAAACCCCAACCAAAACCAAACCAAACAAACAAAACCACCAAAAAAAGCTTCAAAACTGCAACTGGATACTTATTTTTAAAAATGAATATCCCAAATAATACTTCAGAGTGGAAGAGACAAATAACAGATACCCATACTTTAATAATTTACAGTCTGTGTATTGAATTAAAAAGGAAAGAAAGAAAAAATAGTGACAAACTTTTAAAAAGTCCTTTCAGTGTTCAATAATATAATGTATTGAGTAGAATCTCAATAAAATATGTGCCTTGGAGATATGATTCAGATTTAAATAATTTAAAGCTGCTATTGCTCCTTCAGAGAAAATAAAGAGAGTAAGCAAATATTTCTATCAAGTCTATCTCATATAGTTGCTCTTTTTTCCCCCCACACTGTGATTCAGACACCAACACAATGGTCATTCTCCAAGCAACTATAAAAGAGAGAAAATAAGTGCAGTTCTTTATGTATGTCATTTTTTTTAACCTTACATACCATCAGAACAGACAGCTGGTAACTGGTAGCAAAGGCTCTTGCCACCACCTGTAGGCATGACAAGAAATATGTCCTTTCCTGCCATTGCAGCATTTACTGTTTCAAGTTGCAGTGACCTAAACTTCTGGAGTTTAAATTTGCCCTGCAGTGCAGTTTTTATCTTCTCATACCATGGAAAATCTGTTAAAGGGAAAAAAAACCCAAAACAACAATAAACATGTTTCATAAGCAAGTTAAAATATAAGAAGAAAGGGTAATTTACATATTCAATAACTAAACAAGGAAGCAACACAATTTTAGAGTCTGGAAAAGTGTTCAAATATTCAGTAATGGCACAGAAAAAGCCACACACAGTCTGAGTCTGTATAAATCAGTTTCTAGGGTGGGCTTTTGAAAACTCTATAAAATGTGACCACAATCCACCTCCAGACCAAAGCTCTCACTGCACATAAATGTGAACTAATGCAAAAAAACTCACAAGCAGGTGAAGAACTTCAAAGTCCTAATGACCATGTTAACTCATTAGTCCAAAATTAACTGGAAATGAGAAGCCCACCCTGGAAATAAATCAAACCAGACTCTGAGCCCTGCACCAGCTGTCCAAATGCTTCCCTCATACAAATGCAGCTATTACAAATAGTATAATGAAGCAGGGATACATTTTTTTTCCATATATTCCATCAATAATAAGCATTTATTAAAGAGAAGGTAGGGAAAATTTAATCTTCCCCAAAATAATCACCTTAACATGCTTTTAATAGATTTTTTTCTTCAATAAAGAGCTAAAGACTGTATTATTTTAAGAAATAATATAGTAAAAACTTAAATTTCAGAAGCAACAGGAAGCTTATTAACTATTTTCATCCCATTAAAATTAAAATGCAGAAAAAGTATCAGTATTCTTACATATGCATAGCAGTTATCTCAAATATAAATACTGATTAAACTACAAAACAATTTCATTTTTTAAAAAGGTGAAAAAACCAGATACATACAATAGATACAGACATTTCCAAACTGCAGTTGAAGTAAAAAAGGAGGGGGAAAATAATTAAAATGTCTGAGTCAAATTTGGCAAGGCATAATGTGGTCAAGACCCACCAACTA
The DNA here is from genome assembly GCA_036023395.1 of Myiotriccus ornatus. Taxonomy (NCBI): domain Eukaryota; kingdom Metazoa; phylum Chordata; class Aves; order Passeriformes; family Tyrannidae; genus Myiotriccus; species Myiotriccus ornatus. Next base: position 71,853,607 of record JAYRBT010000042.1, read on the forward strand.
TCCAAGACTTCAGCTAATGTTGAAAAGGACAGCAGCCCTCACACCACCACGGGGCACTTCCCTCTTGCACTTATTCCACCATACTGATGTATTCTACATCAATTTGGCAGTCAGCATCCATCTAATTTGCATAAATTTGAAAAGACAGCGAAGCTGCATAACCCATGTCAAACACCACCAATGTCCCACCCACTCAAGCAGGAGAGAACTCAGAGTGCAAAACTGTTATTCTCAAATCTTGAGACGATCCACAGCAATTATTTTTAGAGCACAAAGTGGGAATATAAGTATTGCAGCACCACAGAATCACAGAATATTCTGAGTTGGAAGGGACCCCTAAGAATCGAGTCCAACTCTTAGACCTGCAATACAATTTAGGTACACAAGCACTGCAATAAGAATTTACTTTGGGATTCTTAAAGCAAATCAAATCAAGTTGTGACTTTGCAACATGAAAAGAACAGAAGTAGTTGTGACAAGCTATTCTTGTAATAATTCTGCCCAGAACTCAGATTAGTATTTAGGAATGTCCAATGAGTTAAGTACAAACATCACCCCATGTAGGATGGGAGGTCACTCAGCTGGTCAAAATTAAACAGGACAGTATCAGTATCCAAACAAAACTCTCTATGAATGCACTTCCCCTACTGAATTAGTTTACCTTTCTGTTATAATATTTGAATTTGACTCTGCAAACCTTTTTTGTTCCATGCCTCGGCTGAGGTTTCAGTGTCTTTACTTCCACCTGCCTCCAAGTCTCCCGAGGACTGTTTTATCAGATTCTTCACTCTCATCTTCTTTTGAATGAGTTCCTGCTGTTTATCCACAAGCTCCTGTATCTGCATCTCCACTGCTTGCAGCTCATTTTCAATGGAAACCAGCACCTCCTCTAGCACTGCAGGCAAAAGCAAGGTGAAGGCACAACAGAGACTTCAGTAACGTGCTAATCCCAGTTTTAAATTGCATTTAATTTGTTGGTTGAGAACAATCCAAAACTAAACATAAACAAAAACCACCTGGAGAAAGAGACAGCCTGACAGGGACACTGAGAAGATGGTAACGCCTAACACTGTACACGCCATGTAAAAATACTTGTCAAGGCTTAACAACTTATTTCTTCTATTAGCAGGTCATATATACGCAGGTGTACTGTAAGTTGTCATCTCCGATACAGTGATATGCAACATTATCAGTGCCTGTGTTGACTAATAGAGAAAAAAAATACATCAAAATCCAGTTTCTCAAAAGCAGTGCCTCTCCAGAGAAACACCTGGAATTATTTTCTTTCCTGCAGCCTGATACTAAAGCTGCAAGAGTCCCAATGAAGACGAGGATGAGGCCAATCCCAAGGTGAGCACAACATGAGAACATTGTTAATAGAAAGCATTTACATGGGAGAAGCGGCATTAACCTCAGTAAGTTAAAATCTTCTGGGGACGGAAACACGGACATTTAAAAAAGCTACATTTCACACACCAAGATCTCCCTCCTATGCAGAACAAAAGGATCTGCTGAACAACAAGGTTTGGATACGGAGAAAAAAAACGCTTTTTGAAGACAAGCCACCCTTCACATCTGAAAAAAAGTGAGTAAATACTCCCTAAAATCTTGGGTTTCTTCACCTCCCAATATGAACTTGTGTGAATTACAGATTGCATTCTAGAATCCAGCACTCAGGGTTTGAAAGAATAGTTAACACATACCCCTCCATGCCAAGCGTGTATCCCTATTTCAGAGCCAGGTCAGAAAACCATCAGAAGAAATTATTTCCTCCCCCAACAACCCCCAAAATAAGAGATTTTGATCCAACCATAGCAGATATGATAATGTGCTTGTGGAAGCAAAAAATGTATGATATGGAAAAAGACATCCTCATTTCAAATGGCATAAAATGGGGACATTTGTCTTCCTAAATACCCACTGTTAGCAGGAGTTACAAGTATCTTAAAATATGAAGCACATTTCCAGAATATTGAAAACCGAGTAACTTCCTTGACAAGCTTGATTTTCATCATAGATTGGTTGGGGTTGGAAAGTACCTTATAGACCATCTCATTCCAACCCCCTGCCATGGGCAGGGAGATCTCCCACTAGACCAGGCTGTTCTGAGCACCACCCAACCTGGCCTTGAACACTTCCAGGGATGGGGCATTTTGTTTCAGTTTTTATCTAAGAAACAAAGCTATCCAGTAAAAGAAATCTTTCCTTCAAATCTGTAATAGGATAGACCCCACAAACTTTTTTCTGCATACATTAAATTCAAACTAATAACAAGCAGTAACATCAGGAGACAGTGTCTGTTGGCTAAAATAAAGCAAAATGAACATATTGAGTACTAAGTGTGGATTACCTGCAACAGCTGTCATCTTCGGAGATTAAAGAATGTTATCCTTGGGAGACCTTATTTAACCAAGCAGCTGCCACTAAGAAGAAAACAAAATCAATCAATTTAAAACTGTATTTTGTGAGTAAACCTTCTAAACTTAGAACAAGTTTATTGTAAGAGATTCTTCACGACTAACATGGGTGTTAAGATAACAGTTTAAGTACTGGTTCATTTAACCTGCTTATATAAATAAGCCCCATTAGATGACAACTGCTTTTTTCCTTCTGCAAAAGGGACAAACTCACAACTGATTCCCAAGGGAACAGCTTGACAGCCTTCTAAATAGAATCCAAGTGATAAATATCCAAGTCATAAATTTTCTGAGAGTTGGACACAGACCAGTCACTCACATACCTTTGACCCCTCTTTTTATCTGTCTCTTCAAATAGTATTTTACAGAGAAGCCTGAACAAATTATATTGATCCCCTTAAAGAAGCAGCCACCATAACACCTAGGGAATCTCCCAGGAGGATGGAGAAAGGTAGTTTGTTTCAGAGAAGGGGGATCAGTTTTTATTAGATCATCAGTGAAATTCTATTTATTGACTCATTTTTTGAACAACATTCTTTGTCATATTATATGCTAACAATATCAAACTTAAGAAATTTTATGTTCTCTCTGTTATTGAATTCTGAACTATTATATATATGGAACCCAAGGGAAGGTAAAAGGGAACAAATTCAGCAGATCCTCGCTATCAGCTGATTCTACCATAACAAATATTTTACTGAATTCCTATAAATGGGGAGAAAATATAGATTAAAACTAACGTGTGAATAAAACACTGACTTTGCCAGAAATGGTTATGATCAAAAATAAGTTAAAAGCTCACTCTTCAGAATGAAGTTGACTATTGTGTAACTCAGCAGTGTCCAGATCACACACAAAAATTTGAGCAACACAGTTCTGCCTTTATACCACCTGTCACTTGCACAAACATGGAAATTTTAATGTCCCCAGAGCACAGAGCAAGCAGGGACATCCAGAAAAATCAGTAGGAGTGGCACAGAGACACTGTAAATGCATTACACTGCTGCTATTGCCCCCAGTAAACATGAACCTCACAAATATCGCTGGGCTGAGAGCCCAGGAAACATGAGCCATTTTCTTATCCAAGCAGTGGGAAAGGAATGGAAATTACATGTGAAGTTCCCCTTTGTGCTGCTAAAGCTCCACAGGTCTTTAATTTAGCTCCTGTCTCTAAAAGCAGTAGTTCAGCATATCTTAGAATTAATTCTGTACCACCACTGCCAACAAAGACCCCCAAGTGCCAACTGACTCACCCTGAAAACTTAATATGACTTTTATGAGCTCATAAAACTTAAGCTGAACTCAGAGCTTATAAACCACAGCACAGGAAAGGCAAGTGGGAGTATCTTGCCCATCAGGCAGTTTTACCCCACTGTACAAACAGCTCAGTTCCTGTGAATTCATCCCATTTCTAAAGAGCCCACGGGCAGAGCAGAGGCCTCTGAGCAGACACACAAGAGCCTGAGGCAGACAGGTGAGTCCCCAGCATCACCTCCCACCCTGCACTGATGGAAAACAGCGTCCCAGCACTGGAAGCCTTGTCACCTCATCCAGCCTCCACACCAAAGCTCTCCTGCTCCAACCCTGAGAAGTGATGGTACCAGAGGGTTCTCACACCCAGAACCCCTTAAACTGCACAGGCAGGATGTGTCACCTTGGCCGTAGTTCAGCCGGGTACAAAAACGCCCATAGGGAAATCTGGGATGTCACCTTAGAAGAAAAACAACAAGAAACTGTTAAGGGGAGGGCACAAAAGAGCCAAAGCGACAGCAGGGAGGTGTGGATACAGGGATACTGATGGAATCGTTAAGGTCGGAAGAGACCTTTAAGACCATCCAGCCCAATCATCCACCACTGTAACCCTTAAACCGCATCACCCAGCGCCACATCCAGGGATGGCGACTCCACCACCGCCCTGGGCAGCCCATTCCAGCGCCTGAATATCCTCACGGGCCGAGTCAGCGTTTCCCATCCCGAACATCAGCCGCGGGCACGGGAACGGCACGGCCGGGCAGGGGAGCACCTGCTCGGCGGGTCGGGAGGGAGGGAGGGAAGGAAGGCCGGGAAGGAAGGAGGGAGGGAGGGAGGGAAGGAGGGAGACGGCCGGGGGAGGCAGGGAAGCACCTGCTCGGCAGGTGCGGGGCAGGGTGGAGCGGGATGGATGTGATGGACGCAGGGAGGAAGGGAGGACACCGGAGACAAGCAGAGAAGCACTTGCCCAGCGGGTGCAGGGCGGGAGAGAGGGAGGGAAGGATGGAGGAAGGGACAAGGGCTGACAGGGCCGGGCAGACGGAGCACGACGCGCCGCACCTCGCTGCCGCCTCCCCCGGCACGGCGGGTGCAGCCCCAGCGCGATCCGACGCCGCCCAGCCCACGGGTTAGTGCCCGGACACATTCCCTTATTCCCTTATTCCCTTATTCCCGTCCCCCGTTCCGGTCCCACCTGAGCCGCCCCGGGCCCCGCCCCTTCCGCCGCCGCCGCCCCTCGGCCAATCACCGCGCGGCGCCTCGTCCGCGCGGCGCTGCGAGGCGGCCGCTGATTGGCGGCGGCCCTGCCCAATGGGCGGGCGCGTCTCATCCGGCGGGTGCGTGTTTCCGGAAGACGTGGCCGCTCCCGCCGCTCCCGATCCAGGTCCCGATCCCACTCATCCCGATCCCGATCCCGATCCCGCCGCCACCATGATCTCCCTGTCCGACACGCAGAGTAAGCTTTGCCGGCGGTGCCCGGTGGGGCTGCGGGCGGCGGGGCCGGGGGGTCGCAGGGCCCGGCGGGCCCTTTGTGCGCGGCGGCGGCTCCGGGAGCTGATCCCGCGGGCACCGCCGGGAACGGCGGCGGGCTGGGAATGGGCCCGAGCCGGCGGGGCTTGTCCGGCCGCACCCCCGCGCTGGGAAGGCGGCGGGTGGAGCGGGACGTGGGGATGCAGGGAAGGGCCGGGCCCTCCCCTCGCAGGGCTCTGTCACCAGCGCATTCCTGGGAATCACGGGAGGGTTCGGGTTGGAAAGGACCTTAAGGATCGCCTCGTTCCACCCCCGTGCCGTGGGAACGGACACCTCCCGCTAGAGCCGGTTGCTCAGAGCTCCATCCAGCCTGGCTTTAAACACTTCCAGGGATGGGGCAGCCGCAGCTTCTCAGGGCAAGCTGTGCCAGTGCCTCGCCACCCTCACAATAAAGAATTCCATCCTCATATCCAGCCTAAATTTCCCCGCTTTCGGTTAGTACCCACTGCTCCTTGTCCAGTCCCTGTAAATGAATGAATGAAAGCGGAGAGGTAAATAAAAGTATCGCTTAGGTCGAGTCTTCCCGTGTGCCACTCTGTGGGTGTCAGTGGGATGGAAATGATTAGGTGCGAGTGGCTTCCCTGCGTTTCTGGCGCTGTTACAACATCGAGTGTTTGCAGGTGACACTGAGGGGGCTGCGAGGTGAGGACCTGACAGTCTGGAGTGGGAAATAAAAACTACTTGTATATGACTACAGTTTTGTTTTCAGTGAATAGAAGTACTTGGGAATAGAGATGCTTAAAGGGAAAGTACAAAGAAATCGAAGGAAAGAGGTTCGTGAGTGTGCCCTTGCAACACGAGGGCCAAAGGGATCCAGGGGTGCACTGGGAAGAGCGTGGCCAGGAGGTCGAGGGAGGTGATCCTGCCCCTCTGCTGTGACCTGGTGAGGCTCATCTGGAGTGCTGCGTGCAGCTCTGGGCTCCTCAGTGCAAGAGGGAAAAGGAGCTGCTGGAGAGGGTCGAGCGGAGGCCACAGCGATGATGAGGGGTCTGGAGCATCTCTAATGAGGAGGGACTGCGGGAGCTGGGCATGGTTAGTCTGGAGAAAACTGAGAGGGGATCTCATCAATGCACCTAAATATCTCCAAGACAGGTGCCAGAGGATGGTGCCAGGCCCCAGGGACAGGACAAGGAGCAATGACCATAAACTAAACCACAAGAGGTTCCACCTCAACGTGAGGAAGAACAGCTTTGCACTGAGGGTGGCAGAGCCTGGCACAGGCTGCCCAAGGAGGGCATGGAGTCTCCCTCTGTGGGGCCATTCCAAACCCACCTGCTGTGGGTGACCCTGCCTTGGCAAGGAAGTTGATCTCCAGAGGTCCCTTCCACCACTGATAATTGTGTGATGAGAGTTTAAGCTGCAAGGTAAAGGAGACTGTTAGGTCTTGGATTTAAATTATCATCCCATGCATGATGCATTCCTGGCATGATTGCCACAAAAGGGAAGGAGTTTGCCTGATAAGCACCACAGCATCAGTTACGAAGGAGGGTGTGAAAAACGTAGAAAAAAAAGTTAAAATAGCTAAGTTTGATAGCAGAATCCTGGAAGTGGAGGTATTGGTGAGCCAGTCAAGGCCAAGGATGAAGACAGGCAGCAAAGCTTAGCAGCATTCAGGGTCAATGATTTCTTGAGACATTCAAGTGCTGTGCTCTGTTACTGGGATGAGTACTAACCCTTTGGGTTAATTTTTAGATTTCTGGTTGAGTAAATCGATATGGGCTTTGCTTTTGTTCATACCCTAACCTGTTTGGAGTATCCATTGGGTGAAAAAAAAAAAAAAAAGAAAATTTTTTCAGGAAGAGATTCAGTGTTTCTTAGTTCCTCATTTGGGACTTTCATCTAATTCCAGTGATGACACTGTTGCTTTTACTGTCAGAGCCAAGAGTAGTAAATAAAACACTGTGAAGTTTAGGGGGAGTTAGGTATTTTTTTCAAATTTTGTATGAAATTCTGATGATTTTTCATCTCATATTTTTAAACTCATTGCTGTCTGGAAAAATATGGAGTTATCCATAGAGTCACTAGTGGAGTAGTGTGTCAAATACCTGGAGAGAACCACTGCATTAGTTGATGCTTGGAAAATTAAATTTGCAGCCGTAGTCTAGGACATAATTCTTAAGTGCTGTATTGAATGGTGTTATAAACCACCAGTAACTGCAAAAAAATGCACTTAGTTTTTCCCCAAACAATTTAAATTTTCAATACTAAAAAATGCTTCTAGCAAAATGATACTTAAACATCAAAACTTTTCATAATCTATAAACTCCAGTAATTTTTTGTTTTCTGAGAGCCTGTAGTGCGCATTTTCATTTTATTTTGTGCTCAAAAGGCAGAGAATGTGCACTGCCTGCCCTGAATTTTCACAAGCATTGTAGCTTAATTTTAAGTCTTAATATTTACTAATCTGTTTTGACACAGTGCTGCAGTTCTCTTGCACAGCTTATGGGATTTGTGCAGAAACACTGATGAAGTTTTGCTCCCTCCTTTTATGAAATCATAATAATTAAAAATAAAATAAAATAAAAAAACAAGAGTAAATGCAGCCTACCTAGTGTGTGTGTCTGCAGTTCTAGGCATTGAAATGTTGTATTTGACTAATGTGGGAAAGCTCTTCTGGCACAAGAGAAAGCATTTAAAAATAGTTTGCTCCCTCTATAAATATTCATAATCCGTTGTTGAAAAGATTTTATACAAAATGCCAGCACTTTTTGGTTTTAATTCCTCTGAGAACATTAGTCGAATATAATTCCACAGTCTGATATGAATCAAGTCAGTAATACCTTCTGCTGAGATATTAGCAACAGAGAATAATGGTCCTGGACCATTCATCATCTTCCAGCAGTTATTTTGGGACAATGACAACGCTCTTCCTTTTTTTCCCTTTCCCTCCACTAACCAGGGAATATGGGTGGCTGCTAAAGTGAATCTGAATCCGTTGTAGCAGAAGTGATTACAGAAGTGTCGGGGTGGTGATTGCAGCAGCTGTGGGGAGTTGGCCTCTGCCTCCCTGCCAGATCCATGTGCTGTGTCTGCAGGAGGAGTGAATGCTCACTTCCCGAGGCTGCGTATTTATCTTTTTGGCAGCTGCTAATTCCTTTGAGTCCTGCCTCCAAGTGTTTCACTTCCAGAATACAGACTGTTTCTGCTCTTCTGAAGCAAAGAGTACTGGAGAAAAGGGCAGATTGCAATTGCTATAGTGCCTGCAGTCAGCAGATCCGTTGAAAATACAGTTTGCAATTGTGTTTCTCATTGTAAACCAGTGCTGAGAATCTCTGCAGTAAGTTGATTGTAGCAGGTTACTTTGTGGTTTTAATTGTGGGTGGTTAAGATGCTCATAGTAACAGTTTAAAGTGGCGCGAAATAATGTAGAGCTACAGTTTTAACACCACATGCCCTGCAGCCTTGCTGAAAACTGAGCCCTTGCAGGAGTCTGGGAAGTGGAATGTTCCTGTAATAAACCTCTTGGAGTTGTTTTGAAACAGTGGTGGGTTTTTTTGTGTGTTTCAGGAGAGACAAGCAAAACTGCTTGGAACTTCAAAATACATATATGTACAGACACACGGGGCTGCCAGTGGTATTAGGGCTGGTATAGAATTTGTATTTTCTGAAGGTTTCTAAATTCTCTGGCCCCAGGGATGGCAATAATGTAAGGGTGAGGGCATGGATAGATGCAAAGATTTTTGCAGCCGTGTTGTTGCTGTTCCAATTTTCTCTCTCCCATTCAGTCTGTGTGAGAGTCAAAAGGGAGGATTTAGAGGTTTAAAATTAAAAGCAGGATGTATTTCTAAGTATGGTCTTCAGGATACCCTAGAGGCTATTGTCAAGTGATAATTTTAATCATAGCTTCACACTTCTAGTCCAGTTTTTCACACAAACCTTCCATTCTACTCTCTTGCCTTCCCAGTATTTCTTGAGCAACCTTTACAAAACTCAAAGATCAGAGAATTGTTTAGGTTTGAAAAAACCTTTAGGAGCATCAAGTCCAACTGTTAACCCAGCCCTGCCCAGACCACCACAATGTAAGCCAACATTAACTGCAAAAGGTAGTTAAAAAAGTCTTGCATGTTAAGATGAGATGAAACTGTTATGCAACACTAGTAGTCTAGAGATAATGTATCTTACCAAAATCTAACATTTAATTACAGAAAATGAAATAAGAAACATGAAAATTATAATTGAGCATTAGTCTCTCAATATTTAGTTAATGTACTAGTTTTGTGAAAACTGGCAGCTGTCTGGAGACCCAGGCTAGTATTTGATAGCTGTCAGCACAAGTGTAACTTCGAAAAATCCTGCAGGATTCATCGGAGTTGTGTTCCGTCCAGAAACTGGGGGGAGTGGGACTGCTATACAGGGTTACGGGAGGTGGAGTGTGAGGTCTCAGGAGGATGGAAAGGACCAGGGTACTTATGTTACTGGGTAAAGGTAATGGGATAAGAACTGGAAACAGAAAAGTTTCCTTGTCTCTTTACAAAACAATCCTTTTCTCCACACTAGCAACAAATCAAAAGGGATGTCTTTGCCGTATGAATGTATGCATGATTGCTGGTTGCATTCCATTTCAGTATATAGTTCCAAATACGGACTGTTTTGGTAAGCAGCTTCCAAAGATCTGTCTGGTTTTGAATTAATTGACGTCTACAAGACTTACTATATTTGTACCCTCAGGGAAGTTTTTAAATTTAAGGTATCTTTAGATTGGACATTCTAAGTTTGTTCACAATTTTTATGCGTGATTTTTTTTCCTGGTACCATGTTTTGTTACATGCCTGAATTTGTTTCTTTTTCAGAGATTGGAATGGGACTAACAGGCTTTGGAGTGTTTTTCCTTTTCTTTGGAATGATACTCTTCTTTGACAAAGCTCTTTTGGCTATTGGAAATGTAAGTGCCTTCTCTGCAGTCCTTAGAATTAAGTATGCGATATATTAAAGATAAACTAAAAATAGAACAGTCTGTTATCAGTTTGAAGCTGGATCACAAAAACTGCTGTGGTGAATTTGGTAAAAAGGAAGAATTATGCTGGGTGATGTGAGTGAATCATTTTTCCTGACTGAAGTTAGAACAGCTCACACTGATCTAAATATCATACCTTGGGTCAGGCCTGAGGGATGCTGGTCAGACAAGAAGCAGCTTGTTCCACAGTTGCTGTGCTGCTGCAAATGTGGTTTTTAGATTGGCTGTCATTACTGAGGCGCTTTTTTGTGATCTTGTAAGATAACTGTCAATTTTAAGTATATATTTGGATAAGAATAGTGATGTGTTCTCTATGTGCTGGCAAATGTAGCTTTACTGTGTTTTATGAGGAAAGGAAGAAGTATGAATTGCTGGTAGTCTGGATTTAGAAAAGCCTTCATAATAGAGAGATTTAATATCTTCAGCTTTTACCAAATCAGAGTTGTTGCATAAAGCAGGACAGAAAATAAATCCTAGGTCTTGTACACAAAATTCCCAATCCAAAGCAAATATAAAATGACAGGGTGTTTTCTGCGTGTGATAATTAATGTCTGTGCCTCTGCTGTTCTCAGCTTCACCAGCCTGCCCAAGAACAGCCTGGTAGACATTCACCCCCTCTTTTGCTGATGCCTCAAAAGTCTGCAGGCAAGACTGATGGGGTTCATTCTGAGTCAAATACTGAGATTCACTGAAGGGAAATAGGAAATTGTGTATCTGACTTTGGGTGCATTAGCTGAAGCATTGCTATGAACCATCAGTCAGGTGTGTAGTGGAAGAGTAAAAAATAAAATAATGCTTATTTTTTTCTTTTCCTAATGTAAGGTGGAAATACAAGATCCTGTTTAGGGAAAATGATGAAAACATAGGTAGGAAGAGACAAAGACAGGCTATGTGGTAACCAAAGATAATGCAAGAAAAGGTACTGTATCCTTGCAGAAAGGTTCTTTTGTTTGTTTTTTTTTAAAAGAAGTTAGAAAGGGCAGGAGGTGATAAGAAAGTGATTTATTAAATAATATAAACTTAAACTTCATCTATAATCCTGAGTAAAACCTGAGATACTATCACTTTCTGAGCAAAAACGTTGCCCAAATTTGTGCTTAAAAGCTGAAATAGTTTCAAGCCCTGTTCCTGCAGGACATTAAAAATAGTTCTAACTAGTTGGGACAAGCTTGATAGTGTTCAGTCTATACTGGAACAAATAAACAGTAGAAAGACTCTACCCAGTAAAAAAAACCCAAAACAACTGATAATGCTGTTCAGCTGTTTTCCTTTTTTGCCTTTGCACTATGTGTGGATCAGTCCAAGCTGTTGAAGAGGTCAGTGGTACCGAACAGAGGTGCTTTTATGTTCTTAGTTTTTAGGAACCTTTCCTGTCAGTGGTACTGAGCTGCAGCACCACTCGTGGTAACGGTTGTGCTTACGTGACAGGACAGATGTAATTGTTTTGTCCTGCGTGTGTTTGTCAGAGACCATAAAGGCAGACTCTTCACTCTTTAAGCAGCTGAGAGCTACAAATGCTGTAAGATGGATTTTACGAAAGAAAATCAGTAATAAACTAATTCTCACTATCTGTCTTCTGGTATTAAAAGAAGTGGTGCATGAGATGTAGTCTAATTTTGTAAAATATATATATATTTACATCCTAGACTTGGGAACATAATTAGCTGTTTTCCTTCTTTGGTCTTTTCTAGGTTTTATTTGTGGCCGGCTTGTCTTTTGTTATCGGTTTAGAAAGAACGTTTAGATTCTTCTTTCAAAAACACAAAATGAAAGCAACAGGCTTCTTCCTGGGTGGTGTGCTCATAGTTCTCATTGGTTGGCCTTTAATAGGAATGATCCTTGAAATTTATGGATTCTTCCTATTATTCAGGTAAGCCCTGTTTCAAAATAACTTTCTGTGTTGGTGTATCTAGGAATAAATGTATTCATATAGTGCTTCTGTGTTACAGTTGACAAAGCAGCATCCTTTAAATGTTTGTTTTGACAGATTTTAAATAAAGTTGTTAATTTACATTTGCTAGGGATGGAAAGTTGATAAATATTTTTCCAAGACTCAGATCTGCTAATGTTTGTGAGGCATATGCCAATCTGACTCTGAGAATGTTGATGTCTGACCAAAGAATTGTAAAGCTTCAAAATACCAAAATACCAAATTGTTAGCAGTGCAAAGTTGAAATATTTCCTCATACAAAAAGCAGATACTTGGTATTTTTTTGGTGGGGAGTTTATTCTTTTCTTTAACAAACGTGGCAAAATACTTGGTTATTACCATCTCCTTAGTTTTGTAACCATTTCAGCCCAGTGAAAAGGTGTTTTCTGTCATGTTTCATTACAGTTGTGCCCTGGTAGAGTCAGAACCGCTGGTTTGATTTAGTGCCATCTCGACTGAGTTAAGGAAAAATGAAAATTATTATCTTTTTAACAGCAAAATTGATACATGTTGTAACCTACACAATGTGTCATTTAAGTTCTTCATAAATGCAACTGTAATAGTGAAAGGAATTTGCTTGTTACAACTGGCATACATATCTGTATTTTAATCTTTATTTCCATGGTTGAACTTCCATGCTCACTACAGAACAAAGCACAAAATATGCTAAGAAGTAAAAAGGGAGGCTTTTAGTTGTTCTTGGACTTCTGTCCAGATGAAGACTGTTTCTTTAGTGCTTATTGATCGAGTAACAGACCCTGGCATATTCAGCAGTTGGCTAAATAATACAGTTCCTGTTAACCAAAGTCACACCACTATTATCATGGTACTCTTTTTGCACTCAGTAAAATTGTTTGCTGATCTTCTATTTAGTTTAGATTACATTTTTTTAAAAAAGTCTTAACTTGGCTCCTACTGAGGACAGTGAGATTTCAGAAAACGAATTTTGTGTGTTTAATTTAAGTTTCTTATTCTACTCTGAATTCTATCACTGCAAGTGCTTTGATAATCACAGTATTTCACTGAATACATTGTCACTTCTTGCCTGTAGCACTTGGGTTTAATCAGCCAGTACAAAGCAAGTGGAGTGTGTTTCCAACAAAATACCCTCCTTTTAAAGGATCTCAAGAGAATTATGAACTGCTGTGGCTAGGCAGGTGGGGTTAGGGATTATCTAGTGGTGCTAGCCAGGGGCTACAGGGTAAAATAATGTTGAAAGGTTTATAAGAGGTCAATAGTTATCCCTAGCTCGCTAGGACTATCCCTTAGTCTGGAGAGTATCAACAAGGGATAGATAATTCCAGGAGGGAATGTTTATCTGATCTGTTTTGATTCAAAAAATCTCAAGACCATTGGAGCCCAGTGGTTGGACTGGATGATCTTCAAGGTCTCTTCCCACCTTAATGATTTTGATTCTACAGCTGTCTTTTCTAGTGCTTAGTAGTTGTTAGAATCTGAATCCCTTGCCTCAAAGTTGGCTGGTAACTACTTCAAACAAAGCTTTTTGTTTTGCTTCAGTCTTGTTCAGGTGTTTTCAGCAACTTGTTCCTTTCTGAAGAAATTACAAATGGAGCCTTTCCTCGAGCATCATTTTATCCGATCCCTCAGGATCCTGCTGCTTGGTTGCATAGCAGAAACTTCCCTGGCTATTGTGGGACAGTTTCTTTTGTAATCAAAGCTGCTTTTGGAGCCTTGTTCAGATTACAAGCACCCAGAGTTATGGCTAACAATATTATCCTTCCTGTACTGACTATTCCTTATTCTTGGCTACACCAGCTGTTTCTATCCGCTACAAGTGGTTTGTGTGCCCCGCATCACAATTTGCTGGGCCACTGAAATGATCCAATCTTTAAAAAAGGAAAATCTCCAAGAAAAACTTATTGGTATTACCCAGCAAATATTTTTTTAGCAGTGTGGTGAAGAGGATGATGACTTGTCGAACTTCACTGTTTCACTGTGCCTGAGGTCTCACTGCACATTAGTCCTTACGGTACACAGGGAATGTATCGCTCGCCAGGGGATCAGTGGGAATGCCACCCCCAGCTGAACGGCTGCCGTTGGCTGCAAACAGCTGAGACACTGCCACGGGAAATTTGTTTTCCTGCTGCAGAGACAAACTGGACAGTGCAGGGGCTACACCGTGACAGCTATGACAGGCACCATCCCCTGGGTCATGATTCAAACCTCTGACTTTATATAAATTTGGGAAATAAGTGAATACACCACTCCATCGTGCTTAATTTTCTTCAGTTAATGTAAAGAGTACTATATATCCTTTTAATTACTCAGAACTAACTTCAGTTGTTTCTATATTGAGTCTTACAAGAATGTATTTTCTATAATGTAAAAAGAAATTATCTCAAAACATGTGGTAATTTTGAGGAATCAGTTGGGAACATCAGTTTTGTTGACATTAAGTTGGATATTCTCTCCTGAGTTATTTTTTTATGAGCTGAATGAGAGTTGCCAGCTATGAAGGAAATTAAGACAATTTAAAAATAAGGTGTTTTTTTCCTCGTTTTCTCCTTTCTCTGCTGAATGTTTGTTGATATACTTGATAAACTAGTGAGCTGCTAACAAGCTGCAGGATTTTATGTAATCTTGGTTTAAAAAATACCTGCTATTTTTTCATATTATAGCAATATGAGAATAGTTTAATTACAAAATCTAATACAATCTTCTGATATCTTACCTAAAGGGGATTCTTTCCTGTGGTGGTTGGCTTTATTAGAAGAGTTCCAGTTCTTGGATATCTCTTGAATTTACCTGGTATAAGCTCGGTAAGTGTTAGTACTTCATGCAACAATTGAAGCTTCTGCTGTGTTTTATTCCATTCATACAGCACCAACAGAAATGCATCAGAAATAAAACAAATATAACTTTAGAGCAATGACTTTGGGTGCATTCCTGTATAGTTCTTGCACCACACAGATCACATTGATTCCCAGGAAGAGACTTCTAGATGTAAAAGGAGCAAAAGGACACGTTTGCAGAAGCTGCCCCTCTTTACGTGTTGTGAAGTGGGAGGAGCCCTGGATTGTGACCTGGAACTCTGGTGTTCTTTCTTCTTCACTCTTGGCCCTGGGTGACCAGATTGGCGAATCCTGACACTGCCCTGTGCCTCTCCTTTTGCCCTTAGAGTGAGGAGGACGCTGTTCCTCTTTGTGCAGTGTTTGGATGTATTTATGAAAAGTGGCCTGTAAAAGCAAACAGTAGAGAACAGTGCTAAGTTTCAGCTTGTATGGCAAATCCAGAAACTCTCATGATGCATAATCATCATCAGGTATATTTACTAAGGTTTTCTGCACCAGGCTACATCTTGCCATTACTGCAATTTGTATTTTTTCAAATGGAGGTTTCTATGTTCTTAATGAAATAATCAGGGATTTGAAGACAATTAACATGTACTGGAAAGATGGTAATCTAGGGTGTTTCAGTCAACTACTTTTACTGTGCTAATTTCTGTATGTTTTGACAGAAGCATTTTTAAATCTAGTTTTGAAAGCAACAGTTTTAATAGCTGCTACTAAAAATTAATGGGGGAATTTCTTAGATGGATAGTCTGTTTTTTTAAAAATGAGTGTTCAAGATCATCTGTTCCAGTCTCACAGTTAGGCCAAGTTCTGGCTCATAATTCGTGATCAATTGAGTGTTTCATTTGTCAATTGATCTCTCTTAGTCATATTTAATTTGATCATAATGGGGTTAAATCTTGTTTTAAAAAGATAATTGTTAATGTTTTATTCAAAGCCTACGTAGGCTCAGAAGAGAATCCACAGTAATGGTCAGTTGAAATATCTTCCTTGGTCTACTAATGCATGTGTGGCTGAGACTGTATTGTTTTGTTTTAACCATTAAGCTGGCAGTGTTATCTGCATTTCTTCTGTTTCCTTTCTCATTCTGTTGCATCCTCATGTTGCACTGTTAATGTCTATATTGAAAAAAACATGTCATGCAGAAACACAATTGCAATGTAAGATTTTTAATTTTCACAAACCTAAACCATGAGACCTCGGTGAGTACTACTCGACTCTCATTTCCAGTCACATACTAACTGTGCAAGTAGCAAGTAATATTTGAGAGTATCTTCACTGTACGTAAATGTCATCGGCTTAAAACCTTTTTGTCTCCTTTTCTACAGCTTGTAGATAAAGTTGGAGAGAGCAACAACATGGTATAATGACGAGAGGGCCGAAGACTGGTTCTAAACTTACTGTATTATTTATAAAATCCTTTTGAAGAATACTCAGCACAAAGATTAAGTTGTGTACAAAGGAAAAAGCTTGTTACATTCTTTACATAACAGTTTAATTTAAAATGTATAGTCAACAAAACACATTAGAAAAGAAGCTCGGCAAGTATGCTTCTAGGAAAGTAACTCCAGAGTTCAGGAAGTAAACTGAAGAGGTGAAAGTCATGGAATAACCCATGCTACAACTGTTCAAGACTATTTTTGTTGGTTTTGGAAAACATGCTAGAGGCAATGAACCCTTGTGGAATTAACGGTGCCTGTGCTTTACCTCCTTATTTTGAAGGTGCAGTAGAGCAAACAGGCCTACATTTTTAAGGGTGACCCAAACTTACCCAACCCTCTGCTTGCTATCCTCAGAGTGCAAAAAATCCAACAGGAAACTTCTTGTGTAACAAGAGATGCGTTTTTGCATGAAGGTTAAGATGACTATTCATCTATAAGTGTATTATGACAATAAAAAGGAAACCCTCCACAGTCCTGTTACAAATATTTTTGTAAATATGTGGCTGAAATAAAACATTGTTATCTTAATGTTTCAAAGCCAAATGTTAGTTGATTGTATTTGCCTTCCGTTTCGGAATATGCAAAAGGTCAATCTTTAATAACTTCGGTCTTAAATGTTGGTTATGAACATGTAGAGCTCAATAGGGAACTCTGGAAACTGGCTTGCATTCCTTCCAGGTTGTTCTCCGTGAGTCATGTTACATGTGCATCCACAGGAGAATGTAGCCCCTTGTCAGTAACATGAAAACCGTGTAAGATACGCTTAGTTCACAAAAAAATGCATTAGGTTGAGGTGCTGATGTGAACCCTGTGAAATGTAACTTATCAGAATTTGGACCTTTGTTTTTAAACAGTTTGAAACTAAGGTTTCTTTGTTTACTCTGGAACTACACATTGACTTTATTTTTTACAGTAATAAAATGAAAACTCAAAGTTCTGTGTATGTGAGTCTCTGGGGAGAAAACTGAGCGACTGGGGCTGACTAAAGGTCAAGTGCCAATCTCCTTATATTTGTAACTTGTCACTTGGGTTATCTTCAAATAACTTAAAACTTCTATTGGTCACAGCAACAACTTTGCTGTTACAGAGGATTCTTGGCTAACCTGGAATAAATGTCCCCTACTAATGCACCGGTCATGTCATTGGAATGTTAACGTTGTGCACTTTCAGTAGTTAGTTATGTGGTGTCCTCACCTAAGAAACCGTGATTGCTCAGTGAACTGTATTTCTATAGGCCTTGGGGGTTTCTGTTGTTTCACTGTCTTTTCAAATATAATCCTAAAACAAATTACCCCAGGGTAGTATTTCAAGTAGCTGTGTAGCCTTACAAGTCTAATGACTGGGTTTTTTTGGTGTGTGGTTTTTTTTTCTTTTTTGTTATTGTGCAGTTAAAATTGGAATTTTCCAAAATAACTTTTAACTTAAAAAGAATCCTCATATATCAACCTTTTTGAATGTTGTTCTGAAGTTTATTTGTAAGACATGTTTTATTTTCATTACAACCATATAAATGGCTGCAATTTACTGTTGTCAATATTAAATTTGCTTCCTTCTCAAACAGGCACAGAATTATTCAGTAAAAAAAAAGAAAAAGCCATTATATTTAAAGTGAATGACATCTGAAAAAATCAGTGGGTTTATTCTATAAATAACCAAAAATGTCTACATTTGCCTGATGGCGTGTGTGTTATAGTTTA
Organism: Myiotriccus ornatus; assembly: GCA_036023395.1. Lineage (NCBI taxonomy): Eukaryota > Metazoa > Chordata > Aves > Passeriformes > Tyrannidae > Myiotriccus > Myiotriccus ornatus. The sequence continues at coordinate 71,871,638 of JAYRBT010000042.1, forward strand.
CAGACAGGACTAAATATGATTTGTGGGCTCTACCTCAAGAGATAAACCATTTTAGATAACCCAATTTTAACTGCTCCTGTAGATCTGTTGCGTGTTACAGTGACTACAAAATAACACTACAACAGCTTAGCAGATTCTTCCTGTTTGTTCTGGTAGGGCACTAGTACGTGCTGTAGGAGCCAAGTGCTGCTTAAAGCAGACAGAGTTCATCATCTTCTTTAGAAGTCAGCCAGAAGTTTTGTTCTTGTCTCTCAAAAAATGATGTGATGGGAAAGGCGGATTGCTCCACATGACTATGGAGCTCTGGCTGGCAGCAAATTGCTTGGTAAGCTGAAGTACCTTCGTTGACAGGGAAGCTGATGATGTATTTCTGAGGTGATTAATGTGTTGCTGTGTATGATGTTTTAGCTCTCTGAAAATCTGGGATGTAGGCAGGTCACCTCACTTATATTTAAGTCATTGTTTTAAATCAGAATTCAATTTTTTGTCACACATGAACTGTTGTGAAAAGCGTCCGAGGGCACAGAATTGTATGTTGAATTTAGCATAGTCTTTATCCCTCAAGGTAATGTTGTCTTTGAGACGGTTTTGCCAAGATAAATGTGGGTGGCAGCAAAGGTCAAAACAACTTAGCCTTAAAGTGTTTCTGTCCTTGTAAAAATATCTTTAACAGAAACATGCTTGGAACGTTTCCCCTTTTAAATGTAATTTATAATTGCTGCTTTAAAACTCATAAGGATGGATCTTATTCTGAGCAAATGAATACTGTAAATATCCTTGTCATACCTTGAATAAATGGATACCTTTTTCTATAATTTGTCTTCGTGTCTCTTTATAGGCACACTTGACAAAAGTGTTTTGGTAAGTTTTCCTTTCCAGAGGGGAGGGGGTGCATGCTATTAGTGCTTGGCTACACTGTTGTGACTTTTACAGTAAATAGTGTCTGGGATTAATCTTAAATGGAAAGGTTTTCTCTCTTTCTTAGAATAAACCTTTTACATAAACATACCACTAGTTTTTCTCTTTCCAGTTTCAAACACATCACAACAAAATGTGGAAGTTACAGTTATGTGGGAAATGGTTTCTTTATTAAACTACCTCCTTTCCAAGGAAATAACTATGAAACTTCAGAAGAAAAAAGGCACGTGTCTAAACTTAGAGCAGGTTTTCAGTTTAGTTCAAGGATATGACCAAGAGTTCCCTATATCCTAGAGACTGACCTGATAAGCAGGTTTACCATTCCACGGTGCTCAGCAAACTTCCAGCCCACTGTTGAGGATTTTCAGAGGGAGCAGAACAGCAAAGCAAGGATTTTAACTGGTTGTTGAGGTGGTGTGTTGGTGTCATGTGCCAGTTAGTGCCCTAAAAACTTACTCTGACTAAAGTTCCAGCCTCTCAACTAACCTTTACCAAAGTTGGTTCTATGGTAAGGATTCCAAAGAACTGGCACTTCCTAACAGAAAAGAAAACAAATTCACAGCAATGTCTGGTTACATTTGTTAAACTGTGAGAGGTATAAGGTATAATTTTAATCTGTACATAGCTTGTGGCCCATTCCTTTCAGTGACTAGAGGCCATTCATTAACCATGAACGCTTTGACTTTGTTACTGCTCACAGTATGGTGCCACAGCAGTTTAGAGTCTCTGTCAAAAGCAACGTAAAGAAAGGAATTTGCCCCTCTGGCAGATGTCAAAATCAAGGTTTTATGGAATTAATTTAAATTGTTGATTCACCGGATTTCAAGGCACAAGACTCATCTACTTGTTGCCTGTCTGATTCTCTTGATTATCAGTCAGGCTGGAGAGTAGAGTCCATGTCCCTAAACCAAACATGTGTCTCCCAGCTGCCTCTTCAGAGGTCACTGCCAGCCCTTGAACTCCTGTCTCTGTCTGGCTGCTGCATCCTGGCTGGCTTTGGCTGTTCAAATTGCCATTACCAGCTGTGACATCATTAGTGTGTCACTACCAGCCTGATTTACCCAGCAGAATTTGTCCTTTGTGGCCAATTTGTTCTAAGCTTTACCCCTCTGGTTATTGATCTTGGCACATTAAAGCATCTTTTAGAAGACTTGGATCTTATGCTGAGCCCAACAAAGACATTCTGCAGCTGCTGTAATCCCTTGCCAAGCCTAATTTCAGCACAATTATGTGCTAAAGCATCCTCCTCAAATATATAACAATTTACAGAAAAATGACAGGACCGACGCGGTGTAATTTGGTGTGGAATTCATTATCTCACACTAAGTGTTACCACTGATAATTTGGGATATGGACCAATATCAGCTTATAAAAATGCACTTAGGTGTTGGTTACAAGTTGTTAATGGTAGTTTAATTGTTTACCCCCAGAGGTAGCCCATGCCCAGAGGTGTGCTTGCCAAAATCCATCTGTGCTCCTGTGGGCTTTATAGCAGGTACCATTTTCCACTGAGCACCGCTTTTCTGGGGAACGTGGTGGATATCCTATAAAATATGTAAATTTGGGGTATCTTATCGCTCACAGAAGCATTCAGTTCCTGGCTGGTGATGGTCCTGCGGCCAGGGGTCTCCCCGCCGCCACCAGGAGGAGCCACGAGGAAGTGAAATTCCCGAGGTGAGGGTGGCGGGAGTGGCCCGGGGACTTGGGGGGGATCATCGGCTCCCTGTGAGCACCAGCACGGTGCCAGCAAAACCTGGGCTGGAGGTCGTGGAGCGATGTCTCGTGTGCTCAAGGGCAGAATACACCTTTTATCACCTTCCTTTGAATCAGCTGCACCACAAGCCAACAGCTCCGAGTCCTATTGCCGGTAAGGGGGACCTGGGAAGCAGCTTGAAAATTCCTGAGTGGTATGTGGCTTCTGGAGCCTTTCTAAGCTTGACTTAATTTAGACCAGGAAACTTCAGTGTGGCTTTAAAGCACAAAGAGGATGTTGAGCTTTTTGTAGAGAGCCGTCGGTGCCGGAACGCTGCGTGTCAGCCCCGCTCGGGGCTGGCAGAATTCGAGGCAGTCGGGTTGTACTTTGGAGACTGGGAAAGCAGGCTTTCCACTTGGCACAGCTCAGCTGCCTCTTTTTCTCTCCAGGCACTCCGCAGCTCTTCCAGTAACGTCAGAGAAATGAAGATTTCACATTGATTTCTGCAATTTAGTTCTACTGCTTTGAAATAAAAGGCGGTTTTGGCCCCGAATGTTTTACACCACCAAAACAAACGAACAAACAAACAAAAACGCACACAAAAAAAAACACCAAACCCCCACATTAGGTCAGTCTTCAAATGTTGATTTAGTCTCCACATTGAAACCAAGCAGTTCTGCAGTGAGTCTTTCATGTGCCCTGGCTGAGTGGCTTTTATCATTAATTGCCTAATTTTGGGCATCCAGAAGAGGGCAACAGAGGGGAAGGGTCTGGAGCACAAGTCATATGAGGAGCGGCTGAGGGGATCTCAGCCTGGGGAAAAGGAGCTCAGGGGTGAACTTACCACTCTCTACAACTGTCAGAAAGGAGGTCGTGGTGAGTTGGGGCTCAGCCTTTTTTCACAGGTAGGAAGTGATGAGACAAGAGGAAATAGTGTCACATTCTGCCAGGGGAGGTTTAGATTGGATATTAGGAAAAAATTCTTCACTGAAAGGGTTGTCAAGCCCTGGAACAGGCTGCCTAGGGAAGTGGTGGAGTCACCATCCCTGGAGGTATTTAAAAGACAGGTGAGTGTGGCAGTCAGGGAAATTGTTTAGTGATGGACTTGGCAATGCTGAGTAATGGTTGGACTCATTGATCTTAAAGGCTTTTTCCCATGAAAACAGTTCTGTTATTCTATGAACTTGTGTGGAGAGTTATCCTCAACTTGCTTCTTTCCCCCCCTTAAAATAAAACCTACAACAGCACAAAACTTCAGATGTTTCCCCTCTCTCACTTCTCTGCCAGTTTTTAAGCAGGCCTAGGTGGGGGACAGAGAAGTGACTTAGCAATTATGGAATCTTGGGAGTGACCTTGGATGGGGAAAATGGGCTGGCAAGGAATCCTGGTGCTTCCCTTCAAATGTGAAAGAGTGGGTTGATTTTGATGAGAGCTCAGGATTTATTCACATGGTCCAGGTGCTTAAAGGCTCAAATGGAGCAAGCTGGGGGTGGGGGCTCCTCTGCTGCTGCTCATGACATCTCCCCGTGCCTCCTTTCCCACCTCTGGTACGCTTTAAATGCCGTTTGAAGGCATGGAGAGAGTTTAAATGCCTTTTGAAGGCTTTGCTCTGTAGTGTGACTGACACTTTACCTTCTGTGACACGAAGGAAGCCGGGCCGGCAGTGCTGAGGCGAGGAAGGTGCGGCCACACAGAACCTTCTGGAAGAGCCCCGTGGGGAGGCAGAGGAGAGGTGAGGTGAGTAGCTGGAAAACAGAAGCCTGGAAGAAATGATGGAAACAAAATCTGTTCTCGGTTAATTCCCAGAGCACAATGTTTTTCTTGCCTCTTGGGGTAGAAATAAGTGACACATTCACAAAGTGCTGATTTAGGAAGAATGAGTAAAATGCTGTTTCCCTGAGAGGGTAGGAATGAAAGGGCTGGAGACGTTGTGTTTATTTGGTTCCAATTACCCTCACAAATGCAGGACTTTTCCTTTCAGCCTCTTTTTTTTTTAGCATTTTCCTGGTTGTCAGATGTTGTGAGGCTGCCTTTCCTTTTATCTTTTCTCAACTCCCCTTTTTTAATGTTTCTTTCCGCGGGTGTAATTGTGCAGCCCGTACAGCTTTGTGAGGGTGCCAGCTGAGACGCTTCCCGCCCTTTAGCATCTACAACAATCACTTCCGACTCCCGGGCTTTTTATCTGTGGTTTTTACACCCAGATCCCTCTGCTAATCCGTTTTACTGCAGAGCCCACACACAGTGGAGTTGACATGCCCAAGGAGATGGAAAAACGGCGAGAGGATGGAAATGAGCACCAAGAGAAGGTGCAGCTGCAAAAAGATCTTGTCTCTCTGGAAACAGCATCCAGTGAAACTTTGCATCCCACTCGAGCCTTTCCACAAGATGATGTGTGCCTGTGACTGTGAGACAGGTGACAGTGCCTTCATCTTTCTACAAAAGAATGTTAACTTTCCTCTCCTCTTCCAAAAGGAGGACTAATAATTGCAACCATCACTTGCTGTGTGTATGGCTTATTATTTCAGCTTCTCTCACCATTCTGTTGTAGCCCCAAACACAAGACTTCAAAGGACCTGTCCTGCTCTGAAGCAAAAATAATTTTAAAAATCATATTCCCCTAATACTTTGTATGTATATACACATATAGACATATAATACTTACACAATACTTTTTTTCTGTTAGGAAATTTCTACAGCACCAACCTGATTCTCACCCAAAGGTTTTTCTATCACTCACTTCAAAAACTTTCCACAACTATGTTCCCAGTTCTGCAAGGCAGCTATATGGAAACCATATCCTGCAATTACCTTCTTAATTGTTCTTCTAAGTTCTACTTTTGTGGCTGAAATCAGACACAGACTTTCCCTGAAGAATACTGTAGATGAAAGTTCATGTTTCCTTATTTTAAATTTTGTGCCAGTGCACTCACATGCAGTTGTAGAAAGTATGCAAGACTGTGTTTTAGTACAAAAGCTAAGTAGAAGCAAAGTATTTCAGAAAGATCAAAATGTAACATTCTGATTTTTTTTAAAAGATAATAAATTTTTTAATAACTTTGGAACACATTTGAAGAGGGTTTATATTACAAAGAGCTTTGGAAGTTTTAAAAGATCGGGATCAAACTGAAACACAGATTTTGTTCAAAATTATACCTTTTGTTTGAATCAAAATTGGTTTCCCCACATTTTGCTATGGAAAGTTTTCATTCCATTTCAGAAAGAAAAAAAAATTCTCAGAATTCCGGCTTTCTCTTAAATGGAAAACCTGGTTTCTACCCACCTTCACCCTAAGTTCTTGATGCAGACCAGGGTTCTGAGAGGAAACCCTGGAAAGCATATCAAGAAGGGCTTCTGCCCTTGTAGAATTACGGAATTACAAGTTTCCTCTTTCAAAATTCCTCCTTTGGCTTTATATCATAGAGCCTTTTCATTTTCACAACAGCAGTTCCTCATATTTCTGTGACTTAAAGGTGAATTTACTCAGCTCTGGTTTGGATAATGTGCTCAACTCAAACTCTTCCCCTTGTGAATCCCTAGAACTTGTGGAAATACTTTGGACTTGGAGCATATAAATGGCCTAATTCTCTCATATTTGTGAACAATTTACTCATTAAAACTTCTGAAGTTTAACAGCGCTGTCAAGCGTTCACAGAATTCTTGGTGTTAATGGAAAAACTGGTGTTGAAATGAACAATGTTTTATGAAAATTAAATATTCAGACTGGAGGAAAAGTAAGTTCTTACTGATGGATCAGTACAACTGAGGGAATGAGTAGAGGTAAAGATGCAATGCCCCTTGCCTTGTAACTTCTGGAGTGTTACATAAAGTGTAACTAGACCAAGGTAATACAAACCAACACTGCAAAAATATGCCTGTAGGGCACATTTACTAATGGCAGCATCAGGTTTTTGTATGTTGCAGCAAGATGCAAGTTTTAAGTTAAGTTCTGTAGCTTCTCTGAGTTTTGTCTCCCTTTTCTGATTTTTAACTTGCAAGTTCAGGGCCAACTTGACTCTGAATAAAATAAAAACATCAATAAAAAAATCTCTTTTAATTACATATCCTGGGCAACTTGGTGGTTTGGCTTTGCACAAATCCTCTGTAAGTCAGGTAATGTTTCTTCTTTCCCTTTCCTTCTCCTATTTCTTAGTTTTGCCATGGATTCTGCTCTGCACCTCAGGAGTTTAAGGTAGTAATTTAAGGATAACTTGAAGTGTATCTCTGTGGTGGAGCACGTTGCAGAGAACTTAACAAGAAAAAAAGCTGACACACGATACTGTTCAGACTGGCAAACTGAGCTCTGGGAGCAGTAAAACTGCACTCAAACAGCTTTTCTTCTAGAGGGATTCAGGATACTGAAGTGGGTCTGGAGAAAATGCGCAACCTGTAATAAGGAATGCAAAAAGATACGTGGATAAATACCACGTTGAGGGGCAGACTCAGCATGACTCTTCTGAAAGGAAATCCTGACTTGCCCATCTAGAAACTTCTTTGAAGGATTCAATGAGCGTGCAGGCAGGAGAGGTCCAGTGGATACAATCTGCTTGGATTTCCAAAGGACTTGACAAAGTCCCTTACCAAGGGCTCGTAGAAAATAAGCTCCCACACGAAAGGTGCTTTTATGGTTGCTCTCATTAACGAGTTTAAAGATAAGAAACAGAAGAGAGAGTTGAGAAAATGGGAAATGGAGCGAATAGAGAAAGGACAAAGCTGCCTATGAGATTAAAGCCTTCAAGGAGAGGTTGTTAAGCAATTTAGCCAAAATAGAGCTATTTGCAGAAGGACCTTGTGGAATTGAGTACACAGTTGTCAAAAAAGCATATAAAAATGCCTGTAAGTATAAAATTATGCACATGGCAAAAAAAAAAAAATTGCTAAATGTATATAAACATGGGTTATGAATGACCTGTTACCTAGAAACACTGGAATTAAATAGTTTGTAAATACATCAGTTCAGTTTAGTGCTCAGGAACAGTCAAATTAGGAAACAGAACTATAAGCATTATGAAAAGAAATGGGGGGGAAGTGGGAGGCAAATTAAAAATGAATATGGTGACCTGCATTTTGAGAGTTTTGTGTCCTTTTATGTCCCCATCCTAAATCAAGGATGATGAAGGTTATTGAACTGTTTTATAGTAAACCAAAAAAGATTAAGAGTCTTCATTAAGACTCAGCCATCAGATGGCTGACAGAGGATTCAACAGTAGTCTGTAAAATCACAAATGACATACAGGGGATGAACTGATCTTTGTGTTTACAGTCTCACAGTATCAGAAAAATGGAAAATGATGTGAAACTTTCAAGTGGCAGGTTCAAAATAAAGCAAAAGTTATATGTTCTTCCACAGAACAGAGATAAATTATGGAAATCATGAGCACAAGATCTTATAGATACCAAATTTTACATGGCTTCAAGGAACAAATTAATAGAACAGAAGTCCGTGAGGAACTGTTAAGCCCAGAGAATTCATCTTTCAGGAAGCTGCTGTGGTACAAACCCCCCTGAGGCTAAAAGAGCATATCAGGAAAGTGCCCCTACGTGCTTATTCTCTTCTTGAAACTCTTCTCTAGGCGTCATTATTGTCTACTGCCAGAGACAGGGTATTGAATTAAATGGACCCTTGGCTTGACCCAGCATGGTCATTCCTACATTACAATTGAAATCTGAAGATAACTCATTGTGAACAGATTGAATTGCTCTCATGAGCACTGAGTAATAGTGCCCTGATTATTAATTGCATCCATCTGATGCTTCTTTGCTGCCTTCTTTGCCTCCTGTTTTTTGCTCCCTCTTTCTTTTCTCCTAAATAGCCACTACAACATCACCATTCACGTGAACTTCTGTTTTGGGTAGCGTCGTTTACCTGCGTTTCTTTGAAATCCAAAATGCTTGTAAATCCATTTAATGTCACTTTCTTGCCTGGCTGAAGAGTGGCAGGAACAAAAATCTGCTTGTATTTATGTAACCAATCTCTGGCACTATACAAGAGAGAATAATTCATGTACATCCTGCAAAGCAGAACTTGGCACTGCTGACACAGTAGCAGCGAGATGAAACAGCTTTCTACAACTACTCTCAAGCAGATCAGAAGGGAAAAACCTTTACAAAAACAGTAGTAAAGGAAGAAAAGACTCAAACGTAAAATCAGTTATGATGAAAGCAGTAAGCACTTTGTGAACATTACACCACAGTTACAGTGGGATTTTCTCTTTAAAATCAATGATTTTATTGTATTATTACAGTGCACTTTCATTGGCAGCAGCGTGGGTAGAACTAACAGAGTAGACCAGCCTCTGATGTTTGTTCTTTTGTCTTCAGGTGCTGGTCACCTGCCTGGCAGATACCTAAAAGCAGAAATCAGCGACAGGGGCTTGGTGTTGGCCAGCCGGCGTGTGAAGAGCTGTGAAGGTGCTGCCCAGCAGGAGAGGACCCAGAGCCCCTCTGTGAAACATCAGCTGTCCCCAGACCAAATGGGTCGGATGGGCCCCTCCCGTGTTGGGTGGCCGTGCTGGAGGGCTCGGCACAAGCCGTGGAAGTAGCGGTGGATGGGGAAGGCAGCGGGAGAGCAGAAGGCTTGCTGGCGATGGGAGGGGTAACCGCGAGGTGCTGGTGTGTGCACGCCAGGCAGAGGAAATGACTCAGAGACCGAAAGCGATGAGTCTGGTAACGATTGTTACGGGAGAGAGGGCTGAGAACGTGTCCCCGTGGGTACAATTCCCAGCAAAAGCACTTAATTATCGTCTGCGCTTGGCAGGAGCGGCGCACGGCGCGGGGCCATTTTAGGGACGGGATGACCCCGCGGAGAGGTGCGGGCGGAGGGTCGGCTCCCCCCGGCGCTTCCCGAGGTGGGCTGTGGGATGTGGGATGTGCCGGTGCCCGCGGGGGGAGCGGGGCGGGGCGGCCCCCAGCCCCTCGCCGAGCTCCCGCAGAGCCCGCCGAGCGCGCCGCCCTCGCCCGCTGATGCAATCGGAGCCCGGCGGCGGCAGGAGAAGCCGCGGCGGCAGCTCCATCCCCGGCAGCGGGAGCCCCATCCCCGGCGGCAGCACCTCCGTTCCCGGCCGCAGCAGCGGGAGGACCGCCCTGCCCGAGCCCGCCCAGCGCCGCCGCCGCATCCGCGCCCGGGGCTCGGCGATCCGCCGGCTGCATCCCGCCGAAATCCCGAAAGGAACATCCCCCCACCGCGCCTGCCAGCATGATCAAGGTAAGCGAAGCGGGTTTCCTGCCGAGATCCCCTCGTCCATCCTCCCGGCGATGCTCAGCTTTTCCTTGGCAAATCGCTGGTTTGGTATTTACAGATTTTAATACTCCCGTTTGCTATTTGTGCTTTGCGATGCGGGTTTCTGTCCCCGAGAGATTTATTGTTTGAGGTTCAGAGGCAGGATGTGTATTACTGTACCTCTTTCCGTGCTGTTTCTTTGCAGACAGCATGTGTGGAAGAGAAGTAATTGTGTGGAAGAGAAATAATGAGTCGGGATGGAGAAGGGGGGAAGGGAAGGTGTGTAATTTCCTCGGGGGAGGGGGTGGGGGGGAGATTTCTTTCTGTTTATTTGTAAGAGGGGACACTCAATGATTAAAAAGAAAACAACAAACTACCAAAACAAACCTGCAAAAAGGGTATGGTCTCCTGGCAGACATCAAGGCTTTCTATGCCTGTGAGTTTATTAAAGGTCTTATGCTTGCCGTTGTACTAAAATAGACTATGGGTAAAACCCAGTAACATGTGCTTAGAGGTTTTGAGTAATTTCACAACTAACTTTAAATAATGGAAGAGGAGTTGGTAGCAAACGCTGATGTGGCAGATGAGCGTTTGTGGGGACCATCCTTTTATAAATGTCACGTTTATTATGTTCTTCTGCTTAGTGAGGCTGATCTGGGGATTAAAAAGAAGCCTTCCTTGTCAAGGCAAAGGGCACGGAGATAGCACGGCTGCTTTTCAATTAGAGTGAGGGAACATCACAGCCACGTTACACCCTGTGGAACAGCTGCACTAAAAATAATTCTTGGGTTTTGAAGAAGGTCTGTGCTGGGCTGTCAACTGCACAGCTGCAGCCTGATGCCAAAGTTAACAGCTGAGGAAAAAAACAAGACTGAGTTATTTGCTTTCCTTGGGTAACTACAGCAGATGGAATATGGACACAACAGGTACGTGACTGGCAGGTGTCTCCCCAGCTCCTCTCTGCCAGTGATGGCAAGTGTTACATCTCATCCCAGGGCTCTCCAACATTGCTCTCTCTTGGGTGGCTCTGGCACTGGTGGAGGTGGCACTGATGGTGGTAGGGCAGGGACAGACAAGCTCCTGGAGAAGCCTTGGGAGGGTCCTGTAGCCCCGTTTGTGCTCTCTGCAACTGAAGAGTGGCAGAAAGCTGGTCTGAGACATCCCCAAGCAGCTCCCACAGCCACAAAGCTCAGAATGGAGCATGTCAAGGAGTGAGGCAGACTGTGGTGTTCTAGACCACATTTGATGTACCTGTTGTGTGGCTGGGAAAGAAGGCATGACCCCGGTCTCCAGGCTATTGTCCAGCACCTGGCAGGAATGTTCTGGCATGGCCTCACAAAAAAAAACAAGTTGCTGGCAAGCCATAGACCAACCAGCCTGTTTGCTCAAAGTAACACTGGCATCTCATTGGAGTCTTCTCACCTGCACAAACTATTTTTACTGTAGAGAACACAGAGGGAAGCAATAGCTACAGCAGTAAAAGTACACTCTTGCCACTTGGAAATGATGTGGCCTTGAGCAGGTCAGCTCTGTCTGAGCCTTTTCCCCTTTATTTGCCTCCTCTGTTCAGCCTGTCAGCTCTGCAGGGCTACAGCTGTCACTGTGTGTTTGTAGAGCAAAGGCACAGAAAATTATTATTTGATTTTCATATTTTATGCAAAACCTGATACATTAATAAAGGTATCAGTAGGCAACAGCATTATTACACATTCTTATCCCTTCATCTCTCTCTTCATCATTTCCTGCATTTAGTCACAACCCTCCATTTTTCCTTGGAACTATTTCCAGCCCAACCACAACCCTCTCTTTCTGTTCTGTTTAAAGTAATGTTATGTATAAGGAATGAATTATGCCTCTGGTTTCTGCAGTCCTGCCTTGTCCACCTAATGTACTGATTGTTACTGACAGGCCTAGCACTCCTAGCATTGTGTGATGCAGTGGATATGCTGATTTTTCCCAAGGAAATTGAGCACTGAAATCTGCTGCAAAGTCATAGGTAAAAAAGAAGGTTGCAAAGTCATTAAGTAGCTGGCATCTTGCTAAAATAGTCCACAGGCCATATCCCTGGTAGAATTTGATAGGTAAAAATAATTCAAATGGATTTTATTAGTCTTTAATTTATCCCTGGGAGGGTAGTGTTAAGAAAGGAGATAAATAAGTTCATTATCTGTGTAAACACTCTGTTGCTCTGAATTTATTCACCCATTTTAAAACAAATTATTTGATGTGGGCATGCTAAAGAATCAGAACAGACCTTATTTTCATTGCTTCCTTATGCTATGCTATTTTCTCAAATGAATAATCGTAGCTGAATGTATAAGGAACTGAAGGTTATTAGTAGGTTTTAGGGCAGGACCTTCAGTGTTAGAATGAAGGAAGTAAGGTGTAAATTCTCTCTGCAAAATTTGCACGATTAACCTTCTTAGGCCACACAGGAGGACTGGCACACTCAGCCAGTGACGTGTTACGTACTTCATGGTGCTAGATAAGCCCATCAGAGGCTTCTATGAGTTCAAGGCACTCAGTGCTGATGTGGCTTTTGATAGTAAATTGTGGCCATCCAGCTGCCACTATCGCTGTAATGGAGAGATTAAATGCCCAACCTTCATTTTAAATTTCTGAGTTTAGGTGGTAGTCGAGCATAAATCAAAGTATTATATGACCCTAATTTGTTATTCATAGTCACTTACATGCTTGTAGCTTGAAACCTCTGATTCTTACATAGGATGAAGTGAACGGGGGGCCCCATTTACCTTGTAAACAGCTTCATTGCTTTATGACTTTAGACATTAAGGGGGCAGGGGATATTACATCATGAAATAGAGCACCTGTTGCAGAAGGGCAATTTAGCAAGTATAACCATATGCTGTTGCAGAGGAAAATCCAGTGCCATGCTTATGGGAAGGCCTAATGTTGCCCCTCAGTGTGTGTATCAAATGATATGAAAGTTAAATGAGAATAGTTGAAAGTGTCTTTGAAATGATCAAGAAGTTTGTTTTTTTTGTGTATCTTGGCCCATAGTTTATTACTGTTTTTGCAAGCTAATGTCATAATACCATTCCAACAGAGTTACTCATTGACTTCCCTGAGCAGTGTGTTCCAACTTTTATTTTAGATTATACCTGAAGCATTAATGAAGGACAACATATGACTTCTCAGTAGATACACAGCTGCTGCTAATTCACTTTACCAATTAGAGCATTTCCCACACAATATTTGATAAAACCACTCCTAGTAAGCACAGGAAATAGATTGTTTTCTCCGGTGTACAAATAGGGTTTAATTACACGAGGTTCTGGTTGTATTAATTTCCACTAGGATTTGGAGAGATCAGTACCACACAAGTCATGTCCTCTTGTTTAACTTCATTTAGACTGTTGTCTCGATGGTTATCACTTCTGTAATAAATGTTTGAATTCACATTACCTTTTCGGAGAATGAGCTTTCTTAAAAACATTGACACTGAGAGTCTGAGGGAACTGGGTGTGTTCAGTCTGGAAAAGAGGCTTTGGGGTGATGTAATAGCAGCCTTCCAAAATCTAGAAGAAAATTACTGAGGTGGGGCCAGTCTCAGCAGTAATGTATGCTAGGAGGACAAGAGAAAATGGCATAAATTAAAATGAAAAAGGCTCAAACTGGATATAACGAAAGAAATTCTCCTCACAAGGACAGTCAGGCAGTGGGTTGCCAAGAGAGAATGTGCAGTCTCCATCCCTGGGATTTTCAAGACCCAACAGGATAAAGCCTTGAGAAACCTGCTCTGAGCTTAGAGCTGACCTTACCTTGAGCAGGAGGTTGAACTAAAGACCTCCTGAGGTCCCTTCCAGCCTGGATTTTCCCATAGTCTTGGGAAAAAAAAGCTTAGAAACTGATTTTTTTTTTTTTTAAATCCAGTTTTAGTTTTCGTCACAGTGATGTGGATCAGTACATGTTTGTTCTGAGCCCTGAATGCTTGGCTTTTAACAAAACAAAGAACTCTGTGCAAGGGTGGTCTTTAAAGTCACCACTGTGGGCAGATTTCTTTGCAGAAGGTACTTTCTTTAAGGTGTCAGTATAGTAGTAGTATTTTCTTCCCTATTGTCTTCAGGAAGTCCAGGTGCTTTATGGAAGAGGTTGAACTTTTTTTCTTATAATCGAAATACATCCTGACTTTGCTAAACTTTTTTTCTCCTCATGTATTTAAAGAATAATTCTTTAAACGTGAATTACCATACCAGCAGGTGCTGCCCATGGAAAAGGAAGAGGTATGTCAGAACTCCTAGAGAAGTTCCCAATATCATGGGAAAGTTAAGGGGATATCTCAGAGATTCAAACATTGTTATAAAAGCACCAACCTTAAGAAAAGTGCTGTCTTTAAAAAAAAAATGGCTTCTTTTGGTTTTTGATTGAATTCACGAAGTCTTCTTTTTTACTTCTTCTCAATGCAACTGACTGCAAGTAAATTCAATTCACAGTTAGAATTCTTACAGCTTCTGTAAAGGTTCTGTCTGGCAGTTTTCACTCCTGTAGTACTTGATATTAAATGTTCTACATTGTGGAATTTTTCCTCTGATACGTGGAAAATGAAACACTGGAAAAACTAAATGAAGCACTGAATAAAAGAGATGGTTTTGATTTTATGGAATAGACAGTTACATCTCAAATGTATTATGTAACTTTACCATATAAAATTGTTTATCCTACTGTTACAAAATTAGGAATTCACAAGGCTTTATCCAACTGCATATTATCATGCAAGTCATTAAAAATCACATAAAGCCCACCTAAAATCAACCATAATAGCATAATTTCTTTCTTATCTTATAATTTCTAGTTAATGTAGAGAGTCTCTTGCACTCCAATAAAACAAAGGAAATTCTTAACCAAAACAGTACGGGAAAGAAAACTTCATAGCAGTAAGACTTGTGATATTCTCAGTATATTTAGCAGGCTAGCTATGAAGCAAGTTTCTTACCAGATGTGTGATACAGGTTTTATTTCCCTGATTCTAAACTTTGAGGAAACAGATACAGAGGTTAAGTTTTTGATCCTGGGTGAATAAAAGCAAAAGTAATTTTTTTTAATGGGATCATTAGTTAATTTGTTATAAACTGTATTTATAGATTTGTTGTTCAGGAGTACCATAATTTTTTCTTTTCTTTTGGGAGCAGAACATCAAGATTTATTAATATCATCAAATTATCAAGGTCACAGTCAGTGCTAGTGTTGAGAGTCAAAACTGTAAGTCTTGATTTCTGCCCTGTACTGTGGCAACACCTACTTACAACCTGACAACACCCTTCCTAACTGCAAGAAAGTATTGCCCAAAGTATAGAGGTTAAAAGCTAGAAAAAAAAAATAAATTGTGTCTTAGTATAAGAGTATAATGTGAGCCAAGTTTATTCCTTTCACAGCATGAAGTAGAAGTTGTAGCATAGGGTCTTATATAGTGGCTACATAGGCACAATTTTTGGCACAGCTGTACAGCTGCATGTGTACATGCATGCTGAAAAAAATCATATTGTATTCATATGCTCATTTATTTGAGGTGTTGACCCATCATGAGCATATAATCGGGGGAAGGGAGGTTAATATTTTTATTATTATCTTTTACCTTTCAGCACTTTTTCAGAGACAATTCTTGGTATTTACAGTTTGATTCTCTTCTTGATACCTGGACATAGAAGTTCAGCAACATCAGCATTTTTTCTGGGTGGTTTTTTTTTGTTGTTGTTGTTTGCTTGTTTGTTTTGTTTTGTTTTAATCTGAAAATCTAGCATTTATGATTTTCCTTTTGGATTTTCTTTTGGGTGTTGTGCTGTAGCCAGCAATGTTTTTTATTGTGTCAATTGGGCAAAATATTTATTAAAACATACACGTAAAATGAATACTCTGTCCTGCCGTTTCCAGGTGAACTGGATTTCAAGAGTGGACAAATCAGACTGAACTGTTTTAGGGTGCTTCCAATTAGCTGAATACATTCAGAAATGACAGACACGTTCTAGTCAGGAGCATTGATGTTCATGTGGACTGAAGCTGGACAAAACCCCTGGTTCATGGGGTTTTTACAAGTCATTTAGCAATTTAGATTTGTGGAGCTGAGCTGGGCTGTTTGATCATTGGCACAGATGTGGAATTGTAGGAAGACAAGCCTACATTACTTGCCATAGACCAGTTTATTATCTTCATTACCAGTGCCATTTCTTAGCATGCCAAAGTTGCTATTTTTCTAACAGAGACTGCATCACTCCTGATTTGTGGTGCCCTTTTACCATGCTATAATTTGGGCAAAAGGCCTCACTCTTTGCTTTGTGTTCTCAATGCTGACTTCTCTACAAATATTTGTGACCACGTTTTTCCAAGGCCACTTTTAATGTGCTAGGTGATATTTTGCTCTCAAACTTCCTGGGCAGCATCCAGTTTGTTCTGGGCACTGTCAGCAAATGATAGGGGATTTCAGATGAAGGCCTTGCTCACAGGTTATTTAGAAAAGACACAGAGTAAGTGTAACGCAATTCCCAGATTTTGGAGTTTTGAAATCCATGTTTTTATCCTGCCTTAGAATTGTTACACAGTTGAATATATACCAAGTAGGTGGAGTATCTAGTTTTGTCACTATTTTGAAACATTTTACCTCTTTTGAGCAGGTATCATCACGAAAAACAGCTTCTTGTGGTTGTTATCTTGGTGTTTGTCCATGTTCATGGGAGTAACGTGTGGCACTGTACAGCGAGGCTGTAGTTGTGCCCTGCTTTTCCTGACCTGTTAGTAAGCTTCCATGGGATTATTTACATTTGCTTGGTGTGGTGGATTACACTTCTTACCTTTTGTTGCACCCACTGACTGCAACTCAAAGACTGTAAAGCAAGGAAGCTCCTAGAATATTCTGAGCTGCACATCTATCATGCAAATATGCTCCGTCTCTGTTGTTATTTGAACAAGAGCGTTATTGGAGATGCTGTCCGCAAACAGGTCCCAAGGATTTTCCTTTGGGCCAGCTCTGTTCCTAGTGCCCCTTATGTCAAGGGGAAAGCTTCAATTTCCTTTCTACTTTGTTGAATTGTATCCAGTTAAAACAAGGCAGTGTTTGAACACACAGCAAAAGATGCATCACAAGGATATAACCCAGGCTTTGGTAAAAGCCAGGGAGAGATCTCCCATTGCTTTAAACTCATTATGCCAGACTTAAAACCTGCAGAAGCCAGTATAGGTGGGTCTTCTGCAGCTTGCATAGGTCAGCTTGTACAGGTGAACAGCCAAACCCACATCAGTCATTTACATTTGTTCCTTTTCCCTGATAAGAACTGTAGTGGATTGGATGGATATGTCTCTCTAAGGAAGAGGAGCTATAGGTTTAATTCCTGGGGAGCTGTGCATGCCCCATTCTGGCACCTGTTGCCTCCCAGTGAGTTCCCTGAAGCAGCTGATAGCCAGAGTGAGGTGTACGCATGAATTTCCTGTTTGTAGAAGGGACAGATATTTCTACCTTCCTTCACTTGGGTTTTGTGACTGTAGAGCTGGGCTTCCAGGTATTACAGTGAGAAAATTCATTTAAAGCTTACAAACAGTGAAGGTCTTTGTTCTTTATCTGGAACAAACAGTTCCAGCCCACCATCAGAATCTAGAGAATACAGTATTTGCAATACTTCTAGACAAAACTTGCTGTCTTTCTCTTGTGGTTTGTTTTTTTTTTTTTTTCTACCCTGCTTGCATTGTTTAAAGAGACCTCCTAGATCTCCGTGAGCCTTGAAAGCTCGAGACTGCGTCCTTCTACATCCCTGTGGCCACATGCCCAGGCAGAACACACATCTGGGTGTACACAGTCATGCCTGCAAGCAAAACCCAGGGGCTTTGCTGAGCCACTTGAGAAGACCAGCATAGCAAAGAAGCACGTTTGTAAGGAGTGCCCCTCTGACTAGTGAAGCAGAGTGTACCTGCAGACCTGAGCCCATTCAGATCCCAGGTTAGATAGCTGCTGCCATGCTCTATCAGCTTCATCTGCTGGACACTTCACAGATAAACCACCTGCTTGGGGAGCAGGGAACAGGGAATAACTGCACTGACAGCCAGCACACTACAGAAAGTCAGGGTTCTTGTGCCTTTGCACCCGTGGCACTTGATACTCGGTGATGAATTAAAAAGGCCATGCAAAGCTATCGGGGCTAGATGCGATACCAAGCCAGCCTGTGTCTGCCCTGTACAGACCAGCCACCACATGTGCAATTGCATAGTGCTTTATTATACTTGATGTTATTCAAGAGCCAGCTGTGTAAATGACTGTTTTATTACCTCTAGCAGGACTGTACACAGGACTCGTGGTGAAAAAAAGTAACTCTTTCCTCCTCCAAAAACTGTTTTTTTCTTTTTCCTCCACAGAGCTTTTGTTTTCAGTGTGTGATTCATCTTTGCTCAGCAAAGGTCTTATGTAAACCTTTATTCCAGCACAAAATGGACTTAAATGGGACACGGTCTAAGCACTCTGAGAATAGCTACAAATGACCCCTTATACAGGCCAGTGATTCAGGCCTGACCCCGTGTTTCTCCTGGTTCCACTGTAGTTATGAGGGAGCTTGCAAACAGGACTATGTCCTTAAAAACAGGATTTTGTCTGCTAGCTCTTTTCTTTAAGCATGTCAGTTCTCATTTTGGAATCCATCACTGTCTCTGCTGTGGTTTGGTTGAGTTTTTTTTCTTTCCCCCCCAGGAGTCTATAATGATTTCTTTGCAAACTGCAGAAGCTTTGGTCTCCTAAACCACTGCACTAAATTGTCTTGCTTCCAGTTCTAAACCGCCAGACAATGACTTTATTTGTTTCTGCTCTTTATGCTTTCATGTTATTTACGTTATCATTTGGTAACCGCATCAAGCCAATTGCCTTGGTCATCAGCTGCAGGATCTGTGTGGTTTCCACCATGAGGCTACTTCACAAATAAATTGTAATCTATACTTTATGCATCTTTAAATCAGATCTGTCATTTATCTCAACAACTGTTTCAGAATAAGAAATGTAGCCACTGCAACTGAATCTTTGAGGAAAATAAGCAGATTAATTTTTATTATGCTTAGGCTCATCTTTGCAGGTATAGCAGTGCAGTTAAAAAATGCATCCTGGTTAACTTTACTAAAAAATCTTAAAATGCTGATTTAGTATGTGGCACTTTGGAACACATGGAAAAAGAGAAACGTTAGGGAAAATATAATGAAGAGAAGCTTCCTTGTGGTAAACAGCAAAGCCCTTTTAGAATGTTACAGAAAACTATGTAATAGTATTTATACCCTTTGTTTATGGCAGTTTGATGTAAAAGATCGCACATCAAAAAGAACTGGGCCTGAACACAATAAAACCATGGTGACTTTTCAGAATTTTCACTTATTTTATTTGTGCAATCTCCACATCACAGACCCATGAGACACTGTCTAGTTAGAAAACAGGCAGATGAATTTATAGGTCAACTAGATCCAGCTGGTGGCTTTAACATGTTTTCCTTTATGCCACTCTAGCAAACAATGCACTTGTTAAAAACCTAATTAATGCTAGAGCAGACAAACAAACCAACAAAAGAGTCACTTAGAGGCACTGTTCATAGGAGTTGGAGATGGAAGAGCTCCATTAGGTCATCTGCCTCTTCCCCTAATTGTACGAGGCTGTTTTCCTCCATCAGAAGGGAAGAGCCAGTAAACTGTGAAGACGGAGGAAACAGCATTGGGGAGTGAGAGCAACAGGAGGGTCATGGAAGGGAAAACAAACAAGAGCAGTGTGAACAGTGGGCTTAGAAATCAAGGTTAAAGCACACTGCATTTAGAGGTCACTCGTGAAGAGCATTTCTTTAGAGTACTTGCCTATTTCTCTAAAGAAATAGGAAGACAATTGTATGGATGTGCAGGAAATGTATTAAGACAAAACTAGCTAATGCCTAAAGGGGCACCACGCAGAGATTACAGCTGCTTTGTGTCCTGTATTGCATGGGGCTGGTGGTAGGTTTTCAGTGTTTCTCAGCTGGCAAGGATCACATTTAGGGTCCGTGTTGTATGGGTGTAATTCACAGCTAATGCTGCAAATTTTTCTGGCAAAATAATTTTAGCCTGAAGCTGAATAGACCTCTGCTCATGTTCTCCTTGGAGTCAGTCACAACAAATTAATCTGTCTTATGTTTCTGGTGAACTCTTTATTTTAGCTTTCTTGATAATTAAGTTTGCCAAGCACACAACCTTTTTGGATTTCAGAAGTAGTTATCTTTCACCTTGCCTAGCCTTGCTATCTTTCAGGTGAACTAATACAAGCTTTCTTGTACAATAGGTTAGGCATTACTGAACTGATTCAAATATTGTCTTAAGCACTGAGTCAGAAAATTGACATTATTTCCATGAGAGGTTTCTCACCTGAGTGCTGACTGAAATTACTTTTACATTGCAACATTGTCTTGCATTTATTTAATTTCATGAACCCAACCTGGTCTTCTCTGATAGTTGTGATATAGTTATAAATGTTCCTAAATAGGAATCTTGGACAGGCTAGCTAAATATTTTAATTTCTTTATATTCTCTGTTTTAAGATTTTACCAGCCAATAAGTTAGAAAGTGCTCATATAATCTGAATTGCCTATTATTGAGAAATAATAAAAACAATGGTGCTTGTTTTAAAAGGAGCTTATTCCAGTTTTATTCAAACTACTTAAATTGCTTTAAATTAAAGCAAATAAACTCTTCAAGTTAGAGCCACAGACAGGTGCCTGCACAGTCTTTGGGACTAATTTAATAATAGTCTATTTCAATTCAACCTTACTTTATGCAGTGCAGCTTTCTTATACAAAGGAATTCTTTTGTGTTTTAAGCCCTGATGCCTTTGTTCTGGTGCAAAATTATCTTTAAGTAGTGTGGAAACTTTAATTTTCTGCTGTGCTGGTTGCCTTTTATTTTCCTTTGTTTTATACTGTTATTGCACTGCCTCCCTGTTTAACCAACATTAGTGCCAGCTCAAGGTTGAACAAGCAGCCACAATAAGGTGATAATGTCAAGCTGACAATGCATCAGGGCAGATGTATGTTAGGAAGAGTAGTCTTAAAAAATGTATTGAAAGTGCAGAAATCAACAAAAATTCTCGGGAACTCAGTTAAAACTACACACTGAAACTACTTATAACAAATTGTCCTTTTTTGTTTGGTTGGTTTTGGTTTTGTTCCCCCGCCCCCAGTGCTGATCTTTGCATACCCTGAGGTGTATCACTGGAGCTGCCCTTGATTTTGTGCTGTACACCTTCTGGATTCATGTTGAAGAGTGGCAAGCCAGTGCTTGGAGAGTGCCCCAGTCTAACAAAGATGCCTCAAAGGTCTCTGTTAGGCTTGACAAGTGGTTAGAAATATCATTTAAGAGTAAGTCATCTTGCTTTTTTCATCGTAGTTTTGAAAAGAGCAGCTTTAAAAGACATTGGTGGGTTAGTTGTGCTGCTCTGTCATGTAAATGACCCAGCACAACGAATATACTTGGAGACACTTGCACAGTAACACATACATAGGTAGGTGTATGTTCCTGTTCACACACCTGTAATATGAAAACAGAATTAAAATATTTTTATATCATTCAGCTACTCCCATGACAGCTGAGGTTAATGTGCCTGGCCCATCATTCCATAAATGAGCTTCTTCAACTCTGAAGTCTTTCACAGATGTCATTAAATAAACATATTTTTTAGTTGATATTAAAAATAGTATTATAGGACTCGACCCTTCAGCAATTTTCAGAATTTATCTCTGTCTGACAGTGCGTGGATTCTTTTTTTTTTTTTTTTTTTTTTAATAAGCTATGAACATCATTACTGTTCTGTTTTTCTTCAAATTCATCTTTTATGTGATGTGGCTGCCAACACGTATTAACATTTCTTTGGGACAGATGAAAGCTGTTTTGAAGTCATGGTGGTGCTTTTATGAGACTGCAGCAATACACAGAATACATGGCATTTGTGCACCTTGGACTCTGTCCTATACCTGGTCCAGAAAGACAACTGTGGTTTGTGTGGCTTTGAATGACAAAGTGCCGGCCATCACACCCCTCGCTTGCCTTGCCTGCGGCAGAACCGTAGCGTGAGTTGTGCACTGAATTTATTGATCTGCTGTATTCCTGCGATCTCATAAGCATTCTAATTTCATTATCCTTCCAGTGCAAATTAGAGCATGAAATATTTCTTAGACACTTTGTAGCCAGAAGCAAGCATGGGAAAAAACAGTGAAGACACTTTTAGCTTGGAGAAATGTCTCAGGAAGGACTTTATTGAAAACTGCCTTTCATATGACTTCAGAGGAAAATCCCGTTCCAACTTTGCTGGGGCCTGATGATTGCTACAAGATAGTCCTGTTTTTAAGTTTCTCAGCATAGCAGGAGATGGAGTTGCCTTGGTAGAAGGAACCCTGTGCAGTCACAGCCGTGCATTGGTTACTTATTTGGTTCTTTAGCTTCTTGTCCTCCATGAATAGCCAATGCTTGCCCAAAAAAAGCACTGTCTGTGATTCTTTCATGGGCATAAAATTGGGTTTTCAGATGTTCCCTGTCAGTGGCAGTTCTCTACCGGGGCAGTGGTGGTGTTGATGGAATTCTCACTCAGAGTGGAGGCATCGGAGCTGTCTGCGGGCCGACTTCGATAAGCTGACTGGTGAAACCAAAAAAGATGACTAAGGATTTTCTGAAGCTGCAGCTCTTGAGTTGTTTTGAAAGTGGCCAAAATAATTTCCTAGATGAAAGTGTGAACGGGGAAAATTAATGAGTGTGGAACTGATTAAAGAATTACATTTCTTTCAAGAAGGTTGACAAAGTACATGGCTCATAGAGGTAACTGCAAAACTTGTTTGAGAAATGGAAACTTCTTTTTATTGGTTTTCATTATATGATCTCATGCACTATAGATAAAGAAGTGCAGTTTGTAGCTTATGTTTACAGTGATGAAGTTTCTGATAATCTTCAGTTCCTGTTTCATAACTGAAGGTGAGCCAATGGGATAACAGTCTCAAAGCCACTAAATGTGAAGGCACAGGAAAAGCAAAGGCAGATTCATGTATTCTAGGAAACCTAGGGAATTTGGGGAGGAGGTGGGTCTATTTTTGTAGCAGAATGGCCTTTCAGCTGGAGGATAACTGATCTGACTGAGTAGAAGAGGTAGAGAAGGTGTGCCAAAGACAGCGGGGTAGCCAAGAGACAGTGATTGCAGAGTCATGATGCTAAAAGATGTTGAAAAAATATATATCTAAGGCAGTTTGAAGACCAAATACAGGAGCTGAATGTCCGGGTTTGGGAAACCTCTAGCAGAAGTGCAGATGACAACTATTAAGCATAAAATTTAGTAGAATTTCACAGTGATAAATGACACATAAACCCAATTTTTTTAATAGAGTTTAATCTAGTGTAATGCTTTACACTTTTTTTTTTCTCCTATAGGCTTTACAGGAATGGTAAAATGAATGTGCGTTTTCGGTATCTTTTCAGTATCTTTGAAGGAAAACTTTGAAATACTGTTCTATTTTCTATCTAGAAAATGTAGTTATATATACCATAGCTCTACAACATTACATAGGAAATGTGTTATGCTTGTGTACAACTGTCATGTTTGTGTACATAGTCTTGAGTGACTTTTAAGAAGATGTTAACCCAGTGACTCAAATGTATCTTTAGGATAACATCATTGTTTTAATGGATGCACTTTTAAATCTACCATGCTATTAAACACAAAGGGCAGATTTATGCTTGGCATACCTCCCTTGGCAATGCTGGCACTAAATCAGGGAGCAATTTTCCCTATTGCACTTAGCATGTTTCAGATTTATAAGCCATGGAGCCATTAAAATATGACTCCATCAATTAGAAAGTAATTGTGTTATGCGTTTCTAGTGCCGAGGGATTAACTCAATTTAATCTCAATGCGGTTAACAAAGGCAGTTAGCTACTTGCTTTAAATATGAGTTAAATCTGTAAAACATAATGACTTCATGGAGAACAGGATTGGCCCCGTGGCACACGCCCAAAAACTGGGCTGTTGACTTCACTCAGTTTAATGGGAACCTTGAACTGAAAGGGCAACATGACTGAGCCCCCAGGGGCTGCTCCTGTAGGTGGTCTGTACTTGAAATTCACGTACTAGTTTGGTATCTTTAAAGAAGATCATAAAAGAGGATATTAAACTGCATCCAGCTTCAGTCCTCTCTGTGTCAATGCCAACACTTGCTTTAGGGCAACTTCATAAAGGAGAGACAGGAAGAAACTGAAGCATAATGGTTGAGCATTTGTCAGTATTTGCTGTCACCAGTAATTATTATTAGAAAATCCAACTTGGCATGCTAGATATGAGACAAAAGCCAGCAGTGGAACTGGAGCTCCTTGAGACATTCTTGTTCCTCAGCTGGCAGTTCCCATCCATGTTAGCTGGTAACCAGCACGCTCTCCATCCTAATTTGTTGCAGTGCAAAGAAAAAATCAGTTGGCTTAATTAATCTGCAGGGTACTTAACTATAGTTAACTGGTGGTGTCGTGAAGACCTTCTGGGAATTTTACCACTGAATTTGGAAGTATTTGAAGAACTGCAGGGAAAGCAAGGACATACTATTATTCAGTGTCCCTCAGAGAGTCCCTCAGTTTGGATAATACTTTAGTCCTGCTAAGATCTGACGTGAATGCCAGTGAAGACTCTCTCAAAGTCTTGTGTTTCTGGAGTTAAAAACACTAAGCTTTTAAGCTAAACCCCCCATATTTTTAATGAAAGGTAAAGCATATTGGCACATTGTGAAGAGATTAGTGATTTCTCTTGACAGATTCTCCTTCAGTGGATAGGAAGGATCCTTTAGCCATGATTGTCTGTCTCTTTGTAGAGGGTTAAAAATAAAGAGGAACAGAAGGGTTAAAGCTGATGATGAGAAGGCAGGAGGGATCCCTGAGGCCTTGGGGGAAAGGAGAGAGGAAGTGAGATCTGCTGTGGCTGGGGGTTTGGCTTTTTCTTTTGTTAATAGCAAGCCTGCAATCTGTTAAAGGCCCACGGAAGATACTGCTTTTTTTTTTATACCATATCCCCAAGATGTACAAAAAGGGAAAAAGATAATGTTATTTGCCTTGTGTGTGCCATGCTTCAGTGCCCATGATCCATGTGGTCCCAGCCTTGGTCACACAGTTTGGTGGCTGCTGTCCCCTTGACACAGCCATCCACCTGCACTCAGCCCTCCTCGTAGGGTGGGGGCTGCTCCCTGGGTAAGAGCTTGGAGCAGGGATCTCACAGGCTGACCATGGAAGGTTTCCTGTGCACCTTTCCTTCAGGGAATTATACCTGTGACCTGGGACTTCCCACCTAAGATGCAGCAAGGCTGAGGGGTGGCAGAGTGGGAAGGAGCCACTAAGAGGTGAGCAGCCAGTGCAGGGTCTCAGGAGGGCTTTTCACCTGGAGGGTTGAAAGTCCCCTGCCTGTCAGCCCTGGCAACAACATCCCTTAGTGTCTCTGTCTGTGTCATCCCTCTGTTGCTGAACAGAAGCATGCCTGGAACTAGCACTCCTTTTTTTGTTATTGTTTTTATTTTTGTTCCAGTTTCTTTCTAGTGTAGTCCGTGGCAAAAGCCTGAAGTTTAACACAGTAGATAATTCAAATTATTCTCATTATTTATTCGTATAGGTGGGCATTCCTAATCACTGTCTTTGTTTAATGAAGGGTTTAATAAAACCAATTCTTTCTTTTTCCTTTCACTCTGCCTACTCAGGCTTCGCTGACAACAGGCAAAAGTGAATCTGTTAGATGGATACTCTAGCAGAGAAACTTGAATCTGATGAAATTGTGTAAAAACACTATTATTTAGCTTTGAATGAAAGACTTGTGATGTTGTCCATATCCTTCTGTGCTTCAGAGTGATAATCTGATCTAGGGTGTTGTCTCTCCTAGAAAGCCCTGAAACACAGCTGTGCAAAATAATATAACTGAAGCAAAACTAAAAACGTAGAGAGTAGAAAGTTGTGCTAAGAAACTACCACAAAGTTCTTGCTAATATATTTACTGATGATGAAGTCTAAATGGTCATTCAATGCAATCTGTCCCTAAAATGAGTTAACTGAATGTGTGTATCAACTTTTCTGCAATGTGCATTGAATTTGGTTTCCTCTGGTTTTATTTCTTCTAGGGCTGTCAGAATGAGTGCACGGGCGGAGGATGTTCAGGAGAAACAGCAAAGCATGTGACTGACTCTTTCAAGGTATGTTTTTTGTTAAAAGATAACTGTCTGAAGCATTTCAGTGAACGGTGCCAGCCAGTATCCATAACATGCTAATGATTGCTGCGCAGGCTTTCAGAGCTATTGACACACTTGACTGTCAAAATTCTGTAAATAATTCTGTAAGTTGCATTTGCTGAACATGTTTTCGATGTAGAAATTAAGAATGTTACAAAAAGAACTTTATTATAGTTTCAGGTACTAGCTAAAAGGTTAGTAATTAAAATTAAAATGGGATAAGTGACTTTAATTTTAACTCTTATCTGCTTTGAATACGATAGAAATAAAGATTTATTTCCCCCATTAAGGTCTTTTTCCACACAACATTTCTCAGCACTCTATTATTTGTTAAACTTTGGCATTATGAATGGTGTTCAAAACAAGGTTTTTTCCATCTGGTCCCAAAGTTGCAGAGCTAAGGATCTCAGAAGGACTCCAAAGCACTCTGCAGCTCTGCCACATTATGAGCACTCCACAAGCAAACGGAGCTATGATAATAAGGAATGCTGAGCAGCTGCCAGGAACTGACATGAAATTGCATCTCTCTCTTTTTATTTTAATCTTATGCTTAGAACTGAGCTCAGTTAAGATATCATTCTTTTCTTTTTCCTCCTTCCTGAATGCAGTGCAAGTAACTAAGAGCTCATTTTAAACCCTGCATGAACACAGATGTCAAATTCCAATTTTCTGCTGGAAATGTAAAGCCTGTCAGCACATGCTCCTTTGCATTCTATACTGTGCTCATTTCCTTTTTTCATGCCTTTTATACTTCTTTTTCCTTTATTCCTCATGCCTCACATCTGTAATTTTTTCTCTTTCCCTGGATTACAGCCTTTAAAAAGCCTCATCTATATTTTGCAGGCATATAAAAGTAGCACCTAGAAAAAGGTGACCTCACTTGCGCTTTTTCAGCAGTTCCCTTCCTGTTATTTTTGATTATTGTCAGCAGTACATGAGATGAAATTATAATTATACACTTTGTCATGTTCTTCCTGATTTTTTTGGGTGGTGTCACTGCTATGCAGTCTTCTGAACTATGCTGAAGTAGCTATTTCCCTTTCAGTTGTCAGGCTTTAAGCAGATAAGAAAAATTAAATGCTGGAATAAATGTTTCAAATTGGACTCCTTGGTAAGGTTTATTCCAATGCTGGTGTCACTGAAAACAGCAGGGAATTCTTGAGTCCATGACTACAGAATTTCACCATGTAGCAACATGCTATTTATTTTCTATTTCCCCATTCTCAGCCCTTCCCAGTTCTTCTCTTCCTCATTTCTTTGCATTGCGTTTCTCTGGCAGTTCTGCCAAAGGAGGGAAAGTTAGGATGATTCAGAAAATGCTGACAAAACCAGGGATGCAGCCAGTTTTGAAACCCCAAGAGTTCACAAGTGACAACTGCAGGGTTTTGTGAATTCACCTTCAACAAATAGATAAGATAAATCTCAGTAGATTCATTCAGTGGAATGTGCTAGTGTATCTGAGAGCAAGGACTGCTTTACAGAGAGGACACTCTTCTGTAACAACACTGAGCTGCTTCTTTCACTTGTTCAGGCAGTGCAGAAGGAAGATAAAGTGGCAACCAGCTCTGGTGGTGTTTGGGTCAGAGGTGAACTGGGCATAAATTAAAGCAGACTTAAGGCAGATTTAATTATACCAGCAGTCAAGCAGGTGCCTTACCAAAGCTCCAAATATTGGGTGGCACAAAGTTGGATTTAATCCAAGTTCCTTTCCAGTTGATACTTGTATGTCAGCCAGGATGGCAAATCATTGTAGTGGAGAGTCTGTGTGAGGGGAAAAATGTATTAGCAGGTGGGACAGATGGTCATAAAGGGAATAATGCTAGCAAAAAGCAGCTGGCTCAGGCTGAAGTCTAATTTATAAGTCCATTCCTGCCTTATGTCTCTGTTTCTGAAGATTAGCTGCAGTCACCAGAAAGGGGTAGAGATTTCCAGAAAATACCATACTGTGAGAGGTGTGCATATGAAAGTTAAGATGAGAACATAGGTACTGGTTGTAGTGTCATGTGTTTTAATAATAATTTCCAGTCTTTTTAACTTCATTGTCAAATTAAGAAGAAAAACTTTATGGAAAAAAGGAAAAACCAGCACCAGAAAATGACAAATTAAATAGCCTGGATCTGTTCTAGAAAAATTCGCGAACTTTTCTGTGGAAGACAGTTATGGTTAAAATTGCAGAAACTATAGCTTATAGTATTTCAAAGGAATCAAGTTGACCCATGGGGCTGACTGTCCTGAAGAAAGCTACAATTTTGTGCCAGTAACCTAAGTAATCCAAGATTGCAGGAATGTAGAAAACAGGGTATGGTTTTGGTTAACGCTTACATAAAACATATTGTTACAGTGGATCATGTCCAACATTTGAATGCCACATTAGCGTCTGAAGACGTTTCTTTTTAGAATGCAGAGCTGTGCTTTTTAGGTGGAGTGAGTTCCTTGAATTTTACTGCAGTTTCTGCCTGACTGGGAAAGGTGGACTCAGAAAGTCCCTGCACACTGGGAGGGAAGGAATGAATGTTACCTACGATTTCTAGCAGGCAGTGAGCCCCTCTGCTAGGTCAGAATTGTCGCTTTCCTCATTCTAACTGCTACTATACTACCTTAATTGCTACTGAAATACCCTAGTTTGACTCAATTCTGCAGTTAAAAATCTCATCCTGACAGGTCTGTGATTTACAGGATATTTAATGTATGGCATTTAGAGTTGACACGTGACCAGTGATCTTGGAACAGCTAAAAATATTGACGGAAATAGTGATTATGCCAGAGTTTCCTGTATTGTAGAAAGTGTCACATCTCCAGGATTTATCTACCCAGCTCCTTCCATAAGAGTGAAATCCTTCTCCCTCCCTTAACTGTTGCATGCACATACTTATATATTTGTTTATATAAAAAACTGATGGGGATTTGTGACCAAAACCTAAGAAATTATCCATGTAGTTTTTGCCTGTTGTCAGCATTGGAACTCTATGAGGGGAATATGAAACCGCTAATGATGGGAAGTACAGTCACCCTCTGTAGCACTGAATGCTTTTTGGAGAGTTGAATCAAGAAATGCATGCATCTGGATTTGTTCTTATACTTGCATTCAGTAATACCACAAAAGAGCACACAGTTATGTCTAAGGCACTTAATTTTTACAACTAAAAATCTGGTAGTTTCTTTAATGCCTTCATTCTGCCTATTGTACTGTCACAAGGCAGAAGGAATGTTGTTTGTATAAAGTGGCGATCTAATTCCATATGTAACTCTGATTGGGTTTCTTTTAATGTAATGTGTGAATTAGCTCTGACTTCTAATTCTATGAATCTGTGATTGCCATTTCTTTCCCTCATGTTATCAATCCATATCCAGAAAGATGATTTTCCTTTTGTGGAACCTTTTGTCATGGGATATGTTTTCTCTTTGGGACTAATACATGGAGTACTTTAAGAAAGTATTACCTACTCTTGCTATGTTTCTCTGTGTTTCAGTGACCTGAAGCTATGGAAAATTAGTTTTGCCTCTTAATGCTGCAAAGTTCAGTTCTTTTAATTTTTAATGGCCTGTTTAGTGCACCAAAGTGGTGCAGACTTTCTAGGAAATACTGACTAGTCTGCTGTGCTGAAGCAGAGCACAGTAGCTGTAGTTTACAAGTGGATCTGGACTGACTTGCTTATATGAAGACTGGTGGTGGTAGAATGAAAAATATGTAAGTGGAGCTTCTGTATCTGAACGGCTCCTCATGCTACTCTAAATACCTATGAGTGTTTCTGCAGACAGACTCAACCTTCCCAGGCTCCAGGCCAGTGGGATGTGAGCCCACGGCAGACTGGAAGCTGTGTAGGCAGGTTAGTGCAGTGCTGTGCTTAAACTGGTGATCCCTGTTGGGATCTTGGACTTGCTAGACTGAGCACAGTGCTGTGGTAATACGTTTGCAAGGCTGCCAGTTTGAAGCCAGCTCATGTCTAGCTGTGAGAGATGCTGGATATGGTGAATTATCTATAATTATGTATTTTTAATATTTGTTTCTTGCATTGCTGTAATGCTTCAAAGCCCAAGCTGTGAACTAGCTGACACTGTGCCAGATACTGCACAAATTAGAACATAAAGATTATTTCCACACTATAGGTATAATCTACAAAAAAACCAAACAAAATGTCTGACAGTTTTTCCACAGAATCTAAAGCTGTAATATATTTTACATTACAAAAAAGAAAAAAAAAAAAAAAAAAAAAAATTTATTTCCAACGCAGGAAAACAATTTGTGGCTCAAATTGAGAGGTTGCCAATGCAAGTTTTACATTACTGTGATTTGTAACCATGTTTATACTAATGAAACTATAGAATGAAATATAGTGGGTTATAGGTTTCTTACTCTGGGAATTGGGAGAGGGACTAAGCCATTTTGAGATAATAGACAGTTTTAAGTTTTATTTTAGAGAACTAGTTTATATGTGAAAATGTCACTGACAATCGTAAATAAACAATTCTCTGACCTTGTTTTCTTTGAAGAAGAAAACTGTTGCCTCACCAAATTTTCTTGCTTCCCCTTCAATGCAAAGATTACAAGCGTGTAAAATACAGAAGTCTAATTCTTAAAACATATTTTTAAAATCTGAACTAATTGTACCACATTGTCACATTAGCATGACCTGGTGAAAGTTCCACTCCTTGTAGAGTTCAGGAAGTACAGAGCGGTTTTCTTGTGATTTTATTTTATATGAGCAGTAGGTAAAGTTACTGACATGCTCAGAGCATATGGATCAAAGGAACACTGAAATGGTTTTGGAATGAGGAAATACATGCATTACAGTTACCACATTACATACAAGGCTGACAAACATAAACCAGTTTACGTGCTTATGTATTTTCAATCTCTTTCCAGCTTGTATCAATTTGTAGTTTCCTACTGACATCAATGAATTATTTACCTGCCAAAGCATAGGGGCACTCAGTGAGGCTTTTTGTTGTCTTGAAGCTGTTAAATCCTCTGTGGGTTTAGGGTTTAGTCGGGAGTGTTGGGAGAATGCCCTGCATTGACATTTTAATTTCTATATTAGACCCCATTTTAAATTTTGATTGATCAGATGGAACATTTCCTTTATGCTGGGTTGAATGGGGAAAAGTTTATTATAGAAATTTACCAGTATCTTGATGTTGTGCTAAGCAGTAACTCCCCTAAATATGTATACAGAAAATCTGCTTTTATTTACTGTCTTGAAGAAGTAAAAGAAAGATGATCAACTGGATATCCATATGTTTGTGTGTAGAACATTACACAGTAAGACATCTCCAAATATTTTTTGTCTTAGAACCTTAGGCTATCTAGTCCATTCTCCCACTGAAAGTGGCTTATATGTCTGCTGCTCTCTCTTCAGTTATTAGGAAAGAATTTGAGATCTGTGGCAGCTCCTTTCAGCTTCAGCTTGGTGGCAAGTGGTTCTGTGTTTCTCCTCAAGTGGGTAATGTTCTTCAAATAGCTGGAGGCTTTTAGGAAGTAGGTTTCCTAAGCTATAGTAGAGGAACAGATTGTCCCATTATCTGAAGCTGAAGGATTTGCAAATAAAGGTAATTGTCTTCAGCAAATAACAGGAACTTTTAGCCAAGATAAAAGGAAACTGCTAGGAAAATAGTCGGGGGACAGTTTGCCTGAGTTGATTTATAGCACAGAGAAAGTGATGTTTTAACTTCTTTCTTAGGAGCCTAAGATATAGTTGGTGTCTGTAGAAGAACAGAAATTGTACTAGAATTTTGGAGATTACATTTAGCTTGTATCATTTTCTGCATTTATTTTTCCCAAAGTGAAGAATTGTTTTTAAAACGCAAGGCTTAGCACCAGCCAGTGATTCCCAAAGCAAAGTTATAAACTGACTCCAAAACTTATAAAATCCATAGTGTCCATACCTTTTTCCAAGATTACTTAAATTTTAACGTCATTGTGATATCAAGTCCCCAGCTTTGATATTAAATGTTTTCTTTGCTGAACACACAGGAATAGAAAATACAATTTAGGAAGAGAATTTAGTCTTTTTTTAATTTTTTTTTTCAAATATATACATAATATTCTCTTAGTTATCTGTATATCCTAACTCTTCATGAACTGTCAGCCTAGTGAGCTGGAAGAGATTTATGTTAATCTCATCTTTAGTCCCTGTTTCTAAGAAAGTACTGAGCGGAAAGAAATGGCAACTGTGGCAGTTTCAGTAGCAGATCAAACAATCAATTTCATGGCATTTGTAAGTTTACCTTCTTTCTACCACTGTGAGAGAGAGACATGGGATAAGAGAAAAAGGCAGGTGTGGTTAACTGAATGTTTGAAATTATTCCCGTAACCTCTATGCAAGAAACTGTGAGATAAAAGCGTTTTATATTTCCAGAAGGTTTTGAAATTCCATATGAAATTACGACTGCTGAATGCCTGCATTCCATGAATCTACTTCTTGGCATGTCTACAAGCTTATTAAAATCAGGGTAAGAAGATTTAATTGCAACTGCTCAGGACTTGGACATGTGAGATTATGATTCTATTCTTGGTTACTCCATATAACATGTTTGTGACTGACCAGGCTACTTATGGGAAATAATTCCAACTTGTTTGTCTGAAATTTAGGTTTGCAATTCATGTCCTCCTTCAATATGGCTACTTTTTTTTGAGAAACTTAGATGTAAACACCTCAATTTTTTCTCACATGTGTTATGTGAAATAGAGATGACGTTTCCCAAACCAGAAGACAGTCGTGTCTTAAATCTTGGTGGAACAAATTTATAAGGTTTGGTTTTGTACAGCATTATTTTTACACTTAAAACATTGTGCAGCTGTGCAAAGATGTGTTATCAGAGAAATGTCAGAGATCTCTTTATTCCAGTTTTGTGTCACAGGCCAGTGTGAGCCCTCATCTTGTGTTAGACTCAAATCTTCTCCCAGGCAAACTCTTTCTAAAAATGGAACACTGTGTTTATGCTACAGTGCAGAAATACAGTGGTTGTGAGGCAAGGAGCAGCACAGCATCAGGAATTGCATTAACCAAGCTGTCAGATGTTCTGAGAAGAAGCAGTGTGTATTAATAGTGAATCATGTGAATAAGGTACCTAGTTAATGTATTCCATTAGTGAAGAATGGTCCTAGTTGTTTTTTTATGGAAATGTTTGCACATGAGCCTTGAGAGGACTTCCTGCTATTACAGAATTGCAGTCTGTGTTTCCCTATACGGAGTTGCTTCTTTCTTTCTAATCTAAAGCCCAGGTATATCTACATTGCAGACGTGAAATGCAGTAACAGTGAGCTACAGCAGTGTGTTTTTCAAAGCAGTGCAATGATTGCATTAATGCCTGCCCATACTTTCTGATCACTCTACTTCGTGATTTGGAATAGCTGTTAGCAGACAGAAGTGATTTAAAGGACTGAAATGTGATGTTGTGTCTAGGTTTTGTCCCTATGTTTAACAGTCTTATCAGCATCCTGGTGGTCTGAATTTTATAGACGTAATCATATTTGAAATATTTTATATAGTTTTTTGATAGACGAGATACAAGATGCCTGTTTGTCTTAGATCTGAAAATAATATTAACTGGAGTAGAGTAGATAAACCTCATTAAAATCAAATAGATGCTTTCCTTAAGATTTCCTAAGTATGAGGTAGAAGGTTTCCTTAGGATCTGTAGGAACGTCATTCTTGCATCTTTCTTAACTTTAACAACATGTCTTCTGAAACGTGCCAGTGGAGAACAGACTAATGAGTAAGGGAGGAAAAAACCCCAAACCTAACAATTATAAAGCCATATAATTTTCCTGAAGTAGTAGAAATGGGTGAGACTATAAACATTCAGGTAGTTTTGCCTCCCAAATTCCTAAAAAGCTGGAGGAAGGGGTCTTGATTAACTTAAATGTGTTTGGGATCAAATCAGTGGGAAGTTGTGCAAGCAGCATTTCAGCAACATATCGAAAAACTTAAAATTTAGTTAGTGTTATTGAAATAAATGATATTATGCATTACCCATATCCTTGAGTGTTTTTTTAGGACAAAATAAGTTTCTTCAATGCTTTCTCTATAGTCTAGCCTTACTGCAGCTTTCCAATGTCTTTATTTCCTTTCTGGTATGTTTTGGGAGCTTCAGACTGTGTTTTCAGCTGTGCTGCTGCTGCCCTAGGTTCCCTTTTCATTCTCTAAGGCAAGAAGTTTATGTCAATTCTAGCCACTTATCTGTTGTCTTGTCAGAGCAGGTTTACTTCCCTGCCTACTGCTCTGGATCAAAGATTTCTGCATCAGAGTTGGGGCATCTGTCAGATGAGGGGAAAGGTTAAAGAAGCCAGCATTATGCTGTGCCACCCTTCTTTTCTTCCCAATGCTTGTGGAGCAATATTCAATTCTTTGGTTTGACAAGTATCTGATAAGTATCTGTTATGAATAGTTTAGGTTGGACGCCTTGCAGAGAATGGACTAGACAAAGTCCTTCCAGCCATGTTTTATGTTGTTCCCATGACTTTGCAACTGATTCAGAGCCTTGACTCTCTTTTGCTTTGTCATTTGTTCTGTGGTTTATTACTCAGCATACAGTCAACCTGATGCAATGATTCCAGGCCCCAGTCCAATTACATGTGCTAACATATTCTCAGATGAAGTCTCGGGGAAACTTTACCTTGAAAGATTTCTGGGTATTCTCCCTGAGACTGCAGAAGACCTTTTTTCTTATATTTTGTTTCTCCTTCTTTTTTTTTTTTAGTACTAGGAAAATTAGGGGTTTCTTCCCATGCAAATCTTATTATATCTTGACACACTTTCCACTTTCAAGCCTCAGGCTCTGCTGTAAATTTAAAATGGTATTGACGGCAAAGGGATTATAGGATAACTTACATTAACATTACTTTTATAACTACAAGCTAGTAATAGATTTCTAAGAATTTATTTGACTCTGTTTTATTCTGTTCTGAGTTGATAGAACTCTTAGTGTTCCTAGTATTTGTATTATAGACTTTATTATCGGTATCAGAACCATAGAGGCATAGCCCTATACAGAAAGGGATGGTCTCTGCCCCAGGAAACTAACAGTCTTTTCCAAAGGAGGGGATGGGAAAAGAAACAAACCCACAGACCTTGGTTTACTCAAGGCCTGTAGGACATAAATATCCTCTTTTTTTACTGAATTAGATGCTGCTGTGGTGTCAGCTAATGATTAGTGGATGGAGCTGAGAGGTAGTAAGTCAGACAAACCAGACAAAAGTAACACCTGCTAGAAGAGGGTGCAGTTGGTTTCATCTACTGTAGCAGTATTCCGCACTTCTATTTCTAAGACAAGGTCTGGGAACAGGCAGAACAGGTGATTGCTTATTTTGTCCCAATGGAGGAGGAAAATACCAGTTGCCCTAACACCACACAGTCTCCATAACCTTTCCCTACTTTCTAGTTGCACAGCCTGGCTCTGCTCAGATGCCACTGATGGAAAAGATGGTGTGTCACCCCTGATTCCTCTCAAGAGTTTGGCCCAAGCCATTTTTTGTGCAGTAGTAGTTATTAAGCATAATTCATGACACTGGGCTGCAGAAAATGGGCCCATGGGGTGGGAGGTTCTTCCTGGACCAATTTGCAGTTCCCTGTGGGCTGCTCATAGTACCTGCTCTAGAGAAGCAATTACGTCCAACACAGAATAGCTTGAATCCTTCTGTATGAGGCTGCTGGGCTGGAATATCTAATGGATGAGCTTCTCCAGCCAGATATGAGCACTGCTCAGGTCAGCAAGAAAATGGGGACAGTCCTCTGCCACCTGCAGCTGGACATCTGAAAAACAACACAGCTGAATTACAGGAGAAAGGTGGTATCTTGCTCATTGGCTGCAAGGCCAAAAAGAACCCTCCTGAAGAGAAAAGAGCTTCCAAAGGTGAATTAATAAGTGACTTTGGCCAGCCTAGTATCTACAGCCTCCCAAAACTGGCAGCGCTGCCCAGACCCAGTGGGTTGCACCTGTCCTGAGCCCAGGCTGTTGCCATGCTCTGGCAGCTGGGGCAGTGCCTGGATCAGGCATCCCAACTCAGCCAGAACAGGGAGTGCAGTTCAGAGCAGGGGGCCCGAGGTGGCCTAGGTCTGCTGGCAGCCTCACCATCAGCCCAGGTGTGCTCCCACTGCTCCCCAGGACACGGTAGGACATGTGCTCCCAGTGCCA
Organism: Myiotriccus ornatus; assembly: GCA_036023395.1. Lineage (NCBI taxonomy): Eukaryota > Metazoa > Chordata > Aves > Passeriformes > Tyrannidae > Myiotriccus > Myiotriccus ornatus. The sequence continues at coordinate 71,907,819 of JAYRBT010000042.1, forward strand.
GGGCTCTGTCAGGCACTCAGCCACAACTCACAGCAACCCCAGACAACCCTCTAGCTGTGGGGAAGAGTGGGTGGAAAGCTGACTGACAGAAAAAGACCTGGGAGTGCTGGTCAACATCAGCCAGACGTGTGTGAACACCAGTGTGCAGAGAAGGCTGATGGCATCCTGGCTTATGTCAGCAATAGTGTGGCCAGCAGGACTTGGGAAGTAATCATCCCTCTGTACTCGGCACTGGTGAGGCTGTGCCTTGAATCCTGCTTTCAGTTTTGGGCCTCTCACTTCAAAAAAGACATTGAGGTGCTGGAGCGTGTCCAGAGAAGAGCAACACTGCTGAGGAAGGATCTGGAGCAAAGTTCCCCATCACTTGTTCTCCTTGGCAGTGCAGACCTTTCCTCCTCAACCTGTCATATAGGTGGAGGCCAGGTAGAAGGTGCTGTGGGGCAAAAGTAGCTGCTCCATCAGAAAGAACGGCTTCCTGGGACAGAGACGTGTGCTGGGGAGGGCCCAGAAGCAATAATGAGGGTACCACAGCCATAAGGACTGAAAGGCAGTAAAGCATCCTGATCCCTGGACCCCTCCTCTAAACCATTCTGTCTAGTCCCAGCCTCAATCTCTCCAGCTCCTCCCAGCTATGCTTTGTTGCCTTTCCCCTTTATTCCCCATGCTCTTTGTAATCTGTCTCTTCTCCAAACTGGCTCCACTGCTGCAACCACGTTCTGCCGTTCCTAAGCGCAAGGGCAAAACAAGTTACTTGATTTTGCCTATGCTTCCTTGTTTGTTATTACATCAGAAGGCCCTGATCTTTCCTAGGATATGCTTAGAAACTCAGCATAAGTAATAAAAAATAATTACTGCAGTTGCTTTGTAATCTTGAATGAATCACCTTGACTGGAAGTCAGGGAGGTTGCTTCAGAATAGATTACAGTCAGTCTCACTGAGCGGATGTTAACGTGTTGAGGATCTCTGCTGAAACTTGCTGCTTTAGTGAGGTAACCTGTAAGCTATTTTACAGCTGAGGCTGCCAGGTCTGTTTTTACTCAGGTAAGTGATAGAAATGCCTCGTCCAGCACAGCATTTAGAAAAATTTAGGTATGTCAAATGTGTTGCATCTGTTAGAGCTGCCCAACCTGCTGCTTGTGGTCTAGTATTTTCAGTGCAGTGAAGATAGCTACAGCCAAGGATCATTTGGGAAGGCATTGATAGAACTTGGTGGAACGACTAGGACAAAATATGTGCTTGCCATCTGTACCTACCTGAGACAGTTGTCTGGTGTAATAAAGGTAGGAATGGAGTATTGACAGTCACAGCTCTGGCCAGGGGCTGCTCTCAGCAGGGTATTGCAAAGGCTGGGTAGAACAAGCATTAAACTGACAGCTTGGCTAGAGGCACCAGGATGTCTTGTTGCAGCTTTGGTTGGAATTGACACTGACCAGCACGTCACTTTTAATTTGACCCAGCTCATAATTGAAAAGATCTGCTTTGATCAAATGATGAATTTTAGTTCCCGGCCGTCACATTATATCTTCTTTACTTGGGCTGAGTAAAGCTTCGCCCCGGAAGATGTTGCACTGGAGTCAGCAGGCATTTTCCAGATGAGGGGCTTTTCAAAGGAAGTGTGTCTGTGTGAGCCAGTGGCTGTTTGTAGGTGTACTGTTGCTATGAAAGCCTTGAAAATCAGCACTATCCAACTGGCTTCCTACCACTCCCTACACAGTCAGGGCAATCTGATTCTTCCTATTCCTTACTGGACTGCCTTTGGCTGGGCCATAGGCACATACATCTTGTCTGTGCTGTTTGGCTGCAACCTGCAGAGTTTACAGGCCTGGAACTATGTCTTTGTCATTCTGCTGTAGGCAACAGGGGCCAAATAGCTGCACTGACCAGACCATGTGCCACATCCACTTCTTTTTTACCTCCCTTACCCTTTTTGTTCTGCTTTTACTGGTTTTCCTTCCAGTTCAGTGGTTTTTATTAGGCAACAGCATCAGAAGGTGCTTGAGAACATGCTGGTAAACCAAGCAAGCAAAACACAAACCCAGCTGAAAATTCCTCTGTGTGTTGGCAGTACAAACAGTGGAGATGTGGATGGGTGCTAATGCCAATCCCTAATGCATCCTCAACATGATGCTTTCAGGGCTGGGCGAATGTTGGCAAATAAAGAAATAAATTGCTGTTTATAAAGGGGAAAGGTAATACAAGGGGAGCACTGTGGTGATTTTTTAATGAGTGATAATAATGTAATAGGCATTGATACTTAATCAGTACCCCTGTAATTAGTCATCTGGCCTTGCTCTGCTCCCCTTGTGCAGGTTCAACAGTGTTGAACCTCCCTGACTTCAAGAGTGTTTGGTTTCCCTCCTGCTGGTGCTGCTTAACCCAGCGAAGCCAAAAGGTTCTGTGAGCCAGGCAAAGTGTTTGTGTAGGGAGCCTTGTTATTCGGGGACCTAGAAGAGGTTGAGGGTGGTGGAAGTGCTTTGTGCAGACCACACTGTGGGAGAGAGTACTCCAAGGATGACCCTCCAACCCATCCTCCCAGCACATCACCCTCCATGGAAAAAAACCAACATTAAATGTATTGTAGCACTTGTTGGTGTCTGGACATGAGAAGCATTGGGATTCTGAAAGCTTCAGTTGCTTTTGTACACTGTTAACTTGCACTGCTTGGTGAAAAGGAGAAAAAAGACATTGGAATGGGTAAGGGGAAAGAGCTTTAAGAAAGTAATGTCCAAAAAAATCTTAAGTGCAGCTTCTCAGAACTTTACAGGATCATAAAGTTGAGAGAAATCTGCCTTTTTGCCTGTTGAATGATAGTTGCCCTACTGGTCTGTGCAGTTTAACCTATATTTGAGGTCATATACAGAGTGTTCCTACTATTGTTTAAAGGAATTTTTATGGGTGAAGTGCTGTACCTGACATGACTGAATCACGTGTTGGCACAATTGCTGAACAAAAGCTGGTTTTCCTAAACGCTGAAGGAGGTAAGAAACAGTAGCTGGTCTCCTTGTTCAGAGTGTGCAGCTCCAGGAAGCTCTGTGCTCTGGAAATTATTTGTTTCTTTTCTGGATAAGCATCACACATACTTCTCTACGCTTTCTGCCTTCAAGTGACTCAACCTGAAATCCGGTGAGTGATTTCTGCTTGTGACTGCAGAAAGTCCCCAGTCCTTGGGGCTGAGAACTGAGTAGTACGGGCCACTGCTCTGAGCAGTCACTTGAAATAGTGAGTGCTTGGCCGGCCTCTTGAACCCCACATCTCCAGTGCGGGGAGAAGTATCTTTGGTGGCAGAACTGGAGCCCAAATGCTCCCAAGTGAGCATGTTTTGTTGCTTGTGGCTGCATCTTACTGTTCCCTCTGTGTGTGCTTGTGGGTCTGTAAGAATAGCCAGGTTAAAATCCTTCCCCATCCTCAAATAAAAGCTATTTGTTGACCCCGATGAGCTTAGCAAACAGTTTTGAAGTGCTGCCTTTCAACTAGTTGTGCCTCCGCCACTGAGGAAGTGGCAAACTGAGGCGTGAAAGCAGAAATCAGCACACTGATGGGAGTTCTAGGGGACGAGACTCCATATGATAACTATGGCCCCCAGGTTAGCTTGTTGCAAAGGTAATTACCCCAAGGAAAATGACCTGAGGTGAGGTAGAAGCCTGGACTCCAGGGCGAGCTGTTGATACCACTGGAAGAAGTTCTTTTGAAGCTGTGACTGTGGGCAGAGAAAGCCCCACTAAAATCCTGCTCCTGCATGAGCGTTTTCCTGAGCTGAGTCTTGCATTGTGGATAATTGTAAAAACTCCTCTGTGGCTTTTATTTTGATCCGTGTTCTTCTGTGATGTCTTTTTTTTTCTAAAGCACGTGGTGAGAAGTTGCCAGGTAAAATTAATTTCTATTTTCAGGACGTTATTAGATAGTGCTTTTCCCATTGGAGCATTTACTTTCAGAAGAATAAAGGGAAGAGTTAAGAAGAGTAATTGTTGTTTCATCAGATTATGTATAAGTTCAACAAGGCTAATGCACTGTAATATCTAGACAAGCCCTATAATTGGAGATAGTTTGAAACAGGCTTTTAGCTATTTGTGTGCTCCTGCTCTAAGTTAATTTAACATCTAAGCCATCAAGCAAAGAAAAAAAAAACCAAACCAAACCTAAACCAAAACAACTAATCAATAAAAACCAGACCTTTGTTCATTAAAATAATCTTGAAAATTAGGTTGTTTACAGAGGCAGGAGTGCATGTGTTCTTTTGAAAAAGCTTGGGACTGGTTTTATCTCATTTTGCAAAACATGTGCTGGGTTTGAGAAGTCTAATTCAGTGACATGTCTTGCAGAACTGCCTTTTTAGTGCACTTGCAAATCATTTTAACAATAGTCTGAATGATTTACGTTCCAGTCTATTCTATATGTACCCAACATGGAGGAGCAAGATTTCATTTAGAGGTCTGTAATAAGGGTTAGTGCTTTCTGAGTCATGTTAGGAAGGAAAATGGAGCTCTGAATACAATTCTTTGAATTCTCCCTTGCCTCTGACCAGCACAGTTTAAATGCTCAGATGGCCAAGAAAGAGAATGGAGAGGGGAGATCAAATCTGCCCACTTCGTAGCCTCTCTAGTTGTTTAGCCCATACCTGTGTATAAAAGGGGAGTGACATACCAGAGATCCTTCTTTCCTTCCTTGCCTGCTGTTCTTTAGGATGATTCACACCTTAGAAGGTACCATAAAGAAAATTAACTCTATCCCAGCCAAAACCAGCACAAACCCCTGAGGGTGCATCTCTGCATCTAGTCATGCCCCCCTCCAATCCCTCATGCAGGGAAACATTTAGCCTCTTTTTGCTAATGGGATCTTTCTAGGAAAGTGAGAGTGTGAATGAACAAGTTGTGACACAGGTAATCTGCTGACTGCTGGCTCTGATCTCACATCGGTTTTATATATTAATGGAAAATTGGCATAACATCCACTTAGTTGAGAGGGGGATTAATTTCTGGTGATCAGTTTATGATCTGAGGTACAGCAGTTGGGTGTTTCTGGAACTTGTACAGGTATGTTAACCTAAATGTCCAAGAGATTTTCGTCTGATTTCTGGTTTTGCACCTTGTGCTGCTGCCCCATCTTAACAGAGTTTCGAAATATGATACTTCTTGTATAACAACACTGTGTATAATATGTGCGTGTGCACAATGTGAATACTTTGCCAGCTACTTTGAGATTATCTGCCTGGAACCATTATGTCATTAAATGTCCCTACAGAGAAAATATCAAAGTTTGTCCATGTTCACTGATGTAGAATCATTTTTAAATCAGTCTGACTTAATTATTTTGATATGCTTCATTTTTGTCTCCATGTTCCTTCAGGCTTCTGACTTGATTATCACTCCAGCTACAACTTTCAAGGAAAAACCAGACCCCAATGGTTTGGTATTTGGAACTGTGTTCACGGATAATATGCTGACAATTGAATGGTCCTTGGCTTCAGGATGGGAGAAACCCTATATTAAGCCACTGGAGAACCTTTCATTGCATCCAGCCGCCTCGTCCCTGCATTATGCTATAGAAGTGAGTAGTGAATTGATTTGGAAACCACTATTTTGTTTTATTAGCTCTTGAAGCCACAGCTTGGTAACACAAGGATTATTACTGCCTTAAGTTTATTAGTACTGAGTTATGTTTTGCCTTGTTGACTGATGTACTTCCAGAGTAATTGCATTTGTTTACAGCAGGGTTATGTTTGTGTTAGTGTAACTCAGAAGCAGCTCTGGCCTGTGGATTCTAGCTTACTTAACATTCTGACCTAGTGAAGGTGAGCCCTTTCTTGTGTGGTGACAAATTCATTTGAGAAAGCATTCTATTTTAGTGATGGTGGACAGGTCCAGTTACTGTCTCTGATGTAACTTAATGAAGCACTGGATAAGATCGTGAGAAATTCCAAGAGCAGCTTTAGTTTGGGGACTGAACAGGCACCTTGTGAAAGTTATTTTAGGCTGGTTTAAAGGTTGATAGGTTGGATTGCAGAACAGACTAGACAGGTGCTTGTTTGAAACTGAACAAGTCTGGAGAGCTCAGAAGAGCATCTGATACATTCAGCACATGTAAGTGTATTTAAGCAGAGAGTGTACAGCAAGGAACTTTGGAAAGTGAAATGTTAAGTCGGAAGCCAGCGTGGTTAACAGTTTCTGTGCTCAGCTGCTTACTGTCTAAAGCTACCCTTTGTGCCTCCAGAGCAGCTTTGGCTGTACTCACACCTGCGTGAGAGCCCCGGGAGGGCACATATCCTGAAATGGAAGCCCACTTCTCCTCCCACTTCTGGCTAGGTGGGAGTGTCTCCACTGAAGTGTGTGGAGGTGTTTGTGCTTTTTTATTGTTTCTTTTTTTTTTTTTAATTATTATTTTATTTTTTTATTTTAACCTCTGGTATGAGGGAATGACCAAGTTTTCCCTGCTTGTTGTCCCTGAGCTCCTACCTTCACTGTTTTTTTGCGTCTACTGCCTTTTTCCCCATCTAGTCACCAAGCCTTCAAAGGTCCTGTGTAAATTTAAACAGGCCCCTGTGACTAAGGCTGCAGCTCTTGATCTGCCCAAGAAGTAAGAAACCACGCTGGAGTCCCAAATCTATATTTCACTCTTAGAACCATATTGCATTAATGCTTGGCCTCTGGCCCAGTCTGAAATCACTGCTAATATGAATATGCTCTTATTTTTTTCCATTTTTTTTTTATTCTTTTATCCTTATTGCATCACGTTTCCTCTAGCCAAGAGGACAGACAGAGGAGAATCTGGTGTCATTGCTGTGGCTCAATGAATACACAGTGGGTATAATAAAAGTGATGAATTTGGCATTCCCTCCCCTTCCTCCTTGCCCTCCATGATGCAGTGTGGTAATCTGGATCTGCTGAACTCCAGATCCAGCTCCCGTGGTGTACAGATGTCAGATAATACTGTTTCCACACCATTGTAGCAACCAACCATCAACCAACCACAACAGTTGCTTTTATTCAAGTTAAACATTTCTGGAACACATTACTATCTTCCCTTTTAATGAGTGAAAGGTTTTACTGAGCTCTGGAGGGTTAAAAGTATTTATATTTTGAGAAAAATATCAATATCTTGCGAAGGCTTTGTGTTTCAGTAATGATATGATTCTTGCTTCTCTCAAACCATTGATCAGATCTTAGTAGTGGCATTCCTCCCTTTTCCCTCTCATTAAAAGTTTTGTGAATGTGTTTGGGAGAAGGGTGGGTGGGTGGGGATAAAAGTGATAAGAAAGTAGCATTCCAAAAATGTGGCATTAGTTAGGAACTACCCCAATAAAGATTGTATCCAAGTATCATCCATATCACCAGCTATGCGATCCTTTATTAAAGATACGATTTATTTCTTGTAGCTACATTGTCTACACTGGGAACAATTTCTTTTTTCAAAACAAGGCTGGCATTGCCATAGGAAAAAGTTAAATTTTGAAAGCAAAAAGTTCTGGGTTTTAATTCTGGTTCTACTTAGCTGGCACATGGCCTGAGGAAAATTGCTGGGATTTCTGCAACCCAGTTACAACCCAATTAAAATTTGTCATGTGGAAGGACCTAGCTCTGCCATGGGACTGCACAAAAGCTTTCTAAACAATGCATTTCACTGGCCCTTGCAGGAAGATATTAAACAATTTAATAATAAAGAAACCTGGAGTATTCTACTACATTACTTGTACAAAAATACAGGAATTTTTTTTTTTACAAATAAAAAAGCTGCATGTGTAGACTTCCAGCCACACGGGATGTAGTTCCAGCCGCTTTTTGTGGAACAGTCAGAGGAGGAGATGCCTGAGGAGACTGACAGCAGTGATGTAGTTAAATTCATAGAATTTCTGAAATTCTACTGAAATCCACATAAAAAGAAATGCTTTAGAAAATAAATTCTAAAAGTCTGAACTCTTGCCTATAAGCATAAGTGGCCCTTTAATACTTAATCTAAATAATACATGTATATATATGTATACATTAGTGTGAGCTTATGTAGTACATGTAGTTTTTGTCCATAACTATAACCAGAATTGTCAATCTGTAAAAATAACTATGGGTATTTATTTATCTGAAAATAACTATGGGTATTTTGTGGGCATATGGCTTTTGCTGTGATTAGGAGATGCTGTAGGGCATTCTGCTGGGAGGGCACTGATTGTATAGGGGTTTTTGGTAAAAGGGTGGTCAACACCAGTCATCTGGATTCTGCAGTTTGATGGGATACTTATGTTGAATTTAAGTTTCCTATAAAGTATATGAAGAAAACATTTTCATGCATTTTTCCTCTAGTGTAAGGCTGATGCATCCTTCTCTCATGCAGGCTAAGCCCCCTTCCATAGCATAGGGATATATCGGGAAATAAGTGACTAAGATCTTGCTACAACTACAGCAAGAACTTTTAACAGAATTCTCTTCATTATCTTATACTTGGTACCAAAAATGTGCTTTGGACAGAGCTCTTAAAAATCATTAACATAAAATTCTATAGATCCTTTATGTAAGGGAGAATACTCTTTTGGCTCGGTCACAGGTGTCAGTCAGGATGTAAGGGAGTTAAGTCAAACACATGTTACAAATTTTAATTGCTGTAACCAAATTATGAAAAAAAAGGTTGTCATTAAGTTCCCTGACAGAGAAAGACACATCTGAAGTATAGGCAGGTCATCTTCACAATACAAACTTCATAATCCTATCTCACATGAGTGTATTCCCAGGATTCACTAGTTAGCATTTGTGCTTTGAGCACTGTGAGCAGGAAAAGTGAAGTTCTTTTGTTTCCAAAGGGTATGCTCTGCATTTGCACAGATCCTTGTGGGATGACACGTCTCAATCATTATTTGGTTTCTTTTCTCTCCTTTTTTTTTTTGCTTGGTAGTTGTTTGAAGGAATGAAGGCTTACCGGGGAGTGGATGGCAAAATCCGCCTGTTCCGACCAACTCTCAACATGGACAGGATGGCACGGTCAGCAAGGAGAACAACTCTGCCAGTACGTAGCCAAGGCATCTTGCCCTCCCAAAGTCAGAGCATATTTCAATTTTCAGAGTGCAAACTTGTGAAACTTTTCTGTTCATCAACCACTGTAACTCTTCGATAGTCCAGTTAAACTTTGTTAACAGATCTTATTCAGTGAAAGAAACTGTCTGAAATGCTTTTAGAAAAAAAATCAGAACAATCTTTTACTTTGTTGTTTCCCTGCTGTTTCAGATGTACAGTCTGTTTCTGAGGAATGGTGCAGGTATTTGCATGCACGCAGCTGATTATTCTGTTCTGGAGCTAATGGTCTTCCTTTTCTTCTTTCCACTTCTGATAAGTCATTCAGGCTCTGACTATCGTTGTTTTTGGTCATGCCAGCAACTTAATACTGCTTTTACCAGTTGTACTTTGGCCAGTGAATTTCCTCCTAGGCTTATTAGCTGTAAGAACTTGGTAACTTTGTAAAACTGGGAGATTTGCTGGCCCCCTGTGGTTTTACCCCAAAGCACCCATCTGCAGAAGTGGTGGTACCGTAGCTTGCTGGGCGCCAAAGTGAAGGTGTTGGCTGCACAGAGTTCTGTCCATGTGCTTTGAAAGCAAGAAGGGTCAATGGCTCCTTTTCAGTATCTCCCCAAATCTTCGTTTGCAAAGCCTAGCCATGATGATGATGATGAGTATCTCAGGATGCTACTTTGGACCAGAGGAGGACATGCAGGATACTGTACAAAAAGGCACAATGGCCAAGACCATGGGATCTTTAATTCTGTAAAGAATGAACTAAAGGAAGATGATGTATGTAGGTCCTGTGAACCTCTACGGACTGTCCCTGTTACATTAGTTGATGAAGTGTTCCTTGCAGCATCTGGATCTGTAAAAACCACAGAATGTTCTGACTACATTTCTCCATTTGCTTTTCTCCCTTTGCTTTTCCTTCCCAGTCTTTTGACCAGAATGAGCTGTTAGAGTGCATCCTGAAGCTTGTGGAAGTGGAAAAGGAGTGGGTCCCATACTCAACCGCTGCCAGCCTGTACATCCGTCCTACCTTAATTGGAACTGAGGTGTGAAACACTTTCTTCCCCCTCTTAACCTTTGCGTATTTAGGTATGACACAAAAGCCTCCATCCATAAAGAGAAACATACAGCAGTCAGTAGATGACAGGATTACAGTTCAGGGGCAGATTGGTTTTGTGTTTTTGCTTTTGAGTTCCTCACCTGTAGCGCTACTGCACAAATTTAATGTTGACCACACTGCCACTTAGTGGGCAGATTGGTTCAGAGCACTGAAAGTAAACTTGGATTAACTACTCAGAGAGGGAAGGGAAAATTTTACATTAACTTAAGGTTTGCACTGAAAAGATAGTTATTTGTGGCATGCTAATGTATGCCTTTGAAATCCTAATAGTCTGGAGAAAGCATGAGGGAACAGAAATTTTCTGTGTACATTTTGTGATTTAAACCTGTACCTCCATCCTGGCTTTAGTGAGGTGATTTTGGAGGATTCTACATGGTAAATTAAGATGGCTCTTCTGAGAGACACTTTTAACAGAACTGAGGACAAATTCTTATGTCAATTCAGTATAGAACCCAGACAAACCTGGCCTTATAAGAGCTCCTTTGCTATGAGGTATTAGTGTGTACCCTCTGAGTTTCACATGGGTGTGAGTCAAGCCTATAGTGTTGATAAAGGGAATTAGAAACAGATAGTATATTTTAATGAAAACTTTGAGGTTGTTTGGTTTTTTTTTTTAGCAGCAGCAAGAGAGAAACTTATAATGGTAGAGCATAGGACAGGGCAGCTGAAGAATGTAGAGTTCCAAACTAGGCGAGTTAATTCTTTAGCAACATCCATGTCTGTAAGTAGTTACCACACGTGATTATTGCACATTTCACATGTGTTCTAGGATGCCATTAATTTAACACTTGTAAACTAGTTGCAGGTTTTCAGGTGGAAGGACCTCCACGCAGTGACTGTAATGTACTAATATTAAACATTGAATTTTCACCTTTTTTTTTTTTTTAATTCTTTTGCTGTTGAGTTTTTTTTCAGGTTAGCCAACACACCTGGCCTTTCCACAATGTCGTATGTTGTTTCCAGATTGTATGTCCTACTAAACTTTTATGAATCACCACAATTAGAAACCAGGCAGCAGAATCTTTTGAATGACCATGTAAAAGTCAGGAAAAGTATTGAGATCTCAGTTAATATTGTTAGAAGCCTTTCTGAAGGAGTAAGGTAGACAGAAATCAAAATAACCCTTTCAGTACCTGGGGAAGGCTTATTTGAATTTCCCAGTGGCTCCAGTATTACAGTATTATTTTCCCTCCCATCTCCCAGTTTAGCTTCATGTGCTTTGTTTAGCTTTGGTCCTAAAGATTTAAGTTTAGTAACTTTTTCTTAATGGAGACTTAGTCTTAGAAACCAAGGATGAGCTTGTTCTTTTTACAAGACTGGTTTCTGTGAGTGGAGAGAAAATAGTAACCCGTTGAGTTGTACAGAAGATCCCAAGAATCAACCAGCTGTATGTAGCCCTGCTTGAGCAGGAGGGTTGGACAAAATTACCTCCAGAGGTGCCTTCCAGCATAATAATTTTGTGACTCTGTTGTCAGTCTTGAACTTTACAGAATCATAAAGTTAAGCAGAGTCTCCTACCACAGGCTTCAGACTTTGATCAGTACCAAACTTCACCTCCACCTTCAAGTATTGATGGTGATGACTTGAAGTATGAGAAGGCCCTCAGAGAGGAGGGGGAAAAAACCTGATATATTCCATGTTAATTCCTGTGCTGTTGTATGAACTGTTTTCAGCTGTTGTGTGAACTGTTTTCAGCAGTTTCAGTTGTCACACAGTCATTCACAATGCCAGCACTCAGCCCTACCAATGCCAGTTCTAGTGGCCCTGTGTAATTCTCCTCACTAATGCAGCTGACAGTGGTTTCTCCACTGCTGTTATTGCTAGCAGTGGTTCTTGCCACTCCTTCCCCTAGGAGGCTTTGAAGGCTTTCTGCTATGATTAATTCATATAATTATATAGCACCTTGTTAAGCTAAATTCTGAATTCTCAAAAGGTTGAAACTCTTTGAGAAGATTAGAATAATATATAGGTAAATGGAATGCTTAAGTGAATGGTGACAGCATATAAAATTAGGGTTGTTATGTTGCTTGGATGGGGGGAAGTAACAAAAATATTTTCTCTTCATTGCAGCACTTTGCACTGTCCTGATAAAAGCTCTCATGCTGCAGTTTCACTGAAAGCAGTGTTTCAAAAGCACCTGATGTTTGAAGTATACCAGTGACTTTTGACTTGTTTACATTCCTTATTTTCAGCCTTCCCTTGGAGTGAAGAAGCCGACTAAAGCCCTCCTGTACGTCATACTGAGCCCTGTAGGCCCTTACTTTGCAAGTGGAAGCTTTAATCCAATATCCTTATGGGCGGATCCAAAATACGTAAGGGCCTGGAAAGGAGGAACAGGGGACTGCAAAGTGGGAGGGTAAGAAAACATGATTCTGCATTTCTCTACATAGCTCACAAAGCAGATTGGGCTTTTAGTGAAGTACCTAATCCAGAAGATGCAGAGACATTAAATGCAGTACTTAAACAAACAACGTGCTCTAACAAAGATTTCAAAATTGTACTTCACAAATACTATTTATACAATGCAGTTGCATATTTTTTGCTTGAATATTACTGCCAAGTTGATTTTTTGCAGCGTCTCAAGCCAGGGAACCGGACCTGGAAGGTGTCCACGTAATACTTTCACTCTTCCCCTTGGTGCAGTTGACACTGAAGACATCAGTTTTGCGAAGCATCATTCAGTACGGCGTCCTGCTGCCAGCTGGGCAGGGAGCAGCACTGGCTGCTGACCTCCTTCCTTGGCAGGCTGTCCCAGCAAGCCATCTGCAGTAAGCAGAGGGAGTCTAGGGGTTTAAGGAAAAGAAGAGACAATTATCTGCATTGACTTCAGCCTGGCAGTTTTCTGCTGAACTAGGCCTAAGCACTAGCTAAGTAGAAACACAATTGTGAATGTTCTGGTACTCAACCTGCGGAGTGAGGCTGCTTAGGACCTGACTGGAGCAAGCAACTTGGAGGTGACTAAATAAGTCACTCGGTTATGCATCCTTGGTCTTTGGTTTAAACAAAGCTGATTGTCCCTACCTGGGAGTTTCTTTGCTAGGCAGGAAGTTAGGAGCTGTCAGTTGCTGTTCAGCTGAGGTTGTAGAATAATCAGAGGGCAAGAAAACAGCTTTCCCCTGTCCAGTCTGATGTTTATGAGTTATCGCTAATTTTTAGAAATGTATTGTTTCCTGTGCATCTTTCATACAACGATTGTGAAAATAAGGATTAGTCTGGAGTCACTGTTGACTTGATTTATACCCAGAGGTGAGAGCTTGACTCCAGTATTGTCAGCCTTTTGCAGCTGCTGACTTTGGGTCTTCACAGTTGTTGAACATCAGAAGCAAAAGGTGTTTTTTTTCCCCTCAAAGCAGCTAAAGAGTAAACAGGTATTATTCAGTTGGATTCACTCTGTAGGCAGCATTTTAGGATAACATTTGCTCCTCAAGGATATGGAATTCATCAAGGCCCATTTGCAGCTCCTGAAGATACTAGTTCTGTGAATGTCTGTTGCTAGAAGAGAAATAACACACCTCTGCTGATATTTGTTCTTCAAGAGATTCATCTGATCTGTATTACTCATCTCTTAATCTGATATATGTGATATGAGGTAGATGATTTTTTTTTTGTTTGCCTTTTTTTTAAGCCATGAGATGGAGGGTAATTGTTGCTCTCTCTCCAGAATGCCAACTGCTAAATAAAGATAAATGCTTTCCTATGGTGTTTAATTGCAGTAATTAGAATGTCCAGAATATGGAACAAGAGGTATTTTTAAGACAATTTGGATGGATATGTTTGAGCTGTTGATGCTGTTCAGCCCTTCAAAGTTTTGGGGTTGTAGATACAAATGATCTACTGGTAGAGTACTTCCAATGAAAATATCCCAGGGACAAGCAGTGATTGTGCAGAGCACTTGCTTATAGATGTGCACAAAATCTTGCTTGAAAATGAGAAGATACCCAACCAGATAGTCATAACTTTGCTCTTTCTTTTTGTTTCTGAAGGAACTATGGTTCTGCTATTTATGCCCAGCAAGAAGCCCTGGAGTTTGGCTGCCAGCAGGTTTTGTGGCTCTATGGAGAAGATCACCAAATAACCGAAGTCGGAACAATGAATCTGTTTCTCTACTGGATCAATGAAGATGGAGGTACAGTAACATAAAGCATGAAAACTTTAACAGAGTAGACAGTTGGGACCAAAATCCACAAAAGGGTTATTAGAATGCAGATCATAAAACTTTTAAATTAAGATGATTTAACAAAAGAGGTTACTCTTCTCTTCTGAAAACTAATAGGTGACTGTTAGTTGTATTGCTGTGAATGAGGAGATTCTTGAGCAGATGTGAATGCTACCTGATGATAACATAGGAAACTGCTGGGCCAGTCCATGTGCTCAGAAGTGCAGACTACCCATGCGGAAGGTGACATATCAGGCTTAGTTTCAGCTGCACAGCAGCTTGATCTCTGAGGGGGTGTTGGCTTAGAAACAGCACAGAGGTACTAAAAGACAACTTGTGGCTGTGCCTCTCTTCAGATTCTGTGTCTTAGAGCATGAGTGGCTCCCATCATCACTTTCTGGCAAGTCAGATGCTCCCGAAGCATAGCCAAAAGTATTTCAGCATCCAACTGATGAAGAAATGCTCTTTCTTCAAAGAATTTGAAGTTCTGTCCAGTGGTGACAGACAGAGAGAAATATGTCAGCCAGTGTTCCAGATCACTCATGCTGAAATGATGCCTTCAAGACATACCATCATTCCTGAAGCTATTTTTACCCCTTTGTACCCACGGTCATCTCTGAGCAATGTACATGCTGATTAGAAAACTATCTAGTTAATGAGCAGCCAACTATTTAAACACCCATTGTGTATGCATATATTCAGAGTTTGAGACGTGATAGCTGCACCTGATAATGGTTTGGAAGACTGTATGACTCTTCAAAGGACTGAACCAGTGTACAGGGAAGAGAAAAAAAGAATACCTCTGGACTTCCATGAATGCTGTCCCTCTCTGAATATGAAGTCTTATCAATTTTTTGCATGATGCAGCAGATGAAGGGTTCAGACTCAGATTTCATTGTAGTGCCATGGGTACCCTTTAAAATTGCCATTTTTCTGACACTGCTCAGCTGCAGAGTACAGAGGCAACATTCTGTGGGGACAGCAGTGTGATTCAGATAGTGTAGGATAATAGGGATCCAACTACCAGACTCCCACCTCTGGTTTCATTGCTTGTTCTGCAAAATCTTCACCACTTTTTTTAAAAAGGGAGATGGTACTCCCTCAGTGTTGAATGAGTCCATGACGTTTTGTGAATGAAAGAGTAAATATCAGAAATTTTCTTGCCATTATAGCAGCAGTAGATTTGTCAGTGTAGATAGATGGCCAAATTTATGCCTTGTGCAACTTTGCCGGAGAGACATGAAAATAGATTTTGGCTTGTTCTGCCCAGGGAAAGGACACTGAAGCGGGGACATAATTAGAATTCAATGTTCTCATTGTGCTTAAACCAGGAATATGCTGGAATTATCCAGCTGCAGCACCGTAGTGTTCCAAGGATCTGCCAATCACTGTGTTACCACTGCACTAGTGAATGGTACCATTGTGAGGTGGCCGTAGCAAACAACTTGTAATTCATGCCACCCAAGCAGGCTGTGTGCTGGCAAACCTGCCATCTCACAGGACACGGCAGTGTCCCTGCTGGGGCACTTCCCTGTCCCCCCGGTGTGTTGAGTAATGGCTTCATTTAGGGGATCTTTGGCTGAGAATCGCTCCTGCTGCCAGCGTGTGTCATCACATACCTTACCTGTGGCTTTGCACCGGTGTGGTTTAGAAAGTGCTTGACATTGTGTTCTGTCACTTCACAAAGGGCACTCACTTAGGCTGTGGTTTGGTTTTGTTATGCAAATGCTGCAGCTGAGAGAGATCAAACTGAGTGAGGCAGAAATTGCGGATCATCCTGGAGAGAAAAATGCCTTTCCTTGTTCTGAGGTCACCGCTGAGTAGCAGGAACTGCTCTCCTTAGTTTATAACCAGAGACCCATCCCAGTAAAACCTAGACCGGAGGACATCTGTACTTCCCTTGGGAGTGGGCTCTTCTTGCAAGCCTTTGCTGTATATTTTCAGTTACAGCATTGTGACTAAACATCACCTGTTATCCTGGGTGGCAGGAGGAGCCTGAAAAAACGTTTTATTTGTAACATCCAGGGGGGAGCAGGGAGGGAAACCACTCAGTTTCTGCTAAAATAACATGACATGCTCTATGCAGTTATTGTATTCCCACTGCTGCTCCGGCATAGGCTTAGAATATGACCATACCTGGATATCTGCTGTTGCATAAATACAGGAGTCTGACATTTCATTCATCAAATCCTATTTACAGTTTGTGTTCACTAAGTGAAAAATCTGTTTGCCCTACAGTCCCTTCCACCTGTCTCTTCAGAGCACATAGCTATCCCAAGAAACTATCGACACTGAAACTCATTTCCTGTAGCAATGTCAGTTCTTCTGCCTAGCTTAGCTTTATGGAAAATCTTAAAATTTAAATGTATATCCAACCTGAAGGTGGCTAACTATGAAATCTTTGTGCACTTTTGAAAAATTCTGTTTCCTCAGGTGATTTGGAACCATTTGGGCTCCACTTCGAGCTTTAATGTCAAGACATTGTGAATTGCATTCAGGAATTACTTAATATTTTAGTGCTGCTATTAAAATGGTGATTAATAGTGCCCACTTCAAATTTTCACAAATTAAAAAATAGATATGTGAAAAGATTCTCTGAAAGAGGTAAAATTTAAGGTAAGTTTGCTTAGTGTTCTGTAGTTGGAAGGTTATTTGTGCTGCAGAAGTATCATGTACAAGTAGATTACAAAGAAAATAAAGATTGTACCTTCTGCTCTAGTAGAAAGCCACTGCAATAGCATGGAGGGAAGAGCAGCAAATTAATGAGGTGGCAGACAAAGGAAAGGAGGAGAAAGTAATTGAGGAAAGCAAATTGACAGAGGCACAAAGACATAGTGACTGCATGAGGGAAGAGTAGAAGGAAAGCCTGATGGGAAATAAGAAGAAAGAAAGGTCCAGAACAAACTGGGAGAGGAAGTCAGCTGTTAATAATAGTGAAAAAAGGGTTTCCTGGGCTCTTCTTGACCCTGAAGTTCACTTGGAATTTGTTATCATTTTGGTAAAATATATTTAGGTGAATTTCTCAGCATTGTTGTAGTGTGACTAGTGCAGAAGGCATCCCATGTTTGGAGTCTTATCTGCTCTATGTTCGTAAATACAGGTGTGTAAAAAAATGGAAGGTGTATAATACTCAAGACCTCACTTTCAAAATCCCTTCAAAACACTCTGACAGAATTCCATTGTTATAGCAAGCCTATATTGTGCCTGGTTTAATGGGGCACTGGGCTGATAGTGCTACAGCTGCCACAATATAACAATAACAGGAGAAGAGAAACCTTGACATTTTCCTTCAAATGCCATTCCCCCACCCTTTCTGCAACCGTACATTTTAAGGCTTCCAGCCCATCAAAATAACTCGGAAGGCAAATGGAGTCTGTGAGCTCACAGTCTGGTTTTTGGGAGATGGACAAACTAATGTCACATGGAGCCTGGCTTGGCATCAGTTCACAGAGAGGATGAGCTTTTGGCATGCCATGTTGGATAATGTTATCATCTCTGCCGGGTACCAGGGGAGCAGATGTTCCCTGGGTGGCCCCAGGCTGGTAGTTATCATATGTACACTTGACAAAATTTTACAGAACAGGCTGTTTGAAACATTTTGAGACTCCCATGTCCTGTCTGTTCAGTGCTGTTTGGTGACTGGTTTGGCCTGGCACCTCTTCAGACTAGCTCAAATCAATTAATATATGTTATTGAGCTTAAACAGGTCCTGGACAAGATCCGTGGCGACATCACCAAATAGAAAAGAGTAGTGACAGTCTTTGGTATCAAAGTCCACAGTATTTGAAATTTTCTGTTAAAGAAAGGAGTGCATTTGTATGTGACTGGGTCACAAATGCAGGACATCAGGTTTTCAATATTCAGAATCAAGTGAACCCTGTGGTTCATGGAAAGTTTTAAAGTCCTCTTCTTTTAAAAGTTGTGCCAGAATTAGGGCCAGACATGCATCATGATTAGGAGTGACACTATACAGACTTTAAGAAAGGAAAACCGCTATTCTTGACTGTATGAGAAAGAAGACATCACTGCTGTGCTTAGAAGTTTGGATAGGTTAGGGAATGGCACTGTGGGTTAGTCAAACCACAGCAGAACATGTAGCCTTTCCTAGGGCAGCTTTCCTGTACATTTTGGCATGGTAGTTCACATCTATTACTTATGGATCCTGATAAAAGGAACAAAGAAGCATAGACAGGAAAAACTTCCAGTCCAAATGAATAAATTCAGGGCTATCTGCATTAAAAAGTAATGACTATTTCCTGAGAAAATGGAAAGTTGAGTTGCAGATTCAGTGAGACCAGTTCCATTTAATTAGCCTCTATCTCCCCTACCCCACCCCAGCCCCAATGCCCCCTCTTGCCCATACTGTAGTCAGTCTGGAGCTGTGTGTGCTCTGGCTGGCAGGCAGTGTTTGTACATGGAATTATCTACTTGAGTGCTGAAAACAGAGTGTTGAGCAGCTGAGCTCAACCTGCTCCCACAGTCCAAGGACAAACACTGTGTTTCTCTCTTCTACCCAGCTGCAACTTTTCACAGGACTTTGACAAATATTTTAAAGACAGCTTCTCCTTTGGGAGAGGTTCAAACAGGCCTGGATTCATTGATCTTGTTGTGGTCCAGGGAGATGGGGACATAATAAGAACATGAAGATACATATCTTTTCCTTTTATGTGACCTAGGTAAAAAATACGTGAAAAGCTTAATGGTTTGTGGATATTATGAGAAGGGTAGTTTCAAGAAAGACAGTGGATTATCACTGGGGAAGGAAAATGGTTAGGAAAAAAATATGAAGAGTATTACTGAAAGACTGTGGATGTCTTGACTTTTCAGTGCAAACTTGAGACTGTCTTAAAAGTCTGTGTCTGAAAAAGAGTAAACGATCAATATTCTCTGATAATAGAAACCACCGAATATTTTAAATGTTTATACTCATTTTAAATGTTGAAATGTTTAAATGTTGAACTGTGTTTACAATGAAAGAGATAGTTTAAAATGAAATTAACTCTGATTTGCTGCAAAGATCAGACAGGAGAACAAAGTCTACTTACAAACTTGTGTTGTAGCTCAAGTATTTATCAAGTATGGATTATTTACCAAGTGTGGGTTACCATTTATCTGCAATTTCATCAGCTGTGTTAGATGAATATTTATCGAATATTTATCTAATGTTCTTTTTCAAGAAGCACAAGCTAACAAACAAAATTAGTTGAAGAACTTGAATTGTTCTTGTTGAAATTTTCTTAGGACTGCTCTAATTCATAAAGAGAAAATTAGGAGGGAAAAAAGAATGTCTAACCTACTGCAAAAGATCATTAAGAAAGTCTCTCAAGGAGGGTTGGCAAGGTTTCCACTGCTTTACTGATTTAGTAGTTGGACTTCAAAATTTTTGGTAAATGTTTTGTGTTGCTGCCATGAAGTAGGTATACTAAATCCCATATTCCTAAATTGAGCAAAGCAGTTCAGGGAAAGTGATGATCTGCCCTGGGATTATTAGGTGTGGCTTTCCCTCTGCTTTTCTCTTCAGAATTTGAAAACTGAACCACTTGATGGTTTCCAACAATTATACAGTGAACCCATAATGCAATAAGGAATAAAACCTGCTAGTAGGCATTAGCCATGTACATATTAATGTATGAAACATGTTTTTTTTCCCCACCCACTGAAATCTACTCAAAAGGTTCCAAACACTGAACAACTATTTATTTGAATGGATTTTCTGTGATTTGTCTTCTTACTGAGCTCTGATATAAGCTGCATCTTACTGGGTACCACAGAATTATGGAATATATTGAGTTTGAAGGGACCCACACATTTGGTGTAGTATCAGTAAACATGTTTTTCTGTTACTTTAGTCAGTTTTTAACTGGTGTTTG
>JAYRBT010000042.1:71928048-71946713 GCA_036023395.1 Myiotriccus ornatus
GAAGGGACCCACACATTTGGTGTAGTATCAGTAAACATGTTTTTCTGTTACTTTAGTCAGTTTTTAACTGGTGTTTGTATTTCTTCTGTGTTTGACAGAAAATGAACTGGCAACCCCACCTTTAGATGGCATCATCCTTCCAGGAGTGACAAGGCAAAGCATTTTGGATCTGGCACGCGACTGGGTGAGTGTTTTGGCCTTGGCAGTAAGAGTTTCAAATATCGTGTTATAATGTCAACAGAAATACACATTTCTGGTGCTCAGTATCTTAAAGTTCAACTGATCTGGTTAAATCATGGAATCATAGAATAGTCTGGGTTCATAGAATCATAGAATGACCTGGGTTGAAAGGGACCTTAAAAGATCATCTTGTCCCACCCTCCTGCTGTGGACAGGGACACCTTCCACTAGACCAGGCTGCTCAGAGCCCCATTCAACCTTGGAAAGGACATTTAAAGGCCCCTATTCTGACCTCTCTGCAATGACTAGGGACATCTTCAACTAGATCAAATGGCTCAGAGTCGTATCCAACCTGTCTGAAAATCTACTTCCAAGGTCCCTCTGGACGGCATCCCTTCCCTCCGGTGTGACAACTGCGCCACAAAGCCTGGACTTGCTGACAGACTTGCTGAGGGTGCACTCAATCCCTTAACCTACGTGGGAACTAAGGGCATGCAAATTCATAGATTCCCAGCAACATCAGGATACCCACACCTGTCACCCAGAACAATGCCAATTTTGTTAAAGTAGCTCCGTGTAGTATTTAACATGAAAATTCTCATTAAATCCACTGGTACCAGCAACTTAAAGCAAGGAAACAAAGAATTACCATGCATGACCATAGCTATACTTCAGTCATCAGCACACTATTTCTCCATTTAGTTCCCATGCTTCCAGCCTTGTTTCCACTAAATAGCATGCAGCCTAGCTAGACACAGTCTTGAAGTCATCTGTCTGCTTCCAGTTCCTGTTCTGTACTGTAACCATCCAAGAACTTGTTTGGACACTTGGGACTACCTCATATCTTGAAATGCAGCAATCTGTTTGCTCTGCCTGTACTGTATTCAAAGGTTTTACTGTGTCTTGGGTAAAAATAAGGACTCATCAAGCCCAGTATCCTGTTTCCTGGTTTTGGCCAGGCTTGTGTTTAGGGTGGAACAGCAGGAATAACACAAGCATGTGTGATACTTTCTCCCCAGTATTAACTCAGCTTCCAACCACATGTATCTGAAAGACTTCCAGAAATAGAGTTCACAGTTATATCACTTTAACCTAACTTGCAGTGAGGAGTGCTGGGCATGTATGTCATGGTGCATGTGTGCCCCTGATGAGCAGCCCTGAACTTTTATGTATCTTTATTTGTATTTGTACTCCCCAAGTGCAGACATGCATGCACACTGGTCAGTGTTACAAGACAGACAGACATTTCCAGTTGATAGGGTTGTTTTTACCAGATTCTCACCTTAGTCCTTTTAAATAATCTGCTCTCACAAAGGCTGTTCTCTTCTTCCTGACACCTATTCCCTAACCTGTCTGAAACCCTGCTTACACAGTGTCCCTGCCTCTCTCTTTCCAGATACCGTCCTGTCCAGAGCTAATCATATTTTCTACCATCATAAGCATATCTGTTTCATGTTAAAAAGCTTGCATATAAAACAAGGGCTAAGCTTTAGTTTGGTCTGATAGGACAGTAATGTCCCTATAAATCCATAAAATAAAAATATCATTTGATGTTTATTTTTTCTTTTAAACTCATCCCCTCAATCAGTTGCTATGTATTCTTCAACACTTCTAGGAGGTAAAACACTTCCAGTGTCAAGACTGTCCAGTGTGAATTGCTTTACTCATACTTGCAGTACAGTTAATTTTTGTATGTGACAACTGTGTGCAGCCTACAGTGTCAAATTTCACTAGGGATTAAAAAAATATATCACATCTAGTTGGCCTTGCAGGTGGAATTAACAGAATATATCTTGCTTAGGAATTAGTGATTCTGAGAGTGGGATGGAAAGGCTCTCTTGGTGTAATTGAGTAATTTTGGACAAAGTCAAGCATGTTAGACACCATGAGTAGTCAGATCCTGTGTCACATAACAAATGACAAATTCTTTGATGGTACTACCTAATGTGATTCTGTACTATACTGTGATTCTGATATTCTGTACTAAAACAGAGGGAAATGTCACTTAACCATCAGCATTTTGTCTGGCAAAACATTAACTTCATTAGAAGGTTGTTCTCTTGATTGAAGTCTATGTTGTGTGATTCTGGGACGTTTGAAAAGGTCAGAGCCAAAACCTGACTGTTTGCCACTAGGTTAACAGTTCTATTAAAGATGTTCTCAACATGGAAAACAAAAATGCAAACATTTTTAAAGTTTTTACAATTTTTATGGTCAATTGTTCTTGAGCAGGGAGAATTCAAAGTGTCTGAGCGATACATCACCATGAGTGATCTGACAGCTGCCTTGGAAGAGGACAGAGTAAAGGAGATGTTTGGTGCTGGAACAGCTTGCGTTGTATGTCCTATCTCTAAAATTTTATATAAGGGCAAGGTAAGAAAATGTCTCTTTTTTTTCTTCCTTCCTTCTTTTTTCAGAATTTTATCATAATTAATTGCAGCTGAAGCAAAAAACAAGGGAAATAGAAAAGGAGTGCTGCCTGAAAAGATGAAGAGTGTCAGTATGTTGTTTCCCAAGAGAGTTACTGGTGTGTTGTCAGAAGGGAACTTTCTTTCTTGTCTTCTGGGTTTTTTTTTAATAGTTTAAATCACAAAATTTCAATTCCAGGGAGATTAAAAAGAAAACCAATTCTCAACCCCCAGCTTGTTTGCGAATTCAGACAAATATATTTTCCCATGTTTCTTTTATTGATCATTTTTTTCCAAAGCTAAGGCACCTGGGAAAGGTGAAGAGAGGAAAGACTTTGCCAGGGAACCAAATTTCTGGGCCACTGCAGTGTTTCCTTCTCAAGTTTATCTCTTCTTCACCCCTCCTCACAGCTCTGATGGAAGAGCATTTTCAGGAGGGTGTACAACTGCTTCCACCTACTATGGACATATGGGAGATTTCTCCTGCACAGGTGGAACTCCACAGACATTCAGACTGTTAAGCTGACTTGATGCTATTTAGCCAGCACAGAGTTAGTTCAGAAGGCTGGGGTTTTGCAGTTGCATATAAGGATGTGCTTTGTTCCACTAAATGCGATAAGTAGAGTAATGGGTTGTTAGGTGATACTTCTTGAAATAATAAACTGGAATAAATGTATTATTATCTGATGTTAGGAGAATATGAGAAACATCAAGGTGCTGAATGGTAACTTCTAGAAATGCAAGTGTTGTATTTCTACGTGATATACTTTGAAACGAAATACTGTGTATAATGTTACTACTCTTGCCTATACAATATTCCCTCTGTTTTGGACAGATCTTTTGGAAGTCTTAGATTAGCCTTTATTTAAAAACAGCATAACAGTTCAACTAATCTAACTTTTCACTGCTTCAGCGGGCCCTCCTGTAAAAAAAAACATTGCAACAACCTTTGCCTACTCATCAGGAGGTCTAGACAGCATGATAAATATTTATTAAAATTGTTGGCAACCATAAGGCATTCATATGTATATTATTATATGTTACTCTCTTTTTCTCTCCCCCCTCTCCTGCTCCTTTATTCCATGTCAGCATTTGCACATTCCAACTATGGAGAATGGGCCCGAGTTAACAACTCGTTTCCTGAATAAACTGAGTGATATCCAGGTAAGGTGTTTCCTCTTCTGTAACAAGATAAAATAATAAAAGGTGAACATTTGAAAGCATTGGAAAATAATCTTTTTTGTAGCGGTGTTATAGAAAGCATTATATAATAATATAGACTATTTTGTTTGGTGTGATTATTCTATCAATTTTCTTCTTTTTTCCTTGAGAAAATATAATAGGGATGAAGTGTAATACAGTTTTTCCCTGTTCATCTTGGAAGCTGGATAAGAATTGCAAGATACTACTCTTATCAGTGAAATCTAATACCGTTGTTATAAGTTCCTTTTTAGGGGGAAAAATAGGATTATGGAGCATCTTAACAGGCTAATCAGTAAAGAAATGGGTGAAGCAGCAAAGACTCACTGGATGCTGCCAACTCATCACTGTTTCTCTTTCTTAGCATCTTTCCAATCACACAGTCACTTCTTGTTCTTACAACACTCCTTTCTCTGTGATTTGCTAAGTAAGTCTGTTTGGAATCTGTGCTTTATCTCCATGTCTGGGCATAGAAGCCAATACCGTTCCAGGTAAAGTCAGTGATCAGCATGTGATGGCTCTTCTTATTTTAGTTGCCTGTTTTCTTTTCCTTATTTAGTGTAGTTTATGGTGCACTTCAAGACCACCTACTTAAAAAATTAGGTCTTGACAAGTTACAAGCCCCTTTATTTAAGATCCAGTAGCAGTTGCTTGGCAGTATGTCAGGATTTCTTCAAATCAAGTCTTACGGTTTCTGTCCTACATTCTTAGCTTTTGGCTCAAGATGCTAGATTTGCCACTAAAATTTTTAACTTTTTACCAGTAATCTTGTGGTATGTGTCTTTTTCTCTTGCCCAATAGATAGTGACTGGTTTAAGACAAATTTATCCAGCCTGCTCCCTTCTCCACGCCCTCCCTGATCACATAATCACAGAATGGATCAGGCTGGAAGTGACCACAGTGGGTCACCTGGTCCAACCTCCCTGCTCAAGCAGGGCCATCCTAGAGCACATTGTACCGAATTGCATCCAGACAGTTCTTGTATTTTTCCAGTGAGGGAGACTCCACAAGCTTTCTGGACAACATATTCCAGTGCATGGTCACCCCCACAGTAAAGAAGTTCTTCCTCCTATGTGTGTGGAATTTTCTGTGCATCAGTTTCTGCCCATTTCCTCTTGTCTTATCACTCTGGTTTTCCATCACCAACCAAGGCTCAAGAGGAGCCCGAAAAAGTGTAGATTGTTAACAAACATTATTTTTCTTTGACCTTTTCACTTTACAACTATGCATATGGACCTTTTTCTTTCTGTGTACATACCCTGTGTTCATT
Source organism: Myiotriccus ornatus (assembly GCA_036023395.1). Lineage (NCBI taxonomy): Eukaryota > Metazoa > Chordata > Aves > Passeriformes > Tyrannidae > Myiotriccus > Myiotriccus ornatus. The sequence goes on from JAYRBT010000042.1 coordinate 71,933,107, forward strand.
AGTTACATGCCAAGAGTAAATTTGTTACTCCTGGACTATTATGCGTATATTTATTTCTGAGTTCTTGTCCCAGGCCTTGCTTGGGCTCATATCCAAATGGACCCCAGGATGTCATACAGAAAACAGTGCTGCAACACACCAAATGCAATATCTGATATTCTTAAAATATCAGGGAGTTCTTAGGATCTTTGACCAAGATCTTTTATGTTTTCTACCAGGAGGGTAAAAATAAGAGATCTCTTTGCAGTATCACTGGACTATGGTCATATCATTTGGACAGTTTGAAGCTTGAAAATTCCAAAGAATTTTCAAGTTCTGAGGAATCCATTTCAATGGGAATTACAGCCAAACATGGCTTTGGTCTCTGTGCTGTTGCCTGAACTAGGGCAATGTATCCATTTCATGCTGAAAAACAGACATTTGTAAAAAAGTAAAAATTCTCAGCACCATCACTGTCCTACATGTGAACCTGTGACCAGGAGATGCAGGGTCTGTATCCAGTATTATTATACCAATTCCTTTGCGTACAATGCATGCTTTCTTAACGTTTTCATACTCTCTTCATTATTGTGTTTCCAACTCTGTCTTCATGCTGCTTATTGTTCTTTCACAAGTCTGCTGTGTTCAACAGGATTTCTTTGGGTGTGAACAGCTGTTCAGTGGAACTAGAGCTGCAGTGACAAATTAGAAACTCATGGGCAGAACTGATTCCATTTCTCATGCCAGTTGAGAGAGACAGTAGTTAGAACTGCAATACACATTTCCCTTCCTATCACTGAGTAGATATTGTGATTACTAAAGGCTGATGAAGACTTCAGATTAAATAATTTACATTGTATAAAGTAATGGTGTGTTTATGAACAAATTAGTCATAGTAAACTGTCTTCTATAACTCTTTGAGTTAGAGGATTTAGGGATGAGATCCTTTTCTCTGGGAATATACTCACTGGAATACCACTCAGTAGTTTTCTGTGGGTTTTCATTCATGCTTTGAGAACAAACAAGCTCTTGCTATACCCTTTAAAACATAGATTAAGATGCAGCTTGGAAGGGTTGGATAGAAAGTAAGATGTGTTGCTTATGCTACATGATAGAAAATATATTTAAACACTGCAATCAAGACAGCAGTGAACAGATGTTTAGTCCACCCTGTCTTTCCACAAAGTTGCACAATCTAAATGGACAAGCCACCGGAAAACAACCAAGGAAGGAGGATGAATGTGTTAATTCTTATAAAGCAAGACTTGGGTGTGGTGGGCAGTGTAAGAGGGATGGGATTGCCAAGCCTGAAGTCACAGAGTCTTTGACAGAATTAGAAAAGGAAGGTAAACCTGCTTTTATTTTCAGAATGAAAACATCTTGATTGTGGTATCACATTTAATTCCCTCTTCAGTTTTGGAAGCAAACTGTAGTCAAATGGCAACGCAGACCAATCCTTGCAATTTCTGGTCAGTATCAGAGCATTATATGATACTACTATTTAAAACCAACAAAATTGACAAATAATGCCCTGGTGTTTGCCTGCTCCCTGGTTTGGAGGAGGTGGGGATGCCACCTTTTCTCAGGGAGTCAGTGATAGGCAGGTCAAAGACATTCTCTTTTTTCTCCCTTTGCCCCCATTCTCAACAGAATTGTCTCACATGAAGGTAATTTAATGTTTTGTGGTTAAACTAATGATATATCTGCTTTGCCTTGGTTATAATTCCCAAGGCAACCACACTGGTTAGTGGGAATATAAGAAGAAAATCCTTTGAACAAGTAACTTGAGCAAGGTCCTGTGTAGCACCTGACAAGTATTAATGAACCGCATTGCAGACTGAAGAAGAGGAGCAGCGAAATCAGTAATGAAAAGTAGATGTGACACATATAAAGGTCATGTAAAGGCTTTACCTGCTGGATTAAAGAGTAAAATACAAGCACAATGAACACCACTCCTATGTGGATCTAGAAGTGGGTTTTTTCTGGTTCATCCTGATTTGGAGATGTTGTCTTCTCCCTGTCCCTTTATCTCCTCTCTTGATGATGTAGAACCTGGATTGGAGGAGCTCCTTTCATCCATTCCAGATAAACTATCATTAAGTGATCTTTTCAGTCTACATAAAGCCTCTAAAATCAGTCTTTATTTCTTAGTTGAAAGTGTTTTTAAGCTCCCTGAATGTAGCATTATGAGGGAAAGAACTCCCAACTCACTTCTGCCTCTCAGTGTATTTTATTTACTTAGTTGAGCCCTGTGTGTGTTTTGGGGTCTCTCTGGAGCATTGTTTACAGGATCAGTGAAAGAGCATGGAGTCTATTTAGCAAGCAAAAGTGTTTCCTTGGGACTGTATCCTTTCCTGGAAGGATACAACTCCATGCCATAGGTTGCCTTCATTTCTGCCTGGTGATCCTGTTGATTTGTATATGGAAAGATAACTTGTTTTATTTTGGATTACAATTCTCTTTAATTGTACTCTCTGATATTTGTGATGTTTTTATTTCACATTCAGTCAGAATGCTGTAATAAGAAGCCACCTTGAAAATAAAAAGAAATAAAAAGTGTTCTTTTATTGGAGCTTGAGCAGGGGCTTACTTAGGAGAGAATTAGTGAGCAGGCCTCAGGGAGTAACTGCATTAAACTGATGGAAGTGAAGCAGGACTACTCTGCATCATCTCTGGTTAGTATCAGTATTGCCCTTTCCTAGCCCATCTACTGGAATATGGTTAAAGCTTCAAGCTACTTTTAGTCGGTACTCAAATCAAAGACAGAAGTAAAGACATAAGAAATAGTGTAAACTACTATCAGAGCAGTGGATATGAATTTTTCTGAGGACAGACCTGAAAATTTATTGTAACTGTACACTGTTTCTTTCAACTTCTATTCTTAAACTCCATTTTTGCTTTGTTTCAGTATGGAAGAGAAGACAGCGATTGGGCGGTACTGGTGTCATGAAGGTGGAAGAGTTCAGACCCTCCAGATAGAACAGACACAAATAGTGACAACTTCTGTAGCTGCCAGTGCGTAGCATAGTTTAGGTATCAATTTGCTCCCCAGGATGATTGTTTCCACAATCCGGCAAATGTGAACACAATCATTTTGATTTCTACTGTAATCGTGTTGGTAGAAGCCTGTCTTCTTGGTAGAGGTGCTAAATGTTAGCAATAGAACTTTCCTAATGGTTTTCTTAGTGCCTCCTTATGTACAGTCTGAAAACTTGCAAAATGCTCTTCAACTGCTCTTCAGTTTGGTTTGTTTAGCTGCCATCACCAGCAGAACACGTCGTGTGACATGAGGACATTGCCTGTTTGCTGCCCACAGGGTTCTGTTGGCATTATCCTGCCTTTTGCTCTGTGTTTGAGAAACAAATACACTTAGCCATACGCTCTTTCCTTTCATACTCTGCTTGTATGGGAGATTCCTGAGTTTGCATAGCCCTCTAGACCCCCTCATGCATACTCTGTCGAATAACTCCGTCCTTTGGGCCAAAACTCTCTAACTCAGTCTAGCCTGCAATAAGGTCCCTGCTGGCCTATTGCCTTTCCCTCCGTGGGGATATGCAGTGGCTGCTTGGGCAGTGCATACCTCTCTAATAGTTGAATACATTCCTCCAGACATGATTTGAAGGGCTTGGTCAGGCCCTGCTGAGACAATAATTCCCCTTTGTTAGGCCTAGTACGGAGCTGGGAGTTGCGGACACAGTGTTGCCTTCCAGCCGAATGTCTATAAAATAAGATTAGACAACTGTGGCTGTGAAAATTCAACCACTCTTCACACCAATCCAAACTTTGGATTAAGGAATTTCTTTCATTCATCACCCAGTCACATAATTTAGATCAGCAAAATATTTTCCTTGTCCCCTTCACCGCTCACTGTGAAATGTATCCAGCCTCCATTGACATATGCGTACTGTAGAAGGGCCTTCGTATTAAGGAACAAGCAATGTTGTCAACAAGAAAATGTCTAGCACAAGAAGGAAAGAGCTTTCATTCAAAACCCTGGTGTCATTCTGGTTAAGCACATAATTCTCCATTTAATGTTACTCTCTCACATGCAGTCTTGATACTTTGGAAGCAATACAGAGCATGTAGCCCCTAGTTAGGGAAATAACTTCTGCAAATGTTCACTAACAATCATTCTGTAATATTTATTAGCTTTCTCCTTTTGCACACAGCTTTGCTGAACAGCTTTAAGATCTCTCTTGCCAAAAAGGATCATCATGTTCTGTATCAATGTTCCAAAGTGCTACTTCAGTGTAAAACTGGTGGAACTTTATTGACACTTTATTGGAGTCCTACAAGAAGCAAAAGTGAAACATTTCTTGTCCTAGTTTGCAGTAGAGATGCACCACTATTAAGGGAAACATTTAGCACTTTATTTTTTTAAGACCCAACAGTATCTCTCCCATACTTTGTAAGTCCACTGTAGTTACTGGTATTTGTTAACATAGTTTAAAAAGGCAAAATATAATTTATAATAGACCATCCATGCCTTATGCAACTGTTAAAGAATAGCCTTATGGCTTTCCTGTTCATTTTTTGTCAGATTTCAGACAACCCTTAGCCATTTCTTTCTTTTGCTCCCTCAAATCTTGACTTCTCCTGTCTTTCACTGCAGTCCAATCTGATCTGATAACGAAGAACAGTTGAAGGTTCTCTCTGACAGTGTAATCATTGTTAAAATTTGTTGAATAGTTTTCTCTTTAGACTACAACTGCAAGCACAAAATGTTGTTTCACAGTAGCAGTAGTGTTGTGTGACTGCTTTTCTGACCATTTGAATCTGTACCGTGTGCTGGTCTTTGTTCAGTATCTTACTGTGAATTACAAGCTGCTGGTAGTCTTTCCTTTTATTTAATTACATGGATGGAAAAATTACATGGGGAATATGTCAAGATGCAACGTGTGGTAGGAAGTTTTATCCGATGAGACCAGTGTCGTAACTAAAGAGTGCCTTTAACTAGAGCATGGCATGAAGCTCTCTACAAGATTATGTAATGAGCAACCACACGTGGCTTCCTCTTAACTGAACTATCTAATCTGTCCCTTATGTTCATCTTAGATTTAGCAGCACAAGGAAAAATGAAAATATCTATCTTCAGGTGCATGGCAAAGTGGTTGTACAATACCTTAACATCTCAGGATGATGTTAGGGTTGACAGTTACCAGATATCAAAAATCCCCATGAAGGCTCTTAAATTCTTTGCAAGTAATTTAATGTGAAGAAACCAGGTGGTTTCATTTGCTGTGGTTTGCACTGTTTCCTGCACTGACCAGGGAGACACCTTTCCTTTCACTGCACATTTTGAGCTGATGGAGACTTCAAAATTATGAGAACTGAAATTGGAATGACCCACGGAATACATGGTCTTTTCTTGCAGGGAAGAATGAAAAGATGTAGTGTGTGTATGTTAACTGTTGTCTTGAAGGTCTTGGTTAATTGCTTAATTGACACACTCTGGCTGTGTCAACTCAAAGTTGTGCTTGTTTCCAAATGGCATCCAGGGGAATAGGTTCTAGATTTTAAAATGTAAAACCTAAATAAGGGAACTGACAGCTCATTATAGTACAGGAAATTCTTCTGGTGTTGCATGCTGTCCTACTCTGAATTCCACCACTGCTTTTTATCCTGTTAACCAAAGGAAAGAAATAATATGTGTAAGTAATAGAGAGTATTTGGTATTGCATTCTCCCTGGTTTTGCTTGTAAAATTTAGGAGGGAACTGTGGTATTCCCAGAGCTAATAATAGATTGTAAAAGAACATCTGCACATCTTTTCTCCATGTGCCCTATTTGTTTAATTGCAACAGATTTACATAGAAAGAGTATGGTACATCACAACTAGGCAATTATTCATTCTTCATCACTTAGTTATGGTTCTGGTAATTGATCATTTAAGACACAAGATAGTCTAACATTAGGAGAATTTGAGACTGTTCTAAAAAGATCAACAAATTAATATTGTTGTGTGATATTTGCATAATTGGCTGCAATTATTTAATGTTTAATTGGGTTGATCAAATGAGATTCAGCCTTTCACATGCTTATGTTTTACAAACATTGGTACTTTAAAAGGATAATAATGAATTCTAATTTTCATGTGTTCTTTCTTCTCCCCTTCATTCTTTCAATTATTATTTTCAGTATTGAGCATGTCCTTAATTTTCAGTTTGGTGAGCGTGATTCATGCATAAGAAAGAAGTCCATCAAATAAGAGAATTTTTAGGAAACTGGCATTTCATACATGCTGTTCTGGTGCCAAGAGTTATGGCTTCAGCAACTGGCATTACTTAACTAGATTCTTAACTGCAATGAGGGCAAATTCGCTGAGAATTTACAGTGACAGACGCAGGTGAGAATGCTAATAAAGGTTCCTAGACTAGATAACCTGTTCAGTCCATAGCAGTGCAGAGCAAACATGGTTTTTCTGGGATATAGAAGGGAAGTCTGGTAAGATAAAAGCAAGGTAGTGAGATATTCTCTGCTCAGACATTGTTTACACTTGTTCAACTATCTCAAGCCATAAAGCAGTTGTCCTCCACTCCTCCTCTTTGTACATAAACTCTTCTTTGGGTTTGCCAAATTCAACATAGAGCTATCATAGATCCCCTCCTGTATACTTATTTTATACTTATTTATCATCAGGCATGAAGACTGGTAATTTGGAAAAATGCGATTTTTGAAATTAATTTGGAATGCAAGTTATTTGAAATATCTGTCTAATACATGGTATTCCAAGGAGGTAGACAGAAGAACAGCTGGGACTGATTTTATAGCTGCCTAATTAGAGGAGGAACCCTCTTGAATTCCATGGCCTCTCCTGAACAATCTGCATAATCTCAACAGATTTCACAGTGCGAACAGTCTGTTGATAGTGCCTTGCTATGGAATAGAATATAGAGGTGGTAGCACAGCCTGCCAGACTGGGTACACCCCATGGGTGGTAAGTTCTCATGTTTTCATGTCAGGCTCATATCCTGAGAGGTGGGCAGGTGTAAATGATGGCTGAGCATGTCCTGCAGTGGGCTCTCCCTTGCTGTCTTTCTCTCCCTTCCATGTGGACTTGAAGGTCCTTTTCCCCAGCCTTCTGTCATCATGCCACTTAGTCTCATACCTAAAAGTGACCATTTAAGGAAAATCTACATTCCTTTTGCTTTTAGCAATAGTGGCAGTTTAAAAACAAACAAACAAACCAACCCCCCCCCCAACCAAAAAAAAAAAAATGTTTTGTTCTTATTCCAGGTGTTGAGGGATCAGAATTGTGCTTTACCACCCATGTAATGCCTGAACAGACTGCTACTGACTTTGTGACCCTGGACAAGTTATCTAACCTCTTTGTAAGTGTAGATTAGTAGTACTACCAGTGATACTGCTGTTAACTCTAATCCAAACTTCTGCATAAAAATTATTTTATTACGAATCAAATAAGCTTTTCAGACAAAGCTTTTTAAGCAGTGAGAAAGATGCCATGTAGAGTCCAGTATTTCAAAGATTACTTTAGAGTAGAACCATTTTGATCATGGAAGAGAAAAATGTTATCTGAATTAGAAATACATTTAAGATTTGCTGCATGAACCCATAAATGAGTAACAGGTGTAGTTCAGAATATGAAGCAGCATACAGAAAGATCCTGACAAGAGAATTTACCTCAAACAGGGCTATCCTATTTAAGAGGGATGCTTGAAGGAACGATTATACCTCTCAGTGTAAAGTCATCAGCATGGGACTATTTTAGAGGTGCATTTAGTCATGTAGCACTGAGACAGACTTCTTTGTCAATCTTGACAACAGATTTTCTGAACTGCAACTTGGAAGTGTGGAAGAGCTGTGTTTTACTGTATTTTGTCACTATCCTCAAGATCTGGAAAAATAGTTCATAGGTCTTAAATCATTTAAGCTAAGTAACTTCTTAATAAGTATTGGTATTTTCAGCCATAAGAGCAGAAGAGAATTACTGGCATTGCATTGGTAAAAAATACTTTTGTAGCAGTCCTCCTGTCCATGCCTTGCTTTGAGCATGACGCTGAGTAGGAATTCCAGGATATTTTCCCTGACTGTGCAAAATCTGAGTGCCACCTACAGCACACTTGGCAAATATATCCCCAGTCCATAAACAAAACTAACTTGGTCATTACCTTGAGGTGGAACAGTCAGGTTACATTAGGTCTTAGCAGGTGAGGAACAATACTGAATTTGAACAGTCAAGGCTTGGAATTGGAATAAAGTTTTGGAATTATTAGCTCAGATAAAAATCTCATTAATTGCACTAGCAAGGTTAACCACACCCAAATATACTAAAAATAAGGTTATTTATATTTGCTAGTAATAACAGCTTGGTTATATTCTTATGCCTCTCTCTGAACATTAATTTATACTGTTTGCTTATCTTGAAAGTTAATTTATTGTGTCTGATTTTTACCACAATCCTGAATTTTCATGCCATGCTTTAAAAAAAGACTCTTAAATTTCATGTTCATAGAAAGATCTTAAGGGAGGATTTAAGACATTGATGTAGAATTTTGAAGCCTTTAAAATGCCTGCTGGGTAATGTTTAGGTAGAAACAGAGAAGATAACTTTGTGGAAGTATTTAACTCCAGTGTTCCAAGTTTTTTCAACAATGGTCATTTTTGGTTTTTACCAAAGAGGTACGCAGGGAATAATAGGTAAAATAAGTATATTGCTTGTTTTTCTAAGAAAGAGTTGGGAAAGTTTCTTAAGAGCTGGTTCTCTTAATAACACTGACTCTTCATAGTTTTTGATTCTGTCAGGCTTAGAGCAGTCATTTCAGGGTGAGATGCAGGAACTCAGAAGCTATCTCAGGAGGTACTGTCTTGCAGAAACAGATTTTCTTTCTTTTTATGATCAAAGTGATTGAGAGATGAACATGGAATCTTTGAAATTTTGCACCTTTTTATAAAAATTTTGTTTTTCATTTTAGAATTTTTATACAGTGTTGCTGGACTATTATCTTACACTATCATATCTCAGTACCTTCTAGGAAGAAAGCAAACATTTCTTTTCTGTATGCCAAATTCCCTCTCCACTATGATTTGGCTGCCACTGGAATCGTGGCCACTTCAGGTTTTTTTCTCTACTGCACTCTACTAGTGCACTCCTCCGGGGCTTTAGTAAGTACTAAGTGCTTGCAGCAAATGCCAGAGCAAAAGGTAAACTGGAAAGTCTCCTGTTTCCAGAACAGTTGCACCAGGAGTGAGAGTAAAAATAGTCAGTGAATGCAGGAGGTCAGAAGAACGTCATTACCATTCTCATTCGGTCCAGGAGAGAGACTACCCAGTTATACCAAAAATCAAGCAGGATAGTAGATGCTCTTACTCAGTTGCTTAAATACCTACATCTGTGCCTACATTTTCATAACTTGGGCCCTCATATCTTAACTCAAACCTGCACCACACTTTTGTACGTCGTAAACCAATAAAATGTTAGATCAAATCAAAAATGTAATGGTCTAGATCATCTAACAGGTCAGTGGCCTATTCTCTTCCCTTAATTTGTATTAATTTTCTAAATAATTGTTGACTAGAACTGCAAGTAGGAGACAAATGCATCATTAACACTATTTCATAGTCGAGGACGTTGACAAAGAGCTGATCTATTCCCTCCGTGTCCAGGGAGAGGGCTTGGCCACTAAGTAGAGAGTGACAGAATGAAAAACATTCTTTGCCATAATGGAGACCAGTAAGAGTTTTTTCTGAAGCTGTTTACCAACAATTTCTGTCAAAGCAGAAATTTGGAAAGACAGATGTCCTGATCTACTTGACCTTTGAGGCATTTAGAAGGTGCAGTAGTAGTTATTGAAATTGTAGCATATAAGCAGCGGAAAATTAGCAATTTACAGAGAGAGAAGTAAACACCTCTGAAGGGTCTCTGTTTTCTTGAATGTTTAAAGTTAACTGGGAATTTTACAAGGATCTGAAGCATATAAAAGCAGTAAAGGACAGATGTGTGAAAAAGTACTGGGTAAACTAAAGGAAACTCTACCTCATTCTTCTCTAAAGGTTTTGTAGAAGCACAATTAAGCGCTCCTAATGGCATTGTTACGAACTGACCATCTGGCACGAAAGAAGCACTATATTTGTATGTCTATAAATCCTGTAATAACTGTATTTTGCTGGCAGTAGAAACAGTCTATACTATTTGCAGTTTTCCTCATCAAATCTGTAATTATGCAATGTTTCTGTCTCCAATAAAGGAATATAATGGGCACCTGTTTGTGAGATGTTATGAAATCATCACTGTTGACAACAGCTCAGCATAATTAATCCCATAGATGGGAGCACCTATGGAACACATTCTTGAAGTCTGGATTAAAAGAAAAAAAGGGTTTCTGAATAAATTGGGGCATGTAAGAACAGCAAAGCAAGACTCAAGTGGCAGACATGCATCTACCCTGCCAAGCCTGGAGGCTGAGCCAGTTGTCTCACTTACAGTAAAATGCTGGACAAATTAAGCAGCAAAACTACCTACTTGCTAACCATGTAGTTGTGAAGCAGTTTTTAATATGCCAGGACTGTGTAGCTGTGATTGAATACAGCTCCCATTCTAAGGGTTTCGGGGCGATGAACTCAGGGGAGAGAAGAACACCAGAAAACAGCTTTATAGTTTGAGCACTTACTTTACAGGGCAATTTTAAACAGTAATTACTCTAAAATATGTCAACCAGTGGGAAGCCCTTTGAAGACAGAAAACACTGAAAAGTGAGTGTCATTAAAATCTTGACATTTGCCATGTGTGGGGGTTGTATTTACCAAAAAACTTGACGTATTCCTGCTTTTCAGTGCAGGGATTGCTGTGATTAAAGGTAGTACTGGTCCATGCTGTGGTAAAGTAAACATCAGGATACATTTTCCACCTGGCTTGGTTCTCAGTGACCAGGAAAGCTGGCACAGATACAGGACACTTTAAAGAAGCTGTAGATAGGTAAGTACTAAGTTATTAATTACTGCTGGGAGAATGAACCTAACATGTCAGAATCAGACTTTATTCCTGTGTTTTAGCCTCTCCACGTTCACCCTAAGGGAACCTTTCTTAACTGTAATTCTAGCTTGAGTTCCAGCTTTCAGAACTCACTAGTAATAAGAAACTGAGGACTTCTCCTACAAGGTGCTGAGTGGGTGTCAGAGGCAGACCTGTGCCTTTTAGCTAAATTTAAAAAGACCTCTTTTTTTTTTTTTTTTTTTCTTGCATTTGAAACATCTCAGTAGCTGGCAATAGTTCTGTCCAAGAAAGCACTTGGAGTATCACCACCACCACTGTGCTCTTGGGGATGGAGAGTACCAATCCTGAGGGCTCTGATCAGGGATGCAAGCTCCTGTGAAGATGTAACCAAAAAAAAAAATCAATTTTAAAAGAATAGAAGGGGAGGACAAAGTAGAAGGAAAGTAACCCGCATTGTGCACTTATAAATAGGGCAAGGAAACAAACCTTGGGGATTCCAATATAGGCAGTCAATATTAGAATTAGAAATGCCAATTTTGAGGGCATAGTAACTGAAATGTTGAGAACCAGTTTTTCTTCTTCATTTACTTTGGCTTAGTGTTCTGGTATTGTGGCATCACAGTGGTGATTTTAACAGTTGTTAAAGAATTGCTCTGTTGCAAAAAGGAGCAAAATTTTCTGTAGTGGCACCTTTGCTGTTCTAAATGTTTCTCCAGTGAGGAACTTCTAAAAGAAGATACAAGAATGTCGAAATAGTCTACTTCTCTCTCTCCCGAGGGAATGATTTTTAGTGCCAGGTAAGAGAATATTTGTCCTGCTTCACCTGCAGGTGATGTTATATTGTATCCGTACAAATTTGGGATACTAAATTCTGAGCCTTGCCAACACCAGGTTATATAACAAGACAAAGAAGTTCATCTTAACTCATATAAGTTCTTGTGGGTTACTCAAAGAAATTGTGTTTTGAATTTTTTTCAGAACAACCACTGTTTTATAACTTCCCCCTCCCCCCATTTTGTGCATGACATGATTCTTTTAGAATTATGAGCAGACCAGCCATCTTCAGTACACAGTTTGTATTCAAGGAACCCTCAGGGTCTGCCCAAAGGCAGATGTAGGCAAAGCCCTGGTCTAGGCGGGGCCTGTGCAGCTGAAGCTGTGGCCTGAAGCGGAAATTTTGTGCTTCACAGGATTGTTAAGTGTGAGGGAGGTGATTTTATACCTGGCCTTTATAGATGTACAAATGAAATACATGCTGGGAGGCTGCCACTACCAGAAACACCATCACCTGATGAAATCCATCCAGTGTGCCACCTCTAGACTGAAAGTCAAGACTGTGATTTACCTGCCTTTTAGGTGAAGTTTACATAGATCATCACCAAGCAGAGACAGTGGAAACTTCAAATTCAACTGGCATTAGCTCAGACCCTAACTTCAGATGACTTTTATGCTCTGAGCATGATGAAGAAAACACCTCCACTCTTCTTACTCCCAGCTGCTCTATCATGACCTCCCCTTTGTGGCATTCTGGCACTAGAGAAGTTGCAGCGTAACCAAATCATCACCTGACCACAGGAAGCCAAACACATATGCCCAGGAAGAGCAGGACTGCTCTGTTACCCACAGCAGCATTTCTAAGGAGCTGAAGCCAGTGAAGAAGTCACACCCATGTGAAATGTCAAGGTTTGAATGTCTCCCAGGTGCTACCACATTTATTACAGCTCTTACACTTTTATGCAGCAGACCTCACTTAAGTCATTGCTGAATTCTGTATTCATGTTTAATTTTACCTTCCTTTAGCTCATACAGACCTTGTGCCTGAGCAAAGTGTGTCATATCTGCTTTACTGTGAAGTCCCAGGTTGGAAAAGAAAGGAACTTCTAAAGATTTTCTATCTTGATTATGAGGGAATGGCCGAAAACTGATTAAAACCAAGTTAGTGAAAAATGCTCCCATCTTTTTAGGAAATCTTCGTGCTTTCAAATTTGCAGAAAAGTGCCACACATCAGCCTGCTGTCCCAATATCTTTTACCTCTAGAGATGGGATTCTGTCCTTGCCATTGCTCTGGATTCTACCAGCAAAGACTCACATTGCTTATAAATGTAATACAACTTCCTTCCTCCATTGCAGAGTCTGTCCTTACTTGCATTAGCGAAAGAACACAAAATCTGAGAGGTTTGTCAGTTGTTTATATTGCTGTAATGAAAATCCCCTTCCACAAATAGCAACCTCTAAGCCTAACTTGTAGCACAGGTTCCCTTTACTACTCACTCCTTTTGCAGGTGGAATGTTTCTATGGCTCTTGAGGAAAAAAAATCGTTGAGTTTCATCTAAATTCAAGGTTAGAAATACTCCCTGATGTCTCCTGTCAGTCACTTTTTTTACAGAGGTTTCTCCCTGTGAAGGGGTAGGTCAGGAACTCGGCGGCGGGGACAGACCCCACCTGTCCTCAATTTGTTGTAATCAAAATGTGTACTTCGTTGTCAGGTGGCAGCAATCTTCACTCAGTTCCACAGCCCGGCAAAGTCATTGTTAGGCTCCTGAAGCGGAGAAAGGAGTTGGTTATCCGAGGCACGTTGCCTCACTAAGAGAAATTACATTTTCTTTTGTGCTATTTTTGTATCTTCTTCTACTATCGCTGACCGTGTTGGGCTGGGAAGTGCCAATAGCTGCTGTC
>JAYRBT010000042.1:71948339-71973648 GCA_036023395.1 Myiotriccus ornatus
TTTCTTTTGTGCTATTTTTGTATCTTCTTCTACTATCGCTGACCGTGTTGGGCTGGGAAGTGCCAATAGCTGCTGTCCAAAGATCTTCAGATTCCTCAATGGCTGTGCCAAGGGCTTTTCAGACTGCTGAGTTTGTAGCCTCTGTGTGTGTTAAGGTGGACAGCAAAGTTAGTGTTGTGTATGTTTTTGTGAAGGAGCAATCGAACACTGGTTTGGGAGTGTAGGATTTGTTTGCCTGGCACACTTGAGGAAATCTGAGTGAGGAATTTGCCTTTTGCTATTTGGTCCCATCACATTCCTGAAATGAGACTTCTTTTTAACAACTAAACAGGCTGAAGACATGCTGACTTGATTGCCTGTATTTTTGGTGCCATGGGAATAGTCTTGTGAGCCCCCAAATGCTTCACTTTTTTTCCCCTCCTGCAGTATAATTTCCAGAGAGGCAAAGGGCAATTTATTTTATTTTGTTTAATTCACGGAAAAAAGACTGCAGTCTGCCAGCCTGGGCAGAGGCTTATTTAACAGCATGTGCATGAGAGCTTTGTAGCTGATACTGGCATTATCTGTATGAACCATAACCAATCAGTACATTTTTTGGATCAGAAAGATAAATGTTACTGAGTTTCTACCTTGCAACTTCTCACCTCCGTTAAGGTGAATTTAAAGAGCTCGATTGTTCCTCTTAGTGCTGTTTAAGGCTCAGAGTCCCTCAGAAGCATTCTCTTTGTTAGTCGACACACCACTACATGCAAGCAGCACAAAGGAGAACTCCTTATTCCACATTTCATTTCACATTTCAACAACAAAATCAATATTTGTACTATTTCCCTATTTTTGCATGTGTGTAATATTGGAAAGTTTTTTCAGAACCAAAATAACACAACTGAAAAGTTAAGACAGATGTCAAGAAGGCCACATTTCAGGCTGACAAAAGGGAGATTGGCCCAATTTTACAGCATAAGATGATATTAAAACACCAACTTTATTTTCTGAACACGTACATATCTCTGCCAAGCCTCACAGCCTCTTTGTGGCAACTTTTTCCTGGAAAGAGAAAGTAGCATGAACAAGGCTTTATTATCTGTTACTGCAATTTAAGCAGCATGAAGGAGAGCCAATGTTTGCCTCAGTGAAACTCTCCTCAAGTTATATATGAAGTTCAGGGCAAAATTAATTTGCTGTGGAGTTATTTAACCTGTTTTTTTTTTTTTTTCTCTGATAAAATACATATTATCAGGAAGAGTAATTTTGCTTTTGTGTAGAGCTGGTAGCTAGAAAGTGTATGGGTTTCATTTTAAAAAATGAAAAGTAATTTTTCAGAGAAAAAAAAGATTATGACCCACAGATCATCAGTAATCAGCCCAAGTATATTTTAACAATTACTGTTTCATTCAGTCATAGGATGATCAGTTTGAGATCTTTCACAGAAAAACTGAAAATCAAACTGCAATTACAGTAAATTGCCAAAACCGTGTTTGCTTGTAGCGGATTTATTTTTTAAAGATACTGCCTCTCTTGGTGTGCATAATATGCACTTCTCCACAGTGCATAAGTTTATCAGATAAGTGATTTCCATTAGGGAAAAATTATAAGCAATCTGGAAAGGAAGGAAAAGATTAGCAGTTAGCCTTGATCAATCCCTTTCTGTGCCTTGGAGCAAGGCAGGTAACTCTCCTAGCTCCTATTTTCCAGCTGTAAAATGTGGGTAATAGTTTCCAGCAAACAGAGTGACTCCTGTGAGGGTTAATGCATGACAGGCTGTATGATCAATGAGCAGTGGAGGGCCATATGGACCTGAAGACAGATTCCACCATGGCTGCCTTCTCCACATTAATTTGTAATAGCAGGCTTATTCTTTCAACTAAACCCTACAATCACATTTCTGCCAAGTTCAGTGTTGCTTCCAGTTTCAGTGAAACTTCACAAGCTGGAACATTGCCTACAGCTGACAGTGACATTTAAATGCAAGAAAAATCAGGCTTATGCATGGCCAAACCTTCTATAATTCCAGGCCCTGTCAGCCTATGGTGTGGGTTCTGGTTTAAACAAATAAACACCCTAGCTCATTTTCACCTAACCTTGGAAGAGTTTGCACTGCCTTAATGTTCTGCTCTGAATCCCCGGTGATACCTTCTGGGATCACGAGTGCAAAAGCAAATTAATTATAACTACATCAGGCACCTGGGCACAGTGCTATGTTTTTGCATAAGAGTATGTGGCCAGTTTAAGCCCTTCTTCTTTGTGCATGGGGACCAAACACAGTTTGATCCTCAGGGGAGGGAGGCAAGTTGCAATAAGAAGGACTTTGGAGACTGTACCAGAAAGTCAGGTTTCTGTGCCTACATGTCTAGTGGCCATAATTTTTGCATATGCATTTTTCCTGATTGAGGACCAGCTGTTTTGCAAGTACGAAGTTCTTTTACATTACTAACCAGCACAGAGTAAAAGAATCCACACAGGTGAGGCTTGAAGCATTTACTGTGTTTATCTTTGTGACCTTGGCCCAAGCCCACACGACCAGGAAACCCCCCCAGCCACCTGTGGAAAAAACAACACCTTGGTTATTGCTCTGGAGAGAAAAGATGCCCTTGAGCTGCAGTTCAGTGGCTTATCCAAAATCTTCCAGCTCCAACACTGGCTGGCTGCATGTGCAGCTGCGTGTTAGTGAAGAATTGAGCGTTGTGGCCTCTTGCCATGTGGTCAGGCTGACTCTGTTCACTGTACCTGCAGGAGAGTCCTGTCCACAAGGAGGTTATTCTGGAGCTGCCTTCTTGCTCCTTTATGTAGCACCACATGTATTTAACTGACCAGATAATCTTTAGGGGTACAAGATGTCATAAGGCGGCTGAGACACAGAGCGAGACCCATGTTTTGCCTCTTCCTTCCTGCTCACAAGTGAATTGCTTTTGCTGCTTAAATGCATTGTGTAGTGTTGGTTTAAAAGAAAAAAGGAAAAAAAAGAAAAGGACCAAAAAGATTTTTTCGTGACCTCCCCAGCAGAAGTAGGAGCTGACATCTGCCCTGGAGCCACTGCAGTCAGCATCTATTACATTCATGTCTGTATCTTTTCCCTACTTTGGTTTTTCCAGGTTAATGCGATTTTTGAATGCCTGAGCTGCAGGAACATTCATTCCCTGATAAAACACAGAGCTTCCAACTTTTCTTCGTTTAGTTTGTGCCTAAAACCTGCCTTGTCTCAACCAATCATGACCCCATGATTTCCACAGGCAGAATGACTCCAGGTTGTTTATCACAATTCTGACTTTCTAAGCAAATTATTCTTTTAACTTGAAGCGCCTGATCAGATCTTTCTTCCTACCTGAAGAAAGAGGTCCATCAAGGACCTGTCCCCTGGAAATCGTACAGAATGCAAGAAATGTTGTTGTTTTTCATGCACAAAAGAAAAAAACCTAAACTTGCATATTTTCAGTTCACAACAGCTTCCTCTGAGTAAACACCACACTGCAAAGAGAACAGTAAAGCCTCTGTGAGGAAGCAATGGGTTTTTAGACCTGCTGTGCATAATCAACCCTGCCTACAACCTAAGTGGGGTATACTGTGCTCTTAGGCCTGCCCTTACGGACGTTTCACCAGTGCAGACACAGGGCTGCAGATCTGTCAGTGAAGCTGCATTTGGTGTTTGTGCAGTAAGACCATACCTGGCCACGGCCCCACACAGGAAAAGTTGTACAAGGAAAAGTGAATTTTATTTTTTTTTTTGCTAGAACAACGGAGTCATTTGGGGCTTTGCTTGGCACAGCTATGCTGGGGAAATCACAATTTACCATGCTCCTAGTTGGCATTGCTGTTAGCAGAAGTTTGGATCGGAGTCCTAGTCTCACAGGACTCTCATAGCTCAGGAAGAACAGATTGCCTTTAAACTTACTGATCCCAGGCGACTCGGGTCTTTGGTGTTTTCTTGACAGCCCTGGGAGCTTGTGTGAGCTAGAATAGGCTTTTGCAGAGCTTTTGTAATGTACCATGATTTGTTTTAAACTGGAATATCCTTTCTTCATCTGTAACTGCTTCTACCACATTACTTTTCAGAGCAGATTTGAGTACTGCTTTCTCCAGAAGGTAATTTGTGACCATCTTTACTTTAACCCATAACCACTTATTTGTCTGAGATGAGAAATTTGCTAATAGTTAGGGAAATTGGATCTTTTTCCAGTTACCTTCCCAGCTTCAAATCTGGTGCAGGAAAAAAAATAAGTGAACCCTCCAAACATCCAGCACCCTGTCCTCTTAAAGAAAGAAAAAAAAGGCAAACCCAAATATAGAGAACAGAGGCAGAGAGTGCATTTCAGCATGAAACCTTCTATATCAGTCCTGCCAAGAAACACAACAGGATTAATTAATTTTGTACTTATTTAAAAACTTTAGTACTATGTTTGGTCCAAACCAAACAAAAACCGAAATAAAATTCCTCTTATGCTGAAATAATGTACAAAGGGGAGCATTTGGGACAGTCCACCTAAGAATGGACCACAACCATCGTCATCTTAATCCCATGGGCTCTACTTTACAAGTTTAGTTTCTTACATCACTTTCTCTACTTTTCCATTAGTTCTCTCCAGGTCATTACCAGTTGTGTTCAGATTCATAGTAAAGTCATTCTTAATTCTCTGCTGTTTGAATTTTGGCCTGCTATTCACTTTTCAGCCCTCATGCTGGTCTGTTTAGTGACATTCTGCTGGTGGGAGGACGCCCTTGGTAGACACAGGGCAGTTTTACTGCTCCTGAACCCTCTGTGCTTCTCTTCCAGAGGGGTGATGGATTGGCCAAGTGTCTTTGTACCCTGGCTGTACCTACCATGTGCCAGAGCTGAGTGAGTGTGAAGGTGTCCTGTCAGGCACACGCTTCTCTGCTTCAGTTTCTCTTCATCCCATGGCAGAGTCTCTGTACAAGGACCAAAACCACTGCTGATTTCTTGAATAGAAGGGAGCAGCCAAGAACAGATTTGGACAAATCTTCCCCCACTGTCTGTCTTACCTTGTCCTTTATGTTGTTCTAAATCAGACCTGGCCAGTGGATGGATCAGATCTGGTCTGTAATAAAGTTTTACTCTCCTCTCCTTCTGGCACAGCTGGCGGCACAACCGGATTGCTGTCACTGCTGTAAGGCTCTGGGAACAGGGAAAGAGATAGGGATAAAACAGAGAGTCAAAGTTATCAGGACAGGCTCAGCAGCAGAGCCATGTGAGCCAGCCCATGCTCCCCCAACACATAACGGGAAATGAATGTGGTCTCCACCTTCTGGGCAGCAGTGAAAAATTATCTGGGCTACAGTATATTAAAGTGAGGGAATGGCAGAGTCTCAAGGAGAGCACACCTGAATTTGAAGTATTTAATTCTCATTTTGATTTCTTGGCCATCCTTCTGTTGCATTGTGAGGAAAAATAGTTGTTATTCTTTTACAAGAAGCATGCTGACTATACAGTTTATGTTGACTTCTTGGAATCAGTAGTAAAGTCTAACCCAAAATCATGAGCCAGGTCTTAGAACCCTCCAAGACAACCTTAAAAATCCCAAGCATATTTTGCAAACTGAACCAAACATTTGGATCTCTCTTCCTTGGCTTTTCTGTTTTTAAACTCCCTGATACACATATTCCACCTTTCCTCTCTGTCATATGTGCTAAAAAATAATGTTTAAAAATATTTTTTCCTGTCAACAGCATGTAGAGCTTTAAAGAAAAAAAGGCATCAGGTATTATGGAGCTTGCAACAGAACACAGACAGCTGTTTACACATTACTGGGTATTTTTCTAAGAGTTTAAGGATGTCCCAGCTTTATGGCTAAAGATATTCTGAAGTGGTGTTGCTCATCTTTTTTTTGTCATCTTTTACCTCTCCTTTTCTCAGGAATCCTTGCAGCCATAGCTGTTGGACATCAGAGTTAGAAAACGTGCTTCTGGTCTTTGCAGCTTGTGATAGCAGCACTTTGCTTTAATAAGTGCTTTCAGATCTCTACCCATCAATCCTACTAACTGTTCTCGTCACAAATAGTCTTTACATTGGTTTTTTTTGTGGAAGAGATTGCAATATCAGTAGTTGCTTCAGCGAGAAGCAGATTAACAGCATTATCATCTGGTGCCAACATGTCATGCAACTGACACACATCACTTCAGATACATTCAAATGTATATGGGGCTGTGAAAATACAGCTTTTGCTCCTGTCGTCTACCCACACTACTCTCTAAACTTCATCTCTTGATAGGATTTTCAGGATTCCTGTCTCATTAGGGATGTGCATTTGTAAACTATTTAATCCCATGCAGGTAAAAGTCCCAAGACCCTTGACAAGAAAATAACCTTCAGCTTCATTAATGTCTCTTCAGAAACATATTCCCCTCCCCACCAGCTGGCAACGCTGACCACTAGTCTCCTCATCCTCAATCCTCAAATTCTTGCGGAGTTGCTCAGCTCAGCTGAGCCTGGGGGGATGCCTCTTGCCTTGAAGATTGCTCCCTTCTTTCACATCATTTGCTCACAGTTGGAAAGGGTGGACCAGCCAGTGTTGCCAAGGGACTACAAACTGTGAAGAAAGACACTGGCTTTATAGTTTGCCTATGTTCGATATAAATACCAGGGACAGATGAATGCCGTAACATTTCAGGACAAACTTATATTACACAATTTTACTAATATTACAGCAAAGCTGGTCGAACAAATTATCTAGGGGCACATCCCAAACTTATAGATGTATTTCCTGGAAAACCACTAGGCTTTAACCACCCGTTCAAAGTAGAAGAGTTTCTGGCGGCCGTGAGGATGGTGCTGCTGGATTGCAGGAATCTACAGCCCAGGCTCCTTCGGAAAGGGCTGCTCTCGCCTCCTTACCAAAGCAGCCTTTTATTAGTTAGCAATAGATGGCGCTCAGTTTCCACCTGTCCGACGCCGTCAGGCAGAAAATGTATTTGAAGTAATTAGGGCTGCGAGATAACACTTAAAAGGGTTACTGCTGAAGTTGATGAAAGTGTGTGGGCATGGAGAGGCAGGAGCGCCAAGATGCTTCACCAGCTGGAGAAGTCTTAGGTGAGATAGTCTGGCTGCCAGAACAGGCTGCCAAGATAGTCAGAGGGAAGGAGCCAGGAACTGGAGAACGATTTGCAAATTCTTGAGAACAGCTATCGCGATCCCCGAGCTGGCTGGGTCAGGTAATGCCTGTCATTATCAGCGATTGAGGATCCCAGGCCAGACGTGTTAAAATTCCACTAGAGATTCTCAGTCTAGTTGGTGGTTTGTCACAAACTCCCCTCATCCTGGGATTAACCCATTCCCCAGTGCAAGGGATATGCTTAAACTGTGTCATTTGGAGTGAGGATGGTCTGGCAGGACCAGAGCAAAAGGCTTCAACTTCCTGACAGTCCTGCTGGCTCATCATCTCATGGCTCTTGGTGCTTGCAGGTGTGGGGAGCAGACATAGTCATTTCTCACCTGAAGAAAAAGGGACAGGGAAGAGGCTTCCCTACTGAATTCTGTGTTTGTTTTTGGTGGCAGCAGGGAGTGCCTTCACAGCACAGGGCTCAGTGCTTGCAGTTTTCATTGCACTGGCTTTTTCTTTTGTATGATAGCTCAGCAACCCGGGGGTGACAGGTACATGTGAGGAAAAGGACAGGACAGCTTACTGCAATAGCGAATCACTCTTGTGCGTGCTGTGGAAATTATAAGAGGAGAGGCTGTCCTGCTGGGAGCCGGAGCACAGCTGGTGCCATATGGTCGTCTCCATGCTGCTCCGTTCGCTATCCTCACCTGGCCAAGCTGAGCAGCTGCCTGCAGTCCCCTCATGGATTTCTTAATGCTGTGCAGTCTGCCCTCACACAGGATCATGTCCGAAATCCCTGCTTTTTAAGATACAGACATGGAGTTACTTAGATTGGTGTGAAGTGCGTTTACCATTAGGTGGGTGTATGTGTATCGCGTGCATGGCAGTTGTGGGTACCAGTAACCCTCAAATGCTTTGCCAAAATGAGATACGTCATGAAGATCACTGAGAAACTTGTTTTCTTAAAGAGTTTCCCCACACACATACAGATGCACCTGAACGTAACCTGCAGGACCTTTTTATTTCCATCGTGGAAAAATCTCTTTCTGCGTTTCCCAGAAGGCTTCTCCTTAGAGCTGCTTTGCATAATGGAGTGAGATAAGTTGGAGTGTTTTGTGGATGATGGCTGCACTGTGCATGCTTTGCAGTACACTGGCTTCTTTATTAGGTGAGCAGGAGCTGGCACTGCTGGAGCCAACACAAGTAAGGGTGTGCAGGAAGAAAAGGTGTAGCCCACAAAATGAAATCCTGAGCAAGGATGTGAATCAGGCATGGAAGATACAGAAGATACAGAAACGCAGTCTCAAAGCAAGGGACATGGGCAAATTATACTCAGAGGCACACCATTTGAAAATTAAAAGTAAAATGGAAATCTTGTATCAACTTTACAAAATCCTCCAAATTTGTCAGATCTGACTCTATGTCCAGTAGCTCATCAGGAAGAACCAGACTGTGACTTGCCTTGTGTGAGGAAAGGCATTCAGGTTTGTGAGGCTCATCTGAACTCTCCTGCATCCTCCAAGTCAAGTGAATGTTGCAGTATATAATAATCCTCCTCCTAAATAATGCCTGTTGTTTTGCAATATGACTCTTCACCAGTTTTGCACCATTAAAGCAAAGTGTAGTGGATTCGATGCTTGAAATACGGAGCCTAGAGGTTAGAAGCTCTTCTGCCCCTCTCCTTGCCTTTTATCCCTCAACAGAGCTTTTCACCCAAGACTTTGGTTCTCTCTCCCTGTTCCTCTGGTAGAGCTCATCTTACAACAGTGGTGTGAAAAGGATTGGTTCCATCTCTGATCAAAGATCTAATCAGAGGTGGTATTGGTATTACTACTATTATTCTGTTACTACTACTGCTGCTGCAATGGTATCTCTCTACAGTACTTTGAAAGTGAAAATATTGACATAGATTAAAGACAGTTAAAGGAGTCCTCCTGCCATCAACCCGCTGTTCCCTACTTGTGCTTGCAAAGCTGTCTTCTAGAAACACTTGGAAAGCACTGCCTGTCCTTTTTGGCAAAAATCTTAAAAGCTCCAATGCCAGAGGCTCTTAAAGGCTCTTAAGTGGCAGAGTTTTGTTTATAAAGATACCAGGAAGGCTGCAGTGCTTATCTAAGATTCTAAGACATTCTGATACTCAACTGGTGTCAAACATAGACCATTTCACTTTGGTTCGCCAGCCTGTGGCTTCGGCAGCTCTGCTGAAGGGTTTGTAAATGCTCATCTTCAGGGTGGCAGCTCATGTTGTTCCGAGGAGAGAAGAGGTGGCTCGTGCCACCAAGCAGCAGGACACTCCTCTGCTTTTTTTATATGGTCAGACAAAGGGTGTACAGAGCAGAGCCTCAGACCCATAAATCCAGTGTAATTAAAATACTGGACGTTAACTGTTAAATGTACTCCGAACAAAAAGGCTCTGAAAGAGATATTAAAAAAAAAAACAAACCACAGAGTTTTCACTTACTGCTAAATGAAGCAATAAATGCGCATACAGTCAGTGATGAATCCTAATTATTATTCTGAACTTCTGCCTTATTAGTAACGTACACTGGCTGGTGACCGCAACAAGCTGCAAGAGGCAGAAGGGATTCTCCAGTATCTCCCTTTTTCCAGAAGGTGTTGCTATTATACAGCTTTGTTACAGACTCACAAAGTCATGTAGAAAGCAGGGTGGAATAAAATGTGGTAAGGCTGGATAAAAAAAATGTAAACCATACTAAGTATATAGAATTCAGTCACAAGGATTTCTATTATGCAGGGAAAAGAGAGCCTTTAGTGTAGTGTGTGTCCACTGTATAAATAGTTCGGCAAAATGTAAACACCAAATATTTCCACCAGAGATCTTTGCAACCTCACATACAGTAGCTCTACTTTTCTTTTTCATTAAGGACTTCTTTTAATAAAGAGGCTTTTGTGGACTGAATTGGGAAAAATAGCAGCCACCTGTAACTTTTTTTTTAAGCCTAACAGTACATACAGTACATCTATCAAAAGCAGAGGAATTTGAAACCTGCAGACTTTTTAAAGAAGCAAGTTCCACATATGATATAAAACAAATGCCATGTGTGCACCAAGCCAAGCAAATTAACAAAAGGGCAGGGGCACTTCCAATATTGCTTAAATAACTCAGGCTTAATAATGAGCTCTTTTCACACAAGCTCACAAAAGCTGAAATGTGTTTAAGAAGAAAAACATGCATTTTTATTGTATTGTGTGGCAAGAACCCTGATTTTTTTTTTTTTTAATTTTTTATTAAAAGCCATTAGCCTAAGCACACGAATTCTCTATGGGGTTTTTGCCAGTGAATGTTGCACCTTGGTGTAGAGCTGTTCTCTGTGGATAAAGGGGAGAGACTGGTTTTTCTGGACTGTTATGTATGGCTGGCTTGTCAGAAGTACTCTCTTGAGCTCCCTTCCCCACCAGATAGGCATCACAGAAGTCCCCTGAGCGTTACTTTGTTTTTTATCAGTGTTCAGGGGGAAGCCAAGTGTTATGTGGGTACAGAGAATGATGAAGTGCAGAGGCTGGTTTGGAAAGAGGCAGAATTTGCTCCATTACTGCTAGAGGCAGATTGGTATCTTTGGACACTCAACAGTTCTGTGTGTAAAACTGTGAAATGTTCCCAAAGGTAGCACCTTTAGGTCAGGGCAAGTGTATTCAGCTAAATTCTTCTTTGGAGCTCATAGGTCCCTTATTTTTCACAGCCCTAGATAACTTACAAAACCCTTAAAGTGACCTTTCAACTCCAGCTCATGGTGAACCATGGTGGTGCTTTACAGAGATCTAGAGTCATTAGGGTTTCCTTAAATAGAAAAAAAATATTTTTAACATGATCATGCTTGTGTTTTTCAGTTCAGTGGAGAGTGACAATGAGACACCAAAGGACAAAAAGATACCAAAAAAGTGACTCAGGCAGGAAATTTAAAATTACGCTTTGGTTGATAAAAACAGTCCTTTGTATAGAACTCTTGGGCCCCATCTTCACTGGCTCTGAATAAGCAATACATGTCACACATTGCTTTTCCTATTGGCCTTCATTTAAACTTCTCAATTTCCTGTGGCCACATCAACATTAAAAGATCTTGTGCATAAGACATTTGTTGCCCTTCTACATAAAAAACATAGGACCTCTGCCACAAATCCACCAGAGATGAACTTGAGCTCCTCTGTCCCTGTGATACAGGACTCTCTCTGATTACAATATCGAAAAATCACTGTCTTTTGACTCCAGCCCTGTCTGAGTGTGTACAGCCTGAGATTAAGGACTGAGATATAGCTGTGCCAACGCTATACTTGCCAGGTATCTGGAACTGTTGATGGCTTGCTCTGTGTCTCAGGTGTTACAGAGGCTTCTGCACCAACTGCTCGAATGCAATTGGCATTCAAGAGATTCCAGAAATCCACCAGAAATTCTCCAGGTGACATTTTGTCAATGCCAGGGGGCAAAGGTGTGAACAAGAGCCATCTGCACCCACTAGAGACTGTATCATGGTAGGGGAACCTTGAGAGTCAGACAGGCTTTATTGTGGTCCCTTTGTGCTTCCATAGTATCAGCCAAGATTTTCCCTCTAGTTAAAAGTGCTTTGCAATCATTATGAAATAACTACATGATTTAAGATTTTGTTCCCCTTTGGATAACAGAAATATGTCAGAGAAACTGAGATGACCAAGAATCACAAAGTCACACCAAGGATGTGAATAGAAATGATTAGTTCTCAGTTCCTTTTTTTCCAGCCATGGGATTTTGTTGTAATTTAGTAGTCTCCTCTTTTCTTGCCATGAAATTAGATACAGCTTTTTGAGACAGGGGCATCACCTTTCTTTCTGCCTGTTACAGGCCTCACTAATTGTTATCTCTAGGGACATAACGAGTATCATGAGCATTACTGTTGGACTTTCAGCTGCTCAGCTATGTGATTTCAGTGAGCTTGAATTAGAGCCTGAACCTCGATTCAGCTTTAAATGCAGCAGTTCAGATGTACAACCATGTCATCCTGGATCCACAAGCTGCTGTGCATCAGCTGGGTGATGGCAGCAGGTTGGATGCTGAGGCCTCATGCTGTACCAGTTCCTCAGTTTTACTGGTCATTTCAGAAAGATATGTCTCCATGTACAGGCTACAGTGGCATTTCCAGCTTACCTGAAGTGCAGCTGTTACGGGTATTCTCTGCTATCATACTAAAAAGTGACTTATTTTTGTTAAGTATTTCTGAGGCACCAATATTTGTCAAACTAAATAGCTTAGTGAAATATATGAGTTTGCACATCAGCCAATATAACTAAACAGAATGAGCCATTATCTTTTTTCTTTCTTCACCTTTTCCACTTTGAACAGTGTTGGGATTTTAGATCCAGCTGTGGCAAAGAAGGTAGATTGTCATTATACAGTTCATGAAACAAGACACCAGACTTTGGAACAAAGTGTTTCAGCTCTGAAACAGGTTATGCTGTTTCGACCAGTGGCTCTGAAGTAGGGCTGTTTGAAATTTGGTTGGTTTTCCACATTTATTTATTTATAAGGTTTTTTTAATCACTTTTTACGACAAACAACATAGAAAAAAAGATGTATTTTTCGATTTACTCAAGAAAAAAATTGTTCCCCAGTCTTTCCCAATGTTCTTTCTTTTCAGTACAATAAGAAAAAAAAAAGGAAAACAAGGAAAGGGAGAAAATCAAACAGTTAACAAAATTGCTTTAAACTGAAGACTCTTTAAAGAGCAGAGCAGTTATTTGCAAAATACTCCAATTTTTAAACAAAAGATGGTGAGTTTTTTTAAATACCAAAACAGCCTTCAGGACAAAAGGTTGTAACCACCTTTACTCGACTGCTATCTACGTTGGTGCTCTTTTCCCTGACCTGGCTCTGCATTACTTGCCTGCCATAATAAAGTATAAAACCATCTTTAGTGAATGCAGAGTCCCTTCTCATGGCTGGCTGCTTTCTTGACCTGGTGTGTGGTCTGGTTGAAGATGAGACAGCTGAAAATAATGACTGTCACAAGGTGACAGTAACCCCTTTCTGATCTCAGACGCCCTCTCAGCTCTCCTGGGCAGGCAAGTCCATTCTCAAAAACAAATGGACTGGGCATTTCAAAGGCCTCTTCTGGGCAACTGCCAATACATCAATTGGATTTCAAAAACAACCCCTGATATACCTCTAGCAATAAGAATAGGCCCTCCTGAATATCCCTGGAACAGAGAAATCCCTGGTCTCCGGTTCGACCAGCACAGGTCCCTGTTGTCTATGTGCAGCCTGTGTCTGGTGAGGAAGCTTGTTATGCCACCGGCTGTAGAAGCCAAAGGAAAACAATTGCATCACACAGGGATTTTTTTTCTGCCATGCAGGAGAGGGCAGGCTATGCAGCAGTCATCAAGCTGCAATCTGTAAGGTTTTGTTTTGTTGTTCAGTGCTGAGCAATGTGGTCAGACACCAGCACTCCGCCACTGAACTCTGTGTGTCCCAGTTCCGGCTGTTTGTGGTCTCTGTGTCTGTCTGCTGATCAGTGCTTTGAGACTGTGTGCTTTATTGCCCTCCAGTCAATCTAGATTTTAACGGGGCTCCTCTAGGGCTCTTCTCTTGACTGTTTCAAACATAACCCTCACAGACAGAGGGGAGAGTCATATCACCCTTCCTCCTTTATTCCACACCCTTGTGGCACCTATAGCAGGGCAAGGTTGTTGTTGCTCTCCCTAGTACCAAGGAGCATCCTGGCTGTGTGAGCTTTCCTTGTGGCAAGGAGAGAGCAAGGGAAACCAGGAGGAAATTCATCTGTGATTTTCAATAAACAGACAAATTTTGCTGGGGAAATGGCCCTTACATGGTTTACTGGCTGGATTCAGCAGCAGGGGGGCCCACAGTTAATGAGCTCTGCCTTTGCCACTGGGTTTTACAGCAGCTGGAGCCATGTCCCAGGGGAGGCACAGATGATTCAGCTGCTGGACAAACAAGGAATTAACACAATAATATTAAGCAAGAAATATCACCATGAGCTCCTACTTTTTTGCCCTCTCCCCTTCCTTCCCTTACGTAAGGCTGTATTAAAAAACAGACCTTGGCTGATGGTTTAGAGAGAAATGTTTGACATATTGAGATGGATAATTTGGGCTAGTGTTAGGGCTGCCTTTGGCCAGGGCACGGTTGGGAAGGAGCCTCCTCAGCTGTGCTGGGTGCTCATGCATGGCCAGAAGTCCTGCCCACCTCCAGCTTTTTTGGCATGCCATGCCAGAGAGAGCTTACTGTGTGTAACCATAGCAGCATTCTGGGGGCAGCCCGAGGAGGAGTGTGCATTTGCCTCTTGTGTGCTCTGAGACCTGAAGGGAACAGCTGGGGGAGGATGGTTAGATGTGCCACAGCATCACCTCATCCCAGTGGGGAGAAATCCTTCCTGAGCCTGAGGGAGAGCCCTGAGGGAAGTAGCTCCTTCTCCCTGCTGCCCCAACCCTCGCCCCTTCGCAAGCAGTGGCTGAAAATCTGCTCAAGGCCAAAACAGTGTTAGTGGGAAGCTGAAAAACGTGCCAATGCACAATCCCTTTGCTGGTTTTCAGGTTCTCAGTGCACCAGTGATCCATACTGCTCTTTGAATTGAGCTGACCCTGAAAAACTTCTTTGGCTGATAAATGAAGTGAAGAATATCTCAACCTGTCTGTTTAGGAAAAAGGCACAAGAGGGACACCTGGCATTCCTGCACTTTCCTTCTCAGTCCTGACAAGTAAATGACTGATGAAGTACCTGCATATTGTCTCTCCTTATGTGATCCAACATGCCACAGGATCTGCTTTTCACCTGAATTATGAAATGGCCACCCCAGGGAGAGACATTTTACTGAGGAAGCAACCTCAGATGGGGATCCTACTGACACAGATTAGGGAGCACCTACAGCATCAGTCCCTTCACATTCAGGTCTGATGTGAATCACCTGCTCTGGACTGAAGCCCTTCCTCATTCAGTCGATACTGACACATTAAAAAATACTTATATACCACAGTGGATGAGAGAAATGTGCAGGCTATTCATATAGACAAACATGAGCCATAGAACAATGGTCTTCAAAACTATCAAGTTATTCTTCCTACCAACCAGGCTGGTACAAAGAGAAGTGGATTGCTGTTGTTATCTAACTAAAAATGCCCAGGCAGCACTCAGATGAAATCCTGTGCTAGATATAATCCGTGTTTTCATAGATCAGCCCACCATGTCAGCCAAGAATGAGGTGCTGGGCATTTGAACAACATGCATTGCCCTCACAATTGGAAGGAAATTATTTGTGATCATAGTTGTCCTTCACTATTCCTTAGTATTATTTAAGGCTCCCATTTCAATAATGCCCTGAGGCTTTGATTAAAAACTGGCAATGAATAGAGTGCAGTCAAACTGCTCTTGCTCTTACTGCAGTTGTACCCTGTCACTGGAGAAAACACCTTTCCCTCAGATGCTCTCCTTTTGCAGGTCTTCCTCTCCTTTTCCTAGTCCGCAGGCGTGTTGGCAGCTTTCCCTCTGAGGAGTGGGATGTGCTTCCTGGACACCTATCCATCACCTCTCACATATCAGTCACAGTATTTATTTTTGATTTGCATGTGCTTTTGGAGATGCAAAATGCTGAGCATATGCTAACTGCTATGAGTAGCATAAAGTAGATGGGAAAAATAATGTTGTTCTTTGTCTAGAACTTCAAAAATATTAAAAACTGCAACATGTTATTTACATTTTATTCTTGTTCTGTAATACCATTAAGAACAGATATCTGTCTTGGGACTTACTACGTTGCTTTGGTTTACTATCCTTGTCACATCCACTGTGCATTGTATGTTTTGTAATTGCCATGCCCATTTGTTCTGCCCAGCCACTGATCTTGAAATGAAATGTCCCAAACCTCGATGCTTACTCTTTGCCCAGTAGATGCCCTGGTAGAATGTGGGATAGCAATAATCCAAGTGACCTCCTGCAATTTCTGTGAGACAAAACTTTGCTTAATCCAGTCAGTAAAAAACCGGTACAAACAATCAGAAAGTATTTTAAAAGTAGTAAAGCTTGACACAGCCTACCTGAGCCTGACCACTTAAATGAGAGATGAGATCTCTCTGAGTATCAGTCTTTTCCTCATGGAAGTTGTCAGGCGATTGCTCTTCTTCAGATGGAGAAACGGAAGGAAAATGGAAAACTAGTCTTGGACAGTTGGTTGTCTGGGCTTCAGGACTGACAAAACTGGAGGTATAACTTGCCTGAGCCAAGAAATCAGGATAGATTCAATTCCTTCCCCAGAACTCACTAGTTCTCCTAACTGAGGCTGTCAAGTAGTCCTTTATCCTCCATGGCCTACTGTTAAATTCAAGCAGGATGCAAGAAATACACCAATACCTGTGTCATATCAACTAGTGAATGTTATTCTAGTGCAGCCCACTAGTCTTCACACTTAAACAGTCGAAAGAATTGATCTTTCTATCACTACAGCTAAACATATGATATTCAGTGTCCCCAGGGAGATATAGGTCATCTGTAACAGAAACACTTTAAAAATCTGAAGAAAAGAAAAATATTGTAAAAGTGTCTAGATTAAGGAAAGTGGAAAATTTGATGGAACATGCAGGACAAAGTGTTTGAAATAGAAAACAAATAAGGAGATTGGGAATGTCGATTATAATTCTAAGAGAGAAATAACTGGGGCGTTTATT
The DNA here is from genome assembly GCA_036023395.1 of Myiotriccus ornatus. Classification (NCBI taxonomy): domain Eukaryota; kingdom Metazoa; phylum Chordata; class Aves; order Passeriformes; family Tyrannidae; genus Myiotriccus; species Myiotriccus ornatus. The sequence continues at coordinate 71,965,052 of JAYRBT010000042.1, forward strand.
ATTTTTCTGTCTCTCCTAACAAAAATAACTGTTGCTCAGTTGGTTAGAGCATGGTGCTAATAACACCAAGGTTGTGGGTTCCATCCTCATATGGGCCATTCATAAAGAGTTCGACTCAATGATCCTTGTGGGTCCCTTCAACTCAGAACAATCTGTGAAAATCTGTGAAATTGCACAGAAGCCCTCTCCATTTGTAAAAATGGTTTGTTTAATTTACAAGGCATTTGTGAAGCATGTGATCACTATGGAGTTATAATGCTCACAAACACCACCTGTTGAAGAAACTAAGTGTTAATATTTCCTAATTTCACAGGGAGAAATGGATAACGAGGAGATTAGACACAGACTAGAGACTGAAAACCAGGCATTCCTGCTTCCTGTGCCTTTGTCTCCAATGTTACTCCATGAAATGAAGATGTCCTTTCCTCTACAAAAAACATAGGATGCAAAAAAAATTCCAGAAAAGTTATTGATGACAGCTCAAAGAAAAAATACGCTGTAAGCAGTAAGTATTTACACTCCAGTATTTTCCACATTTTGCTTTGCTCGTCAATATTGATCCAATCCCATGAATGTTTGCAATGTTTCAATACAGTATGATGTCTTTTTTTAGACTCCTGAGAAAACTTTGGGATCTTAGCAGGAACTCTTTGTTTTTCTGGGGGGTGTTTTTGTTTGTTTTCTCTCATGTAATACATTAAAGCTAACTAACTTGTTGAAAAGTTTTTTGAAACTCAAGAAGTCAAACGGTTAATTGAATTATGCAGGTCAAGGAGCTTCTGCCTTCCCTCACATCTTAGTTAGCTATTTACAGCTGCTGTGAGTACGTGAACAGCTCTGATCCTGTAATATTTAGATACTTACTTTGTTATAAGTGATTGTTCAATGTGAAGTGTGGTGAAAAATCAGATCTTCTGTCTTCTCTGAGCTTTGCTAGGATGGGAACTGGATGGTCCTCCTCTTCCCTGGTAATAATTCAGTGTCATTTTTCGAGTGGTTAGTTTAGCCGAGTGCATTCTAATCAAAGTTAGCAGGAAAATAACTATCTGTTAAGTTAGATGTCCTTTTTTGTTTGGGTTTTTTTTGTGGTTTTTTTTATGGTAAATGTTGGAACAAATCGTAACCCATATTGGTTCTGTAATTAAGATATGCATATGTTGGCTCCAAAGATCCCTAATTACATGTGCTGTTAGAGAGAAGATAGTTGTATACAGTTGCTGCAGAGAGAGCAGAGGAGCTTAATCTGAAGTATAGGGAAAGCTTAGAAGAGTAGCTTTGGACCACCATTTTTCTTGTTAGTTCCTATCCACAGAAATTACTGAAAGCATGCATTATCGTACACATTTTATTTTTAAAAAGGATAGATATTTATATCTTGGATGTAGCTTTTCAGCTATGGATTTCCTCTTCTTGATTAAATCAGCGACTCCCATGGATTTTAATTGATACTGCTCCTGCTGAAAAGGGCTTTCATTACATGATTTCTTTCATGCAAAAACTCCTGAAACATCCCAGACTCAATGAGCCAAGTTCAGCACCATAAGGGACCCTTAAGGCCAAGTGCACAACTTCGTCAAAGAAGAAGGGTGGGGGTGCCAGATGCACAGTAAAAATCTCCCGTAGGAATTCTTCCTTTGTGTTGATGAGATGTCAGAACACAAGGACCAGGAAGCACATGGCATGGGGATAAAAAGGCAGGGTGCCATGGAGCTTCAAGCCACAGTGTACGAGAGGCTTATGGCAGACTGCAGAAAAAGAGCAGTGCTGAACTGGGTTAGACACACCAAGACAAAATGGCTACAGCCTGGCAGTGACTAAAAGAGTACTTTTAAAATTATCCGTGTGGATGGGTGCCGCCCGATGATGTAGGCAGAATTTTGAAGTGATGCTTCCTGTCTGGGCACTGGCAACCTTGCAAACAGCAAGAGTTAAAAATTAAAAACCTGAGGACAAGTCAAAATACACTCCCTGTCTGTAAATTGAAAAAGTACTGCTTCAAGCTCAGCCAAATCTGGCTGCTCCCTTATCCCCCACAACCACCATCACAATAACAGCAGCTGATTTTCCTCACACCCACCTCGGAGATTTCTGGGGGTTTTGGCCAGGTTTGCATCCCCATATGATTCAGCCTACTTTTACTTATGTTTAGCGCATTGTGTAATAAGTAAAGCTTACATAAGCTGGGGACTGTGGCTCCAGCTTCTCAAACCTTCATCAAAAATAGGAGATCAGAAGCAGGATAGCAACTCATGTAGTTTTTTTCTTTAGCACAGATACAAAATTAACTGTCTTTGGACTAAAGGCTCAGCTATTTCAAATCTGTGTAGAACCATTAATTCCTGCTTAATCAAGCTAATTTATACCTTGCTGAAGGTCTGGTTCTCATCAGTAAGTGTCCCAGTGTTGAAATCTTGACAGTAACTAGTCAAAAAGGACAGGGATGAAATTTTGACACATTAAATTCAGGGGGAATTTTCTCATTACCACCAGATAAACCCTTACCTTACCCCAGAACAACCAGCTATTCAAAGTGAAAAACAGACCCCGCTGTGTATCTCGGTTCCTGTCCTGAAACTGTTCCCATTAGAACAGCCAGCAGTCCCTGCTCCAATTCATTTTATCTGGAAAAGGTAAATACAAACCGCCAGTTCCTTACAAGATGATGTCTGAGTGTCTTACTGAGCTGATACAAACACCAATCAGTGAGCTACAAATGCTTGGAACATTTTCATAAAGTCCAGACCATAATATGATTAACTGGGTTGCTCTAGCACCTTTAACAGCCAAGAATGCGTTTCCCTTGCAATAGGTATTGCAAAAATAAGGTAGGAAAGCTTATGAAGAAGTGAATATTATCTACATGATATCTACTAGCCTGAATGATGTATTCTAAAGGTTAAATTAATTCCAGTGGTAACTTTTAGGGTGACATTTCTTCTAAAAATAGACGTACTTTCAGTTGGTGGGTGAGTCTGTGGTCACTGTTAGATTGATGTAGATCCAGAACTGTGTTGCTGAACTTAATAGTTATTGTAAAGTTATGCTGTAATGGAGATCAGTCTGGTCTTGTGTTTTAAAACATCTGAATTAGGGAAAGTCTAGTGTTTTTTACTTCATGCAATTGATAAAAGTATTTCTAGTAATGAAGGAGTTAAAAAATACAGCATGAAAAGGGCTGAGCTACAGCCCTGGCAGCTTCTGTATTTAAGGATTTATTTTTTTTTCAGTGTCTCTGCACCTTAAAGTTTTTTGTTGTTGGTTTTCTTTTTTTTTTTTTTTTTTTGCTTTTACAATTTAATCTTTCACATAATGGGACAGACACAAAGCCTTGGTTGGAAATCTCCCCCTAGCCTGTTGCAATATTTATAAAGCTGTGGTTTTTAAACATGCTGCAAGATGGGTTTAGTAAAACAAAAGGCATTATAATTTATTGTTCCAAGATTATTGATTCAATAAATTAACAATAATTTCCATGGAGGGCAGGAGCCCTGGCACTATAAAAGTTTATTTATCTGCACTTTAACTAGCATTGATTAGAGTATTCAAATTGTCCCAGTGCTGTATAATTGCTCTTTATAGGTGGAATGTCCTCTGCTGTGCAGGAGACAGTAAAATAAACATTCAGCTAGAAGTGACAATGGCTCTTTTAAAAGCCAAGCCAGGTTTTTTCCTTTTTTTTTTCTTTTTTTTTTTTTTTTTTTTTAAGAGGGAAGAAAGAGTTCGTGTAATGCTTTAAAAACACCGCCAGCTTTAGCCAAACTACCTTGGACATTGCAAGGACAGACAAGCAAAAGGTTGCTAAAGGTTGCTATTGTTCCGAGAGGCACAAGATATAAATATAATAGTTATATCTTTATATTTGACTATCTCCAAATGAGAAAGCCTTTTCCTGCTGCTGTTTTAAAGTATTCCTTTTGCACTGAAGTGCCAGGTGGAATTTTTTTGTTGCACATGCTTTTGCCTTTCTCCTTTTTGTTTCTAAAGTGCCCATTGAACCTGTTCAAGGTAACTGTGAAGCTATTGTAGATATGTTAATAATTCAAGCAAAACAAGCCATACTTCCTGATTCACATTCACCGTGCAGGGCTGCTCAGAAAGGAACATTTTGCCACCATGGAGAACAATAGCTGGTTTAGTTCACAGGCATTTGTGTTCTTCTCATGTAAAATACTTAAGACAGTTACATTTTTTAGACGTGGAGTTATGGCAGGTCTGTCTTCTGATACATATGATAACACTGCTTTTATTTTACAACTCTGTTGATGGAAAAGATTAACAGCACCTTTTCCCTCTTTTGGTTTTAATAAAACATCCAACTGCTAGAAATGTCACTTAAACCACGAGCTTGCAATAATGAAAACAAATTATGCATCTTAGTAACCCAAGGTGGATGATTAATGCAGGCTTTAAATGATTGTTTGTGTTAAATTGTTTCTCCAAATGCAATTCAGGAATTTGAAGTTGTCAGATTAACTGCTGTATTTACTGGTCTGTTTGATTAGGTGAGCATAGTTTTATATTCCCTCTTGGAGACCTAAATAGCAACCATTTCCTACCAAAACAGCACACAAAACAAAGGCCCCATTCAGAGGACTATTCAGAGTGGGCAATGCTCTATAGCCCTTTGTATCCTGAAACAACATGGTTACTGAAGTGCCTCTAAAAGGTACAACAAATTCTTAAAAGAAAATAATAATGACCATTATAATAACAGTTGGAATATTATATTTTTGTCTAAAGGTGAATATAGTTCATCATCAATTAATGGATTCATTTAATTATTGAGCTTAAAGACATCTCTCAGAGGCCTTTATGATTAATACTGTAAAACAGGGTTTAATGAATGCATTTAAAAGGATGGCTAATATTCATTTGAAACTGTAATCCACACTGCCAGAGTTTGTCCACTCTGTACTCTTTTCATGAACATCCATGGAGTTGAATTTTAATAAGCATTCATAGGAAATGAATTCTAGGCTTGAATGTGCAAATTTTTAGCTAAAGTGAATTTTAATTTCTTTTTCTTTGGGACTTCTACACCAGAAACTTGGCCATCAGAGCCAATCAGGGAATAGAAAAAAATGTGTCATGTGTCTTCTTTCTCTTTTTCCAGTCAACAAGTGCATAATAAGCACAGCTTGAACTTCGATCATCACAGCTCAAATATCAAAACAAATGAAGTGTTTACAGTAGATTTTGATTAAAATTGTATAGTGCCTTTCTATGTCCAGATTAGATACTAGGCATTTTTCTCTGAGTTTGATGATAAGTGTTTTATACATGCACTTTTCAAGAGCAGCTGACTACCAGCTCTGCTGGGACAGTGGAAAAACACTGAGGAATAACAAATATTAATAACTTGTTGGTATTTCTGGGCAAAGCCAACCTGATTGCCACATCATTCCTGAGAAGGGAGGGAAATCAGAGGAAACAACATCCTTCACCTTCTCTTGGTGCAATTTCTTTTATTCCTTTTGAAAGATGACTAATGGTAGGAAGAAACAACTACCAGTGGAGGTGGGAGAGCTCTGCCTTCAGCATCCCCTGCTGGTGGTCAACAGTGCAGCTGGAGGAAGGCCAGAATTGTATGGAAAGACTTTGTTATGGGCACGCTTGCGTGCTATCCCACTTGATTACTTTCGGAATTGGAACACCCAAACTGCTAGGCTCAGTGCTGGTTTCACATTGTGCAGAGAGGACAGAGAGACTGGAGCTGTTGCAGGAGGGAACGTGGTTTCACCAGAGCAGGAAGGTTCTGAGTAAGAAATTGTTGGGAGAGAGTATTTAAAAAAAAAAAAGCCTTTTCTTGCTCTCTTTCTACACTGGATTTCCCAGTGTATGACCACAGCAGGAGACAGGATAGTGAGACAGATGATTTGACCCACTGCAGGTGTTTTGCTTATATTTTCTTGGGATAATGCTTTCTAGGAAATGTGGTCCCTTTTGTCACTCATGTGGACATAGGTGGAGTAATGCAATATACACAACACTGGATTTAGGGAGATCAGAAAACATCTACCTTCACAACTACTTCTTTTGCTGGTTTGAAGGAGTCAAACGTCATATGGGATGAATGCCAATGAAATTCAGAGAGGTTGTTATGGTTTTCCAGCTCAGGAAGCTATAAAGTCTTCAGCAGTGCTGAATCCAAAGCATCCTTGATTGTATCAAGCATCTTCTCAGATTTGGCTGTTGTGCTTCCCTCACCCTCATTGAGAAGTACATGATGCTCTGCCTGGTTGGCAAAAAAATGTATCTCTAGGAAGTTTCTATGGTTCTGTGCTCTGGATTACTAAAACCCTACTAAAGCAGCAGACTACTGGAAAAATCCAATGAATGTGTTCCTGGCTATGAGGTCACATGCTCCTTCTCCATAGATATTTGAGTTAGAGAGTTAAAAATCTTCAGGCAATGCCTCTGCAGTCTACTTTCTAGGACCCCGAGTGAACTATGTTGAGTGGCTGTCAAAAGTGGCCATACTACTTCCCAGCTTGCCTCCTAGCTACTGGCAGTAAAGGGGACAGCTGAGGTGGTGGCTGCATCTTTGTATCAGGGGTGAGACAAGGATGGCATAACTGGGGGTAGCTCAAGAGCTGGGAAACTGCTAGCTGGAGGACATCCACAGGGTTCTCAAAAATATCCTGAGCATTGCGGGAAATTGGACACTCAAAGAAAAACTCCATCACTGAAATCAGTTATGTGATTTGATGCTGCAACAGTCTCAAGGACTAGATGGCTAATTGCAAACGTATAAGCAAAGGGAGGAGCCTTCTCCATCATGTAGGAATGCTAGAGCCCTGGGGAAAAAACAGGACATCTATTCGTTACATGTCTTATATTTCAGTTAGGAATTCACAGCTCGTAAGGGTTCATATCCCTAAAGAAGAAATGAGTATATTTCAGCTCATAGTGAACTATTTCTTCTCCTTTTCTGCAGTGCTCAGGGGAAAGTACTTGCACCAGCCACATACAGAAAAGCAGCCTGGGAAGCTGGCCTGTCATTTTAGTTTGAAGGAAATACGGATCATAGCAAACTGCCCTGGTGATACCTTCTGCTATTTATATTCACATTTCAAGTAAATTAGTTCAGCTGAGGTGTGTTGCTAGAAGTGCTTCAAGCTGAGCAACTGGACATCAACTTCCAGGAAAACCTGCTTTGGTGCCTGGAGTCGGCCTGTTGGCTGGTCTGGGCGTCAGATGCTTGCCCATACACGCTTTCCCTCTCTGGTTGGGCTTGCCTTTAAAGATGACCCTCACCCTCTTTTACTTAACAGTTTACTGATTAGTATATTTGTTTCCCCTTCCTTCTGACTGCCAGTGAAAATGTCCTTTTCCTTGACTGATTATTACACGTAAAACATGATCCCTAGAGAATCCGAACTCTCCCCTTTGTTGAGGAACTGCCAGGTCAAAAAACTTCAACTTACTCAAAGTGCTTCTCTCTAGCAAAGCAAAACAAGTCCAGTCACACTGAAGGCTCTCAATTCCTGAAGGCTGTTCCACAAGAGCAGCCACCTCGGAACAGAGCACTCAAATGGACTGTTCAAAGACCAGTGGAGCAACTCTGCAATCATGAAACAGAATTTGCACAGCCAATGTGAATTACACTATTTTGAATGTATTAGCTGATTTTTATTTTTTATTGTATTGAGTTTGCCTGGTGAGGTTTAGGTAGTGAGGGGGTTACAGAGGTGGCTTCTCTGAGAAACTGCCAGAAGCTTCCCTCATGTCTAAGAGAGCCAGTGGCAGCTGACCCGGCTGCTGGGCAAGGCCAGGCTTGTCAGGGATGGTGATAGCACTTCTGGGATAGCACTTTCTGTTTAAGAAAGTGGAAAAAAGCTGCACAACAGCAGTCAGAAAGAGGAGTGAGAATATGTGAGAGCAAGAACTCTGCACTGAGGTTAGCGAGGAAGGAGAGGGAGGAGGTGCTCCAGATGCTGGAGCAGAGATCTCCATGCAGCACGTGGTGAGGAACAGGGTGGAGCAGGCTGTGCCCCTGCAGCCCATGGAGGTCCGTGGTGAAGCAAAGAATAACCTCCAGCCCAAAGGGGGCTGTGACCCTGTGGGAATGCTGCACTGGGACAGCTCCTGGTAGGACCTGTGGAGAGAGGAGCACACACTGGAGCAGGTTGTCCAACCCTGGAACAGTTCCTGAAGAACTGCAGCCTGTGGGGAGGAGTCACATTGGAAAACTTCATGGAGGACTGTCTCTTATAAGAGGGACCCCATGCTGGAGCAGGGGAAGGGTGTGAGGAGTCCTCCCCATGAGGAGGAAGGAGTGGCAGAAACAATGTGTTTGAAAACAACATCAGAAACAGCTGAAGACTCCATTCCCAGTCCCCCTGTGCTGCTGTCAGGGAGGAGGCAGAGAAATAGGGAGTTGAAGTTTAGCCCTAGAGGAAGGGAGGGGTGGGGAGAAGATGTTTTTAAGATTTGGTTTTATTTCTCATTACCCTACTCTTATGTAGACCTTAAATCATCTTGTCCGTGAGCTGCTTTACGCTGATGATGCTGCCCTCATTGCCCACACAGAAGCAGCTCTGCAGCGTTTAACATCCTGCTTTGCAGAGGCAGCTGAGCTTTTTGGGCTGGAAGTC